>CM076244.1:8925914-9310914 GCA_038380765.1 Odontothrips loti | reverse complement strand
CTCTCTCTCTCTCTCTCTCTTTCTTTCTTTCTCTCTCTTTCTCTCCCTCTCTCGCTCGCTCTATCCTGCTCTTCCGGTCGCAAAGGGCTTTTCTAGTCCGGTGGAAAGCGTAGCGGACGCTCGTGCCCGCCGTGCCCGCCCAACGCCCACGCCCACGGCCGACGGCCCACGGATCACTCAGCCCGGGGCGTGTTGGGTGCTCTGCTAGGGGCGGGCAGGGCGGGCAGGGCAGGGGGGCAGGGTGGGCAGGGCGCGCTGCAGCGGGGTGCCGCAGGGCCGCAGGGTGTTCAGCCCTCGCTCACTCCCCCCATGCATCTTCCTCAGGGCGGGTTGGGGCTGAGGCCGGGCTGGGAGGCCGGTCTGGCGGCAGGTCGGTGCTGACTTGTTATCCAGCCCACCAGTCACACTCCCCCTAGCTGTGCTCGCCTGGGGTGCAGTGCACACAGTGGCCCCCGGAGAGCTTTCCGCGCCCCGACGGGTCGCGCCCCCAAGAAAAGCTGTCCGCGCGTTACACTTCCAAGGAAAGCGGGAGAATAAAAAGAAATACAAACAAAGAATGACAGAAAGAAATGCAAAGCCGTGACCAGGGGGCCCCCGCTGTTCCATTAGTCGGAATTAATATTGCCGTGTCCCGAATGGGAATTTTCAGACCAGGTATGAATTTTTTTAAGCCCCACTTTAATCTTTTTACTGCATGTCGGCCGACACGACCGTACATGCAAGCTTCCCTCGTTTTTCCCTGCTTTATTTCTTCCCGAGGTGAACAAACTGCACCACGCCCCTCACGCCTCACGCGGACCTTGGAATAGGAACACGATGGAAACGGGGCCGAGCGGAGCCGAGCCGAGCGGAGCCGAGCCGAGCGGAGCCGAGGCCTCGGCGAGGGGGAGCGAGGTGGTGCTATCGCGGTGCCTACCTCAACGGCGCAGCCGGGCCGAAGCTTATTGTGAAATTTATGCACCCCCCCGAGCCTAGTCTGTCTCTCTCGCACACATTGCAAGGCGTGGAGCGTGGCGTTATCAGAGGCGAGCAGACGGGTGTACAACAACCAGGCGAGCACCACAGAGGCCGCGCCGGGGGCGGCTGGGGGCGGCGGGGGCGGCAGGGGTCGTGCGTGGGCAGCGACGCCGGCAGCCCTGTCCCGTGCTCCCGTACACACGATGGAACGGAACAGTCCAGGGGAGAGAAAAAGGGGTGGGGGGGGGGGGGGGGGTAGGACGGCTCGACTCGGACGTCACGCGTGATCGCGATCCATATCCGATGGCATTATTTTGCGATTTGCCTGTTCCCGGCGGGCTGTAGCCGACTCCATTCGGATAAGTACCATACCATGAAATTTCGTTCTGACTGGTAGTCAGTATTATAATATTTTTTCCAGCGCGGCCACAAGTGCATAATGGATCGGAGCCAATCATCCCGGTTCTGTCCTGCCCTCCGTCCTGCCCTGTGTGGGGAGCGGCCTGGTGACCGCACTGAGAGCCCTTTGCGTTTGGTGCCCCCCGCGAGGCTGAGCGACTCGCTGAGCGGGCTCCGGGTGCAGAGTGCATGGTGCAGCCCCCGCAGCCCCGCGCGCCCTGTCAGGTCGATACAGGGGAGGGACACGCGCCACGCACGCGCCACGCACGGGCCGGCGCCTGCCACTGGCGGCCGCTGGCTGCAAGTGCCGAGCCAAGTGGGCTGATTGTGGGCAATAACAGGCCACGGGCACCACGGGCACCACGGGCACCACGGGCACCACGGGCCGGGCCACGCACTCGATCTGCAGCCGGGCCGGGCAGGGGCCGGACACGGGCGCTGATTTACCCAACTGTGGCGAGGCGAGCGGAGCGGCGAGCGCACAGTGCACTCCTGGCCTGCAAGTGATTGTCCTTGTAATGGCAGGGATCAGCGATGGGGGAGGAGCTGAGAGCTGGGCGGGGGTGCGTCGGCCTGGGGGTTGTGATGGGATGGTGGCCACGGGAAGGGGCGGCACGGGACGGACGTCGGTGTCTCGTTTGCTCGCTCATTGTGTGTAGACGGCTTCCGACCGGTGCAGCAGACGATATCCCATGCTGCGGTCGCACACTGTGAAGATTGTTCGTCATTTGCCGAGAGAAGCTACCAGAACATGTCTTCACTTTACAACCTGTCGCACGTGACGAAATATCCATGTGACCAATTAGTATGTCGTCACCTCTCCTCCAAGCAAAATTCAAGGAGGACGCACCTTTCTAGTTCTTTGAGATTATTTAGCCAGAGAATTATGTCATTATAATAGTGGTGATATTTTTCATTTTATTACAGTCAGCAAGTGGACTACTTGTCCTGTCAAAGCAAGGCGGCAGTATTACACTGAATCGAAAGTAGTTATCCTGCACCACCGGCGCACAAGAAGGGCCACAAAAGGCCGCAGTTGGGCCCCGACACCTCCCCGACGCCCTCCCCTCCCCCCTTCCCCACCACGCTCTGTTTTCACTGGCTGCGTGTGGTGCCGCAGGACGCCCCCAAATACAGTTTTATTTGACGTTCTACTTTCAGCCTTTTTTTTTGCCTTCCTTTCCGCTCCTTTTTCATTTTTATTCTCGGTGAAAGAGAGGGGCGGGCAGCGCGATGGTGTGGCCCATCAAAGAGTCCGACTCTACAAGGGCCTTGATTCACAGCGACATCAAAACCGGCGTAGGGGAGGGGGGGGGAGGCTGAAATGAAAGCAACATACGAGTCCCTTGTCTATCGCGGATGTGGAAACGGCCAGGGCATGGCGCGGCTGGGGGTCTGGGAGGGGCGCGGCGGTGCGGCCAGCCCTAAGAGCGCCTTGCTTCTGTTTTACATGGAGCGTGCATGGCACGGCATGGCATCGGGTGGGTGCGGCACTGCGGCGGGGGAGGGGAGGGGAGGGGAGGGCAGGAGAGCTAGGGATCACAATACCCCACACAGGGCCTTTCTTTCAGTTTTCCCGTCTCGGAGCCGAGAGTGCGGAAGGGGAAGAGGCGGTCTGTGGACATCGACAAAGGCGCCCTCTCACTATTTAAAATGAAAACCGCCACTGCGACTCTGAGCGCTGCTGCTCTTGGCCCCGCCCCGCCCTCTCCCCGCGGCGGGGGTTGGCCATTTTAGCAAAGTAAGTAGCCCAGCCCCCGTGAAGGGTGCCGTGAAGCACCGGCATGCCACATGGGCCCCCACAAAGCGTCTCACTTACGTGGTCCACGACGGTGACGTCGCAGTCGGGCTGCGCGAGGAGCAGCTTGATGATGTCCAGGTGGCCGTGCTCGGCGGCGCACATGAGCGCCGTGCTGCCGTCCTCGTCCTGGATGTTGACGTCGGCGCCCGCCTCCAGCAGCAGCCGCACCGTGTCCAAGCGGCCGTGCGACACGGCCAGCATCAGCGCCGTCTGCCCGTGCTGCAGGGACACAAACACATCTGGATGTAACTGAACTGACACTGACCAGCGATCCCAGCGATCTGTTGCGCGAACAGACGCAAAGGTCTGCGTCTGTTCTCTCATCTCTCATCTCTCTCTCTCTCTCTCTCTCTCTCTCTCTCTCTCTCTCTCTCTCTCTCTCTCTCTCTCTCTCTCTCTCTCTCTCTCTCTCTCTCTCTCTCTCTCTCTCTAGAATGAATAAGGAAGATTACCCGCATTCTCCGCCCTCAACGCGCCTCAATGCGAACTGGAGGACTGCGGCGACGCCGAGCGCCTGTGAATGCTAGGGCAGGCCAGCCCGCACCACACGCACGCATGCAAAAGTCGCGTGGTTGCCTACACACCAGGCGCCCCTGCCCCTGTGCTCTCAGACTGGCCAATGCGCTCGCGACAGTATCGTGGACGTAATGGATGACCCCTTGGCTATTTGCGGCCCGACCCTGCCCCGCATTCGCAGCGTAATGGTCGTGTTAAAAAATGGTGGTGGCTGACGGCTGACTCCACCCCGCACAGATACCCCCCGCACTGCCGCCATCTCATATGGCGAAACAATGTCGCATGTCACCTGCCCGGCCCCCGCCCCGCCCTGCCCCGCCCTGCCCCGCCCTGCCCCGCCCCGCCCTGCCCCGCCCACCACTCGGCTGCGACGGACGTCGACTTGTCACACAAAGTGGGTACGACGCGACCGGACCGACCAGTGGCCAGGCCGGCCACGCCAGCCTAGTCCAGTCCGCACCGCGCCGCCGTTCGACCTCGGCAGTCACCGCACCGCACCGCACCGCACCGCGGCCACGCCTCTCCCGTCCCCCCACAACGTGAAGGGCTGTTGCCGCGCTGAGGGTGGGTGTTGCCGGGAGTGCGAGGCGGAGTGAGTGAGTAAGTGAGAGAGAGAGAGAGACAAAGAGAGAGAGAGAGAGAGAGAGAGAGACAGAGAGAGAGAGAGAGAGAGACAAGAGAGAGAGAGAGAGAGAGAGAGAGAGAGACAAAGAGAGAGAGAGAGACAGAGAGAGAGAGAGAGAGAGAGAGAGAGAGAGAGAGAGAGAGAGAGAGAGAGAGAGAGAGAGAGAGAGAGAGAGAGAGAGAGAGAGAGAGAGAGAGAGAGAGAAGGCCAGCCCCGTGTGCCGGTGGCCAGCAATGCAATGCTCGCTGCCAGCGATTTACTTGGCAGACAAACGCGATAGGACGACTCGAGTGAGCGGTGAGGTGAGGTTCGCGAGCGCACGGCCAGCGCCACCAGCGCCTGCCCGCCCCGCGTGACCTCGGTGGAGCAGCGCCAAGCGTCAAAGCTTTTATGGACGCGCTCGCGTAAAAGTAGCCGCTGATCCGCTCCGCGCATCGAGTTCAGCAGCAGCAGCAGCGTGTGTAGGCGGTGTTCCAGTTCTACACGCCTCGCGGGCTGGACCAGGCTTCAAACGCCGCGGCGCAAAGGCCAGGCTGAATATAGGGTATTTTCGGGGAAGCTTTCAGACCGGGAATGGAAGCGCTTCACCGAAACGCCCTTCATATTCAAATTCGCATGAATCCCAGAGGGCGGGTGACGGGCAGTACAGCCGTGACCGAGTGACCGTGGCGCGGCCTGGCGGCGTGCGGGGAAATCCACCGCGGGCTGAAGTGTTCGGAGTGCACGGCATGCAGTGCGAAGCAGTGGCAGCAGTGCACCGCTGGCGCCGGCCCCGGTGTGACAGCCACATTGTCGGCAGTGACATTGACCTGGACGTCAGGCTGACATGCACGCGGCCCGCAGTTCCCCCGCCCCGCCCCGCCCCCGGCCGCGAGCTGGACGAGTAGTATCGATCAACAGCCCAGGGTGTACCGGGAACATACCGGGGAACAGAAGGCGGCAAATAGTAATAACAGCCCGCCCTGCACTGGTCTCTCTACCCTGCGCCCCGCCCCTCTCCAGTACGCAGCGGCGCGGTGTGGAGTGGACTGTACCGTGCATTATGCGCACTTGCAGAAATAACGCAAAGCGGTGTCGGTGGCGAACACGGCAGTCGTGGAAAACGTGTGCACACTCCCCCCTCCCCTCCCTCCCCGTCCTCCATTCGCAGCGCACAAACTCAACTTTCCCCTGCCCGGGTCACCTGTGCTGTGCCGCCCCCGGCTGCGAGCGCAGACTGTACAGGCCGAAGTGTCGAACCCATCACGCCGCTGCAGGCGCTGCAGAGCAAAACCAGCGTCCGGCCCCGCCAGGCCCCGCCAGGCCCCGCCAGGCCCCGCCAGGCCCCGCCAGGCCCCGCCAGGCCCCGCCTGTCCCCTCCTCACCGGCACGGCACCCCCTCGTCGCCTCTCATCCGTTCCCTCGATTTATGGCGGAAGAGTTGAAGCGGCGCGGTGGGGGTCGAGTGGGGGTGGGGGTCGAACGGATTGGGCCTGATCCGATGACGGGCCGCGGCCGCGCGCCGGCCGGCTTGTAACTCTTAGCTCGGCCCGGCTCGGCCCGGCTGAGAAGTCGAGACCGCTGCCCTCCGTGGCTCCGAACGCCGTATTTCATCTTCTATTGTACAAGCCATTTCAATTGCACCAAGCGGAGCCATGGCGGAGCCGAGCGCCGGCCTGGGGCCGCCTGAGGCCGCCTGGGGCCGCCTGGGGCCGCCTGGGGCCGCCTGGGGCCGCCTGGGGCCGCCTGGGGCACCCGAACGCCTTCTGGGTGGCATACCGTCATACCGCAGCCCGGGCCTACGGGGCCTACGGGGCCTACGGAGTCCTACGGGGGGCCCTCGCCGGACTGTGGGGCATTGTTCCCACGCCAGGGCCCCACCCCACCTTCAGTTACCCCGTCCCTTTCAAGCTGTGGGGCACCAATATCCCCCAGCCCGGCTCATCCCCCTCCGCCCCCGACCTCCGCACGCCCGCACTGCGCCCTCCACAACTTGCACTGGGGCGCTGGCGCTGGTGGACAAACACCGCCACAAACTTGAACTGCCACGGCGACGAACCGCCCGCGCCACCCTGCGCCGCCCCGCGCCGCCCTCGCCGCCCCTCGCCGCCCCGCGCCGCCCCGCGCCGCCCCGCGCCGCCCCTCGCCGCCTCGCGCCGCCCCGCCGTGTTGTAGGACAGTGCGGGTCGGGGGGGCCCTGGACCGGGTCAGGTGCGGAGTGCGGAGCGTGGAGTGGACCTGCGGTGCGGACCCGTAGGATAGAGCGGTAAACCCCTTGGCAACACACACACAGCAGCCCTGCCATAACTATGCGGGGGGAGCAGGCGGCAGGCTGGCAGGCAAAGCTGAAGCAGCCCCTGTACCCGGCCATCCTAGTCTAATCCGCGAGTCCTTGGCAGGGCCGCCGCTGTCACCTCGCTTCCTCGACGACTAGACGCGGACTCGGTGCAGCCGCCGGTCCCGGGCCAAAACCCCGACCCCCGAGAGTGTTTGACGCCATCCTGGGCCGAGCCAGTCAGGCCCAGGAGGGAGGCTCACCACGCCGGCCACCGGCCGTCGGCCCGGATAATAACTTTGGGAACCGAGTCGCGAGACCAGGAAATATGACAGCGGTCTTTCAAGGCGAGAGGAGCAGTCCGGTACCAGTCCCGTCCTGTCCTGTCCCGCCGGCCGAAAGGGAAGGGAAGCTCGCTCAGAACTGGACTCTCCTCTCCTCTCCTCTCCTCTCCTCTCCTCTCCTCTCCTCTCCTCTCCTCTCCTCTCCTCTCCTCTCCTCTCCTCTCCTCTCCTCTCCTCTCTCTCCTCCTCTCCTCTCCTCTCCTCTCCTCTCCTCTCCTCTCCTCTCCTCTCCTCTCCTCTCCTCTCCTCTCCTCTCCTCTCCTCTCCTCTCCTCTCACCAACCTCTCCACCCGACTCGTTATAATTTTCGCGACGCAAAACGAGTCTCTCCCTCGCTGACACTTTATGTGCCCACTTATGCCAGCAGTGCGGCAGTCATGCAGTCGGAGCCGAGCCCCAGCCCCAGCCCCAGCCCCGGCCCCGGCCCCGGCCACAGACCAGACCCCCAGGCCCCCGCACCACTGCCAGCGGACGAACTCTACTAGACCGTCCACAGTATATCCCTGCGCGTCCCTCCCGGCCCCAGCCTGTCGCCCATGTGCCGCTCATATGCAGGCAGGCGGCCGCAGGCGGCACAGGTATGCATGTAAAGTCGGGGAATGGAGAGCCCAGCCTGCTCAGCCTGGCCAGCCCCCCGCCTGCCCCTACAGCCAGGCATACCCGTGGCGGGCTGTGGACGGTCCTCGGCACAGCGGGCACACCTACGGGCCTAATTAAAGGACGAGGAGGAGAAGAATGAAAGAAGAGTGATGAGAAAAAGAGGAAGAGTGAGAAGAAGAGTGAGCAGAAGAAAAGTGACGAGAAGAAGAGCGAGAAGAAGTACAGTGGAAAGAAGAAGAGTGAGAAAAGGAGTGCAAAGAAGAGTAAGAGTAGGAATAAGAAGCAGAAGATCCCGAGGCATAAGAAAGGTCCACTCACCTGCGTGGCGCGCGAGTTGACGTCGGCCAGGTGGAACAGCCGGCGCACGACGTGGCGGTGCGTCTCGGTGCCAATGTGCGCCAGGGACACGAGCATGACGCTGGTGTAGCCCGCCGTGTTGGTCACGTTCACGTTGCACACCTTGGAGTCCAGCAGCACGGAGACCACGTCGAAGTTGCCGTGAGAGACGGCGTAATGCATCGCCGTGTTGCCCTGGGGACAGCAGAGGAGGGTGAGCAACGAGCAGCGCGGGGTGGTGCTCGGGAAGTGGGTCAGCTGTGCGTCAGTCAGTCGCGGGGGGGACGGAGACACAGGTGAATGCGAGGTGAAGCTGTACGCCCTGGGGACCACTGGGCACAGTGAGTGCATCACGTTCCCGGGTTGAATAACCGAACGAGTTTTTTTTTTTTTTTTTCCTTTCTGTTCTTGGTTGTTGTTGTCTCCGTCCCGTGATGGCGCCGGTCAGGGACGGCCATCCCGGGCCCGGACGGGACGCGCCGGTGTGGGGCCATTCTGCGGTGCCAGCTAGCGCCTGCGAACGAGTGGGTAGGCCCCCCGCCGTGCGTGCGAGTGCGGCGTGTCGGTGCTAACATCGCTACACAACACGCGCGGCGAACATGTCCGTGTAAGTAGAGGTCAGAGGTCAACGGGGATGGGGGCAGGGCAGGTAGCGGCCGGCACACACTAGCCCGCACACCCGCCCACACACCCGCCCGCGCCCCGCTGCGGGGACTCGGGGTGCACAACACGCACCACGGCCACGCCAACAGAGGATTCCGCCCGCAGAAATGAATTTCTACGTTCAACGCGCGGGATGAGATAATTGAAGAGATCCACACTCTCAAAAAAGTATGCTTGAATCAGCGCAAATTTGATGCCTACCCTGATATCCTGGGTAACTTTCCCCAATTCAGCAACAGGATACTTGTGCCAACCATCACTATGCCCGATACAGGCATACGATTCGGCACAATCTGATGCCTGAGTTAGGCATGTAGACTGATGCATGAATCGGGCATCCATATTTAGTGGCAAGCCGTGATTCAGGCATAGCTGCATAGCCACTACGAAATTCTTGTTTCGAGCATATTATGCTCGGGGAAGATTTTGAGGTTCAGGCATAGAATCTGCTATGAACATTGGCGTAATTAGGGCCGATGAAGGGGGGGCGATGCTTTACGTGTTGCCTACCTTCAGGGGCAAAGCTTTACGGGTTGTCTACATTTGGGGGCAAAGGTCCCCTTCGGAGACCCAAAAGGGGGTGGAGCGATCGCCCCCATCGCCCCGCTCCCTAATTACGCGCCTGGCTATGAAACAGGCATATTATGCGTGATTCAGGCATATTTTTTTGAGAGTGCATGGCACCACAACACACGGTGCTCTGCCCCCGTGAACTTTCCAAAGTGATACAGGAGAGGAACAGTTCGGACTATTTACAGAGCGGACTTTCAGTCCAGTCCATATCTCTCTCTCTCTCTCTCTCTCTCTCTCTCTCTCTCTCTCTCTCTCTCTCTCGGGGGGGGGGGGGATACGTTTGTCATTTTGGGCCCCGCGAGACCCAATGATGGATCGTGGCCGCCGGCAACAAGGACCCGCGTACCTCGGCGCTGGTGGCGGCCGGAGCCTCGTCCTGACTAGGTCTGACTAGACCTGACTAGGCCTGACTAGGCCTGACTAGGTCTGACTAGACCTGACTAGGCCTGACACGCGCTGCCCGTTTCTCGGCCGGATTAGCCAGAATGGATCACAGCGGGCCGGGGGCCAGGGGAGGGGAAGGGCAGGTGTGCCGAGCCGGCGTGGGCAGGGCATCGGATGGGGTGCCGGCGGGGCGGGGCGAGCAGGGCGCCACTGACTATTGACTGGACGCGACGAGACGAGGCGGCAGCGGCGGCCAGGACCGCAGACACGCCACACGCAACGCCATGACACAAACACAAACAACCGCGCGCACACACACACACACACACACACACACACACACACACACATACACACACGCCCGACCTAGGGCCCTGAGCGGTCAGTAGGCCGCAGAGACCGGCCGTCAGTGGTCAGTGGTCAGCGGTCAGCAGTCAGCGGTCAGCGGTCAGCGGTCAGTGCCGGCAAGTGAGCGAAACGAGGCGGGCGGGTGCAATCGATGACTGACAGTGAAAAGGGTTCGGGGCAAGGCTGCCAAGGCCGTGGCCCCGTGGGGCGCGCCGGAACAAAGCGCTGCGTGTGCGCGCGCGCGAGTGCCCCGGCCGGTGCCAGCGCAGGAAGGCCCTGATTGTGATGGGCGGCACAGGTTACACCGGCCCTACAGGCCCCACAGGCCACAGGCGGAGACCCGCGACCCCGCCGTCCACAACGCAGGCGTTTTGAAAACTGTGCTCGCGGCCCGCGGGCTGCGCCCCGGCCTCACGGGTCCCCCTGGTGCTGGCCCACCTTATATTATTAGTTCGCCACACTCACTAGGCCTTTTCGACTTATCGGGAGTAAAAGCTAGCTGACACCTCAAACTAATTAAGTTTTGATTTCTAGCTTTAATGTTAGTGTTTTGAGGTATCATCTGCTAAAAAAAAAACACATAACACACAGAAATCCGCGCATGCTCTCCAAAGCAGACTGTGGCGGTAATTTGTGAACCAAGTGAAAAACACTTGCGGTAGGTTCTGATGATTAGGCTTGGCATGCTTCGGCAGGCTGTTGTCCCTAGAGGTGGTCGGTGTCCAGCCAACACGGGAAATGAATGTTTAGCCCTCCGCCACTCACTGCACGACACGTCCGTGCCATCCGTGCTCTGATCGGACACGTGGCCGACGCCCATTTACAAATTGAAGCGAAATCGATGCGTACGGCACGAAACACGAACGTCCCCGGAACGTTAAGCACCTATCGATTCCGGTAAACCGGACCGGAGACGTCCGTCGTGGTGCCGGAGCCGATGCCGGAGCCGATGCCGGAGCGGTCCCGTCCCTCACGGCACGGCAGCTCCCGTTTAGAGACCGCTTATTTTTTGCTTGCTTCATTTCGATCGAACTCGACTCCCACGTCCGGCAATTTAAGATAGATTGCCAAGTCATCAGTAGCCGCCGGAAATGGCACGTCGTTGTGGCGCGGGATTCGCAGGCTTCACGCCTCACGTAGGTTTGGCTGGGGCTTGACGAGAGCCAGCGGGCAGCGGCAGCCGCGGCAGCTGCTGACTGACTACTTACGCTGTTGTCCGTCATGTTGATGACGTACTCCAGCAGCGGCGTCGATTTGTACTCAAAGTAGTCCAGGTAGTCTTCCACCTCGAGCGGGTCGGCCGATTTGGTGCTCGATACCTGTGGGCATAACAAACGGCATGCGGTCAGAGAGAGCACTCGTCCAGCAGAAGAAAAATGATCAGAACATCCTAAACTAGACACGCCACGCCCCTATTTTCTTCCGGTACTCGCCACCAACCAGCGAACAACGACGGAGAGCGCCTGCGTCCGCCAGGGTAGGCCGTCCCGCTCGACACGCGAGCACACGTTAGTCGGGGTTGCCTACCCACCCGGCGCCCCGTGCGCTGAGAGGCCTCCACGCTCGAGTCTGCCCCCCCCCCTCCCCCTCTCCTCTCGTGTTCTGAAGTTCTCACTTTCAGCAACGCGCTCCGAAAATGAATCGCTCCCAATTTCCTCGACGCTCCCCGCCTGCCGCCCGGCCCGGCCCGGCATGTCTGCCGCTATGTATTGCAAGCAGGCAGCCGAAGAGCGGCGGACGCGATGGGGCTAGTGAGCCCCGCAGGCCCCGCAGGCCCCGCAGGCCCCGCGAGGCGCGCCGAGTTGACAAATCCGCCGGGAGCGTCGTTGTGACAGATGCAGTGCTGTCTTCATCCTCTTTGCAAAGCGATTCGCATCGAGTGCGGAAATGGTTCAGGCAGACGAGCGGGCGGGCGCGCGCCGGGGGACAGGAGAGGAGGGCATGGTAGGGAAATGGAATGTGGAGAGAGAGAGAGAGAGAGAGAGAGAGAGAGAGAGAGAGAGAGAGAGAGAGAGAGAGAGAGAGAGAGAGAGAGAGAGAGAGAGAGAGAGAGAGAGAGAGAGAGAGAGAGAGAGAGAGAGAGAGAGAGAGAGAGAGAGAGAGAGAGAGAGAGAGAGAGAGAGAGAGAGAGAGAGAGAGAGAGAGAGAGAGAGAGAGAGAGAGAGGGGGGGGGGGAAATAAGGCAGTGCCGCCACTGCGAGATAGAAATGATGCTAAATGGGGAGAAACATGACAGATGGTGGACTTCCGGGGCACAAGTCCCCGCTGGCGCCGCGCCGCTGGCAGGGTGGCCTCGGTGGGGCGTTACAGTGCAGGGCGGCCTCGGCCCGCCTCGGGCTCTGCCTCGGACTCTGCCGCGGCGGTTCGGGGGCGGCCCTGGCCGGGTGCCCCGGGCCCAGCCCCGTCCAGGCCTCCAGGCCCCCAGCCGGTGGGCGCGAGCTGCCCGAGCTGCCCGAGCTGCCCGAGCAACAGTTCACGGTGCCCAGGCCGCGTATTACCACCACCCGCCCGGCTCCAGCCCGGCCCCCGCGCGTCGGCCTGTCATTACCGTATTTATTGCCACGAAAAGCGGTTCCGTTCGGCGCGGTTCGCGGCGTGCCGATGGCAAGGGCCGACGGAGCCCCGAATGCTTGTCGCAAATCGAAAGCCCCCCCCCCCCCAACCTCTTACCTACCCCGGCGCGGCAGCGGCAGCACGCTACTGTGCGTGACGTCGTCTTCAGCGGGCCATGGCACGGGGGACGGGGGCGCCACGGGCCGGGCGGGGGTGTCTCCGAGGATAGCGCACAGCAGCCCCCGTGGCCCCCGCAGCCCCTCGGCTCGGACGCAGCCCGCGCCTGCCACCGCCCATTAGTCCGCGGGGGGTTCACTTTAAAAACTAACTCGGACGCCAGGGCCGGAGCTGGGCTGCAGTCCTTGTCGCTCAGGTGGCAAGTATTTCCCGCGTGGCGCGCGCGCGCAAGAGAGAGAGAGAGAGAGAGATAGAGAGGCAAAGGCGAGGCAAAGAAAGGGAGAAGAAGGACGGCTGCACAATTTATTGCACCATTAGCATCATTACCCGGAAACATTTTAACAGTATTTTTCCGCTGGTAATTTTCATTCCCGGAGGAAAGCGAGCGCGCGTTCCGTTCCGTTCCATGCAGTTTGTTGCGTTTGTTGGTTATTAGGTTCCAGGAATAAAAAAAAAAAAAGGGTTTATCGAACGTTGTCGGCAGAGAGGAGAGAAAGAGCGAAGGAGAGAGAATTAATGAACGCTGCTTTCGTGGTTGGCAACACTGACAGGTGGGCGTGCCGTTGCGGAGCGGTCCGCATACCCACGCGAATTCCCCCCTCCCCTCGATCCCCACCCCACTCATTTTCCCTTCCCATCCCCTTCCGTCTTTCCGTCCTGAAAAGTTTGTCAAAGTTAATTATTCACACACCGGGCTGTGCTCGGCTGGTGTCGGGCTGGGTCAGCCCAGGCCCGGCACGGCACGGCCAGTGTTGTGGGTGCCGCTGCACCTGTTACCTTCAGTCCAGTTACCTTGAACCACTCCAGCTGCACGATGCTGAAGGCGTTGCGCAGCTCCTGGGGCACGTTGCCCGCGCGGCTCGACGGCGGCGGCTGCGGCTGGCGCATCTGCAGGTGGTCGTCCAGCACCTTGAGCGCGGCACGCATCTCCTTGGAGGGCTCCGACCTGCAACAGGCGACGGGAGGGTTCGGGGCGGGGTTCTGGTTGTGCCCCGCTGGACGGCAGGCGGCACACCGGGGGAGGGGGGCAAACGGATCACATATCTCCGGAATGAAGTTGATCCTCCCCGGATGCGACCGCCGTCGCCAGCTCCATCATCCTGCCGACGTCACCGGGCGCCGGGCGCCGCAGAAGCCACCCTGCTGGGCCCCCGGGTTCGGCCACTCGCCCCCTCCACTCCCCTTCCACCCCCCGCTAGACGCCAGGGGTGTGTTTGCGTTTGTGTGTGTGTGTGTGTGTGTGCGTGAGAGAGAGAGAGAGAGAGAGAGAGAGAGAGAGAGAGAGAGAGAGAGAGAGAGAGAGAGAGACAGCGAGAGAGAGACAGACAGACAGACAGACAGACAGACAGAGAGAGCGAGAGAGAGTGGCGGCTACCCACTCCTCAACGTCCACGCTCTAGCAGGAGAGTGCCGCCACAACCCCTAGAACCCGGGCGCCACAGTAAAACGGCCCTGAATTCGTGTCGGGTGGACGATGCTTCACAAACCGGACTAGCCCCGGCTTTTTGTGCGTACTTTTTCTAGACCCGGGTTCAAATACCATCTTCTAAGGGAGAGATTTTGAGATTTCCTTGCAGGCAGGTGTCCCGTCCCGCCCCGGTGCAGAGTGTGGTGCGGCCCCCGCCGAGCCGTATACCGCATCGCACTTTGGGGCTGCTGCCGCTACCTTGACGGGGCCGTGTGGAGGGGGAACCTAATTACGGAGGCCTGGGAGGGAGGGGGGGGGGGCGAGGGGCTTAATTTCATGCAACGTGCCCGGCTTGTCTGTCCTACTCCTGCTGCGGGGAGGGGGAGGCAAAGAACGCAAGAATGTCCAACACCTGGGGAGCTCTTGCTATGGGACAGGACAGGGGTTGGCGGCGGTCCGGGCTGCGTGGGCTGCGCACAACGGCCAGGCAAGTGTCCGCACGCAGCATAACTGGCGAAAATTCTTCTTCTTCCTCTTCTACCCCTTGGAAAAGTTGCCAACGAAGAATAATTATTCAATCCGCGAAAAGTGGGAAGCGCGGAAGCGATAGCGACGATGCTGCGGCCACCTCTATGTAAACGTCTCGTCTCCCGGCCTGCCATGAGATCGGAGCATTATCCCCCCACGAGCTCTGCACTCGCCCAGACTGTTTATAGTCTGCGCGCCGTGCGCGCGCGCGCGCGTGTGTGTGTGTGTGTGTGCGCGCGTGTGTGTGCGTGTGAGTGCGATCGGCGTCCGCCATAAATTCATGACCCAAAACGCTCACTTTATCCTGTTCTCGCTGCGGATGGGCGCGAAGTGCTGGTCCTTCTCCTCTTCCTTCTCGCCGTCGCTGTCGGAGACGCGCCCCGCCTCCGTGCTCCTGGCCGAGGTCCTGGCGTTGACGGCCTCCGGCGGCTGCCTGCTCTGGCTCTGGGTCTCCTCGGGCCGCGCGTTCTCTTCATCCTCGTCCTCGGATTCGAGCGGCTCATGTTGGCGGGCCTGTCGACTCCCCGCACTCGATAATTTCCTGCAAGAACATAAAATACACGGAATAATGCGGGAAAGATTAGTTTGAATTATTTCGCCCCCTCCTCTCCCTTCCTCTCCTCTCCCCTCCTATCCCCACCCCGTTGCTCGGCCGCCCCACTCAGCCGCGCCCGCGTCCCGCCTGCCGCTTCGACACGTTTTCCACTAAAACAATATATTTACAGGTGGGCGTGCCATCACCCGGAGTGCTTTGGGGACGCAGCGCTACGCGGAGCTCCGCGGAGAGCAGCTCCCGCCCCGCCCTGCCATACTATACGGACGGACAGCACTTTTACGATTTCACTGCAGATGTCATGAACGCTTCGCACCCGGCTCGGCTCTGGGGCTCGGCCCAGCCCATTCCGGGCAGTAAAAGCAAGTAAGAGATACAGCCCCCACCCCACCCCCTTCTGATGGGGAGGCGCGGACGTGAGCTTCAAGGGGTTGCTTGCCAAACATAAGGATAGGACAGGACGACCCTTTTTCAAGGGCTGCCGCTGGTCCGGCATGGCCGGTAGCTGCCGGGGGCGGCCGGGGGGCGGTTACTGCCGGGGGCGGCTACTGTCGGGGGCGGCGGAGCGCCAGCACCACCACGTGACCACCGAGCAGAGGACTTGCAGCTACGTGGCTGTGGCGCCTCCCCTCTTCTCTTTTTTTGGCACGTGGAAATATGAGGCACTTCCCCCCAGTCGCACGCCTCGCACGCGTCCCCTCCGCCGCGCCGCGCCGCGCCGTGCCGACCGGAAGCATGATTTTCCTCCCTCTTTCTCACTTCTTTTTCGTCTCTCCCTGGCCACCAGGACCAGCGGGGCCTCTGGCAGCTCTGAAACCCAACCGGGCCGGGCTGGACAGGACAGGGGGCCCTAAATGGCCGGACCACACGGCGGACAGCGCGCGCGCGCGTCAAACATGGCCTCCCCTTCCCTTCCCCAGTCCTTCTCCGCCCTTTGGCGTCAAAACAATGGCGCCAGCTCAGCTCGCGCAGATACTCCGAGCGCTCCCTCGCGGCCGGGAGTAGCGGCGCTCATCGACCAGACCCGTCCGCCGTCCGCCCTACGAGGCCTGTCTTGGCCGGGGCCGGCCGGGCGGCTGGGCTCAGAGGCTCAGGCGGCGGCTGGCGGCTGGCGGTGGCGGACGCCCGCGGAGACACGACACGACATGTGGGTCGTAATGACCCGGCCCGGGCCCGGGGAGTGTAAATCAAAAGGCTCGCTGCGATCTGGCGGCCGCCGGCTCGACGTTCGCGCGCACTCTTTAATTTGAGTGATACACGCAAACATGTTGTACTGTATGCCCGGCGCGGTGCGGCCTTCCTTGCCTTCCCTTCCTGTGCGTCACTCGTCACTGGCGGCGCTCTGGCGGTGCTCTGGCGCATGGCGGTCCCGGGAGGGGAGGCCCCGTGTCTGATGACGACAATCATCCCCTGGCGCCGTCAGTCACGGCAGCAGCCTACTGAGCAGCCCCTACAACATGCCCCCTCCCCCTCCCCCTCCGCACCAGCTCAGCTCCCGTCCAAACTACGCGGCTTCTGTCCGGAGCAGAGCTCTGCACAGTGCGAAGGGAAGGGAAAGGAGTGTCGCCTCGACGTCATCACAGACCGACCGACGTCGCAGTGCCTCCGATTTTCTTCGTCAAAGAGATGAAAACCCGTAGGGAATACGGAATCCGTCTTCCTCCGCTAGCGACGCTCCGCGCTCGGCCCCTGGCCTGACACCACCACAACCCGGTGAGCGGCATGGCGCGGCACGGCTTGTCTTTGGCCTGCTTTGGCTGACCCGTCTCACGTCCGTCGGGGCCTGGAGCCTGGAGCCTGGAGCCTGGAGCCTGAAGACCGTGCACCACCGCTGCCGCTAGAGGGTAAAAGCAACAACACACGCGCGGTACGGGACGCCGCCCGCCGCCGTCTTGGGGCCGCACCGCACAGTACCGGCGTACCGGCAGCGGGTCGGGTCCGGACAGATGAGAAGAGTAAAAGACGCCGCCGCCACGTTCCAATCCCGATCCCGATCCGAAGCCTGCGGCCAGCGGCCAAGGCACGGCCTTGGCGTGGAGCGGCGCGGCGCGGTCCGGTGATTGGTCAGCGGCCGTGGCCCCTGCCAGCGGTCCTGTCCTGATCGTAGATTTTGTTTTTGTGTGTACCGTCACCGTCAATGCCCGCCCGGCCCCGCAGTACAGTCCACCCCGCCTGTCGTTCCCTCCGTTGATTTCTTCCCTCCCTCCAGTTCCTATCGCCCTCCCTCTACGCGAGCCTGGGCCGGGCCTGAGCCCGTGGCCGTGCCTGGTGAAGGCAGCAGGCAGCCTCCTATAACTCAGCCGGTGATGAGCGGTGCCAGTGCCCAGGCCCAGTCAGCCCAGCGCCAGCCCCGGCCCCCGCCCGTCCCCGCCCCCTGCTAGCGCGCCGCTGCGGAGGGCGCCGTGCAGGGTAGACTGGCCCGCCACGCGCAGACGCCGCCGGGTTGCCTACCCAGCCAGCCACACTCCGATCAGGCAGCGCAGATCCGAGCCCAGATCAGCGCAGAGCAGCGCAGCACTGTAGTCGCTATTCACGCGGTACAAAAGGGCGCAAGGGAGCGAGCATTTATCACTCGACCGACAGAACCCCTCCGGCCCTCCGGACCTCCGGCCCTGAATCCACCCACCGACGGCCGGCCTCTGGCCTCTGGCCTCTGGGCCCAAGACTTACCGGTTGTTGGTGTCGGCCTGGGCCGCTCTTCTCGGCGGCGGGGACTTGTTGGTGATGTCGACGACGGGTGCCGGCTCCTTAGTGTAGGTGTCCTGTCTCTTGAACTGTCTTCGGGGTGGCGGGCCCGGCGAGGTCTGCGGCGTGGTGAGCCTGGGGATGCGCGAGGGCTGAGAGGAGGTGGGCGTGGGTGTGGGCGACGGGGAGGGCTCCGGCCGAGGCTCCAGCCGGGGCGACGGAAGGCTGCAGGACACCCCCGCGTCCACGACCTGCCTCCTCGCCGTCAAAGTCCCGGCATCCCTCCGGCCAACGGCCTCTGTGTTGGTGGCGCGGCCCACCGTGGCCGTCCGTGCCGGGGCGTCCGTGTTGGTGGACTTGGCGGTGGTGGCAGCACGCGCGTCCGTGTTGGTGGCCCTCGAGCTGGTGGGCGTCCGCACGTCGGCGAAGACGGCTCTGGACACGGTGGTCGGCTTGACGGGGGCGGGGACAGCGTCGGTGTTGACGGCCCGGTTGATGGCGGCCGGCACGACGGGCGGGTCCGTGTTGACGCCGCGGTTCACCGAGAACGGGTTGATCCTCTCCCCTGCCGTGCCGCACCCCACCGTCCGCGTTTGCGGCCTGGCGGGGGGCGGTGCGGGTGCGGGAGGGGCGGAAGGGGCGGGAGGGGCTGGTGTGGCCTCGGCGAGGTTCCCCAGCGCACTCAGGCACACCCGCTTGGCGTCCGCCTCTTCCCTGGGCGAGGACGTCTCCACGCCGACGCTCCTCTTGCGGACGTTGCACTTGGCGCACAGCACGTCATCCACGGTGCAGTCCGCTGAGGCCGCGTCTCTCATCTTAGGGGTGCACGTCACGCCCACGTCCGCCGTCGTCGGCCGCGCCGTCACGCCCGCGTGCGTGCGCTGTACGGAGGGCGGCTGCGCCTGCACGCCCGCGTCGCGCGTCGCCGGCTTCTCTGCTGGCGGAGGCGGTGGCGGCTCCGCGTCGGTCTGGCAGCCCCTGGTGGACAGGGCGCCGAGGGTGGTCTGCACGCCGCGGGCTGACGTCCTCGGCGGCACCTCCGGGATGTCCTCCGTCCACATGGTGCTCATGGACAGCCTCGGCGGTGCGGCCGGCTCCGGCGTCGGCCCCTCGGTCCCGACGCCGACGGTCCGCAGTCGCGTTTGCGGCGGCATCAGCCCCACGTCCCGGGTGAGGACGGTGCAGCCAACGCCGACGTCCCGCGTCAGCAAGCTGCGCCGTCGTGGGCCACCGGGGCCGCCGGGGCCTCCAGGACCCGTCCCGTTGAGTCCGTCGAGGCTGGCGGGCCTCGGCTGGGGTTGCGGAGAGGATCGTACCGGCTCCTCGATCTTAAGCACGTCCAGAGGCGCGATTCCTGCAGCATGGAGAGAGAGCTTGAGCCCGGGGCGAGGGCGGGGCCTGGACATGGACCTGGCCATCCACCACCCGACGCCTGTGGCCCGACGCCCACACCCACACTCACCGTTCTGCTTGACGCCGTGCGCGGCCTGCTTGCTGCCGCACGTCTTGATGTGCAGCAGCATCTTGCGCTTTTCCTCCTGCAGCACGGAAAGCTGCACCTGCAGCACGGGGATCATCTTGACCTCCTCCTCCAGCTCGCGCATGCGCTCCAGGCTGCGT
The DNA here is from genome assembly GCA_038380765.1 of Odontothrips loti. Classification (NCBI taxonomy): domain Eukaryota; kingdom Metazoa; phylum Arthropoda; class Insecta; order Thysanoptera; family Thripidae; genus Odontothrips; species Odontothrips loti. Next base: position 9,291,590 of record CM076244.1, on the reverse strand, counting down.
GCCATCTGCTGTCGGATGTTCTGAAACACATAAAAAAATACAGAACACATTTTATTTTACTCGATCGATGGGATGGGCCATTTGTCCTGTCCAGCGAGTGTTTGCGGATGCTCTTTGCTGGTGCGCCAGGCCACACCGTCTTTGGCAGGTCGCGAGCACTCCAGACTTTGCCCCTCCTCTCTCTCTGTCTGTCTGTCTGTCTCTTTCTCTCTGTCTCGTTCTCTCTCTCTGTCTCTGTCTCTCTGTATCTCTCCCCCCCCCCCCCCAGCTCTCGTGTTCGCGGTTCTGCTGCTAACGCCCTGCGGGAGGCACTTATGAGCGCGTCTGCTTTGTTCGATCGGCCACCGAGACGGCGTGGCACGGCGGCGCGGCGTGGCTCCGCCAGTTCCGAAGCCAAGTTGGAGCAGCACAAGCACAAGGAGGGGTTCTCATTGTAATGGGAAGGGGTGGAGACTGGAGAGGGCACGAGAGTGAGTCCGAAATAATTGCTATAAAATCCAATGACCCGGGGACGGGCGGAAGCCGCGCAGACTATGCGGCCTTACTACATACGCACGATTCCACACCGTAGGTCTATCTCTATCCCTCCCTTTCTCACATAACAACATTCATTAGCAAAGCAAAACAGATTTGACTGGATTGCCAATATACAGCTTTACCTCGCAATCCGCTCCCGCCCTCAGCGTTGTGGCATTGCTGCTACATTTGCTAAAAACAAAATATCCTCCCGCTCGTTCCGGCATTCGACTAGATATACCGTGTTTTTTAGTCTTTTTTCTTTTTTAGATTTCTTTTATTTTGATTTTCTTTGGCGTGTGCTCGCGCGCGCGCCTGTACAGAAGGGAGAAAAACGCTGCCGGACGTTGCCAAATTAGAGTGATGTTCCCCCCCCCCCCCCCTTTCACGCTCTCTCTCTCTCTCTCTCTCTCTCTCTCTCTCTCTCTCTCTCTCTCTCTCTCTCTCTCTCTCTCTCTCTCTCTCTCTCTCTCTCTCTCTCTCTCTCTCTCTCTCTCTCTCTAATACACACTCCTGCTGGCGTTTCTTTTGGGGGCAGAGCTATGGTGTTCTGCTGGTGCTTGGGGCTCTGAATGACCTCGCGGACTCGTTGCTGCCGCTGCTGCCGCTGCTGCCGCTGGCACTTGTTGTTTTGCCCCGCGATGTGGCGTGGCGGGCGCGGATTGGCGGTTGGCGTACGACCGATTAATTTGATGTCCGGAAGGGAGAGAAAGGGACAAGGCGGGAGGGAGGAGAGGAGAGGAGGCATGCCAGGAGTAATGGAAAGGGAGGGGAGAGGGCAGTGCTAACCTAATTATGACGATAGAAAAATCACTGGTCCGGTTTGGCCGTGCCGTGGCCGTGCCGTGGCCATGCCTGCCTGCCAGCCGGCAATCCGGTCGCCCGTTCCACCCCGCCCCCACTAAGCCCACTACAGGGCCGAAGCCCACCGCGTCTCTTAACGTCACCCGCACTCGCCCCGCCCCTTCTTTATCCCCATCTGGTAATGCAGGCCTTATGCCCCGTCCGCGCGGTCCGCCCCCACGGTCCGCCCCCGCGGTGCCCCCGCGGTCCGCCCCGCGGTCCGCCCCCGCCGCCCCCAGTGTCGCCAGCCCGGGGGTGGCCGTCTTCATTCGGACAAGCCCGAGACGTAATTTGATTACTTTCTTAATATTTCACCCTGTAAACTGACTGTAACGATACGACCACGGCTTGTAGGGAGGGGAGTCGAGGTCGGGAGGTGATGACTCAGCCATCCAATCTCCGTCTCATCTTTCCAATGGCTCTCACAACACGACCTCATTTAGACAAAAGAGACTTGCGTGTCAGGACATAAAATCTTGCGCATAAAATTCGGAGCCATTCTAAAATAAATTAAACACTTTGCGGGTTGTGACCGTTGCAAAATGAAAATCGCACTTGTTTTTTGTGTTTTTTTTTCAGGGACGCTCGTACTCACCTGTAAGGCCGGCGCGGCCGGCGACGAGCTGCCCGAGGCGGCCGCCCTTAGCCCGGCGTCCAGGGCCTGCTCCAGAGAGCGCGCGTTGACGGCCGTCGTCCTCGTGGCCGCGGGGCTGGAGCTGATGCTGGAGCTGGAGTTGCACACCGAGATCGTCTCTGGAACATGGATTTAGTGCGGCTCGCTAAAGCACTGCTGCTCTCCGGGTGATTCATGGCCGCCGGCAGCGCCCGGCAGCGCACGGCACGGCACGGAACGCCCTCGCCACGGCTTGGGGGCAGTCTCGTACCGTCGGGGGCAGCTCCGGGAGGTAAAATACTCCGGGAGTACCGCTCCCGGCCCGGCCGCTCGAGCACGGGGTGGTCCCAAGACCCCGCCTGGACGCCCGGGCGGACCCCAGCCCCAGCCCTGCACGCACCGGCGCGGTACGGACGGACCCCGACGGCCCTCCACCCGAGGCTGCCGGACAGGCCTAAGCGAGGGGCCTAAGTGCACCGGCCAGTTAAAGTCTGCGCGGATAAGGAAGAACGCTCCAAGGACGGGGCGCAGCCAAGGCGCTGCGGCAGCTGGTATTTGAACCCACGACCGCCGTGTGGCTCTCTGCTAGCGGCAGACGGGGCTACACACACAGCGCACGCCGCACACACACACAGCGCACGCCACACACACACACACACACACACACACACACACCGCTCGGCAGACCCATTTACCCTTTGACGACATAGGGCCCGGTGTTGCATCCCCCCCGTCTATCCCCTCCCTGCAGAGTACAAGTACAAGGGCTACCAACTTGGCAGCAGTACCAGTGCGTCTGTTTCTGCGCTGGCCGCTGCCGGGTGCTCCTGCTGCCCCTTCTCCCTCCCCATCCCCTAAATCTACCCACTCATCCAGGAGCCTCGTGCGGCCTCGTGCCCAAGCAACACTGCGATCGCATCTCGGACTGCGGCGCTAGTTGTTTACAAAAACCCCTCGATTGTGGCCGTTTGGGTCGCCGTTCGCCATTTACTGCGGCGGTGTTTTCTGGGGCTGAGTGGCCACAGCGGCGGGCCGGGCTGGTCCGGGGCGCCGTGTTGGCCGTAGTCCGAGGCACAACGTCTTAATTAATTAAGACAAACCCGGCAAACTGTTAAGTTGTACTCGGGTAAATGCTTAGCGGCGCCAAGTTAAAATGACTCCCCCTCCCCACACCCCATTGAACAGCGGAGGCAGCCGGCCTGGCCGGGCCACAAGAGCCGTGCCCCGCCGCCACCGGCCCACAATGGCAAAGCACGGCGCAGCTCCGGCTGTTTAGCGAATTACATTGTACTTACGGTGTGAACTGAGCAAAAGCCGAGCCGTGCGCAAGCGCGGGCTGCTGGTGGCGGCTGGGGCCGGGCCGGGGGAGGGAGGGATAGGGAGGGAGGGAGGGAGGGGGGGGGGGGGGGGGGGGAGGGATCGCAAGAATAAGAAGATTGATGACGACGGCGTACATGAATGAAACAAGGGGAACGGGGACGGAAAGAAACGGGGGAGATAGCGAGTGGTGACTGCAGAGAGACAGCGGCCTGGACGAGAAGGGGGAAGAAGAAGAAGAAGAAGAAGAAGAAGAAGAAGAAGAAGAAGAAGAAGAAGAAGAAGAAGAAGAAGAAGAAGAAGAAGAAGAAGAAGAAGAAGAAGAAGAAGAAGGAGAAGGAGAAGAGCAGGAAGAGACAGTAGTTCATCAGACACGCCCACGCACGGGCGCATGGCCCTAAGTGCTCAAGTTTTGAGTGATTGTACACCTCAAACTACTTGGCAGTGTTCTTGTTGCACGAGGACAGGTGCGCGGGAGGGGATGTAGAATGGCGCATGATGATGGGGGGGGGGAGGGGCACACGTGGATGGTTTGGGGGTCAGGGAGGGGGGCGGCGCGGGTCTGGAGCGGGGGCGGCGGCAGGGCGGGGGCGGGGGCGGCGCGTGGCGGCACGATGCGTGGCCCGGCGTGGAATGCCACCAATTTGGGCGAAAATAACGAAAGGAGAAAAATGAATTTGCGCTGCTCGAGTCCGAACGAACCGGAATTCGGATGGGGGGTGAGGGATGAATTCCTGGCGAAAACCCCCTGATGGAGCCGACCGCACCCGACAGAGCGGCCCGGCGGAGCCCCGGGGCCCCGGCTGGGGTAGGTTGGAGCTGCCGGTCAGACAGGCAAGGGCCGGCATTTATTCATGTGCGCACGACAAGCGGGCGGGTACGGCGGGACGATCCCGGCACATCGCTAGTACCATTCCACTTCTGCGAGCATCAGACCCGAGTTTTATAGAGCGGGGGTGCCCTCTCTCTCCCAGGTGGCAGTGTACCACCAAAACTGGTTCTGACCCCCCCCCCCCCCTGTAATGTACCGAATCGACCCGGACCCGCGACCTTCCGACACTTAAGGACCCATTCGTCTCGCCCGCTTTGCCCACGTGATCTGATACCGTTCGAAATAAATGGGAGCAGCGGGTGCCGTCCGCATTTGGCCGCTGAGTTGTTCGACGGGGCCTTCCGCTAGTGCTGGCCGTCACTACCCCGACGTCTGATCGATGTGTCCCTCGTTCATTTCGCCTCATCTGCATCAGAGCGTCGTGTTGTCGCTCGGCCCGCCCCCGGCCGCGACCTGCCCCGGCCCGGCCCGTCCGCCGCCATGAACGCCACTGCCGCCAGCACACCAAGCGACAGTCGTAATTGCTTTCGCGCCAAAATTCAAACTTGTTTGCGCAGCACTGCTGGCGCCCTCGCACGAAACCACACCGAGACCGTGCGTGTGGGTGTGTGCACACGAGGGAGAGGTGGTTGGAGGGGGGGGGGGGGGGGGGGGGAGGGAGAGGGAGAGGGAGAGCAGGACGCACACAGCGACACAACTTCAAACAGCAGGGGCAAACTTGAGGCGCGAGCGCGAACAACAGCCCCCGGAAGCTGGAGGCGTGAAAAGCGACGGGACGGCGGGAGGGGCGCCTCTCCTCTGCCGTCATCGCCCATCGCCCGCCTCAGCACTATGTATGACCATGCGCCCCCGCGTCACCACCAGTGGGATGCGATGAGTTGTCCGGGGTACCCCGCCGGCCACCCCGCCAGGCGGGGGCGAGGGCAGCTCCGGGGGGGGGGGGGGGGGGGGGCAGCACTGACGACGGCCGACGGCGTCCCCCGCCGGGGTGACTGGGGCCGCCGGGGCGCCTCTCCTCCGGTCCGGTCCGCCACGCCGCACCACGCCCAGGGATTCCATTACTGTTCCCGCAAGAGTGGCGTCTTATGGGCAATTCCTTTCCGCCGATCACACGGCCCGGCCGTCGCTACGTTGAGGTGGAGGAGAGGGAGAGGAGGCGAGGGGGGGGGGGGGATCGACCGATCGACCCGTAATCGGGCTCTGATCTGATGAGGGTGGCCCCGACCCGGCGTCAGCCAGCCTGTTTACTCCAAATCTGGGGTGATAGGTGGAGCAGCACGGCGAGCTGGGCTGGGGGCGGTGCGCACGGCACTGCCCGTCACGGAGAGGGAGAGAGGAGAGAGAGAGAGAGAGAGAGAGAGAGAGAGAGAGAGAGAGAGAGAGAGAGAGAGAGAGAGAGAGAGAGAAAGAGTGCTTGAGGGGAGATTGGAAGGGTGGTGAAGGGTACCGAATAAGACGTACGACTAGCGGCGGTGGGTGAGGGCCGCAGGGCTGCGCACAATGGCAACTAACAGGCGGAGCCCGTCCCCATCAGGTGCCGTCAGGTCGGGGTCGGCGAGCGCCCTGCCGCCCTGCCGCCCTGCCGCCCTGCCGCCCTGCCGCCCTGCCGCCCTGCCGCCCTGCCGCCCTGCCGCCCTGCCGCCCTGCCGCCCTGCCGCCCTGCCGCCCTGCCGCCCTGCCGCCCTGCTGCCCTGCCGCCCTGCCGCCCTGCCGCCCTGCCGCCCTGCCGCCCTGCCGCCCTGCCGCCCTGCCGCCCTGCCGCCCTGCCGCCCTGCGCCCTGCCGCCCTGCCGCCCTGCCGCCCTGCCGCCCTGCCGCCCTGCTGCCCTGCCGCCCTGCTGCCCTGCCGCCCTGCCGCCCGCCCACCGCCGGCCGCTCTGATTGCGGGATTAGCGCAGCGACATGACAAACAAACCCAAACGAACACACAGAGTGATTGGGGGAGAGGCCGGCCGCGCCCAGTGTCGAGGCCGAGTGCGGGGCTGCAGTGCGGCGCAGGACTAGGCTGTTTATCCCACGCCGTGGGAGGTAGGCAGCAACGGGCGGCGCTGCACCCACGTCCAGCGGGCTGGCCTACCCATCACGGGGCTCGCCGTCCCGGGGTGCGATGTCGTGCGCGGTGGCCACGACATGCAGTGCCTCTCACGCCCACCTGCGTCCTCGGGATAGTTCCATTGCACTGCAGGCGAACGCTATGGCTACAGTCACACGTTTATTATAGCGGGCAGCTCGGCGAACTGGTTGACGCCTCGGTGCCACTTGTGCCGGCATTCCTATTGCGCCGGAGGCCGCCATCAGATCGAGACCATCAACTGATGCAGGAGGGAGGGAGGAGCAGAGTGAGGCGGATATAAAACAACCAGGACACATAAAATAAGGCGGCCGGCGAGAGCGTGCAGAGCAGTGCAGAGAAAAACTGCCTCCACAGACGCGGCTCTGCGAGCGTGTGCGTGTGCGATTGAAAACGCATCCCGCGGCTAGCGTTGGTGGCGCTTCCCTCCTCCTTCTTGGCCCGAGCCTCTGTGGAGCGGCGATCAATACAGTGTATTCCGACGATAACTCAATAGGAGTGGAGGAGGAAGAGTCCCCAGGCGGTCCCCAGCGGTCCCTGGCCATGTGTTCGTCTCGATATAGCAGGCGGTCCGGTGCGGTGGCCATCCCGCGGCCGCCAGAAGTACGTCACGGACCTGCATGTGGCCGCCTCTAAGAGGACCCTCCTGTCGGTGTGACCGAGACAACGCCAGCTGCGAGCTCCTCCGCTCCAGTGGAAATGCGTGGCGATTCCGCGTTCAGCTGCGGACGACGCATGGCGGTTCACGGTGGATACTCCGCGCGCGAGAGACTCGGGGCCGAGCGCGCGGGGTATCTACGCGCTGCCTTCCTAAGGACCTTCATGCCCCCGCGAGGCGACCCCCCCCCCCTCCTCCTAATCCCGATCGCTGATCCGTGCCAAACATACCTATCTGATATTTCCGAGCAGGTATCCTCGGCGGGGCCGCCGGCGTCGATATGACCATCGGCGTCGGAGACAGGGACGCGGACGCCGGGGCGGGGCTGGACCTCTCCAGGGTGTCCTCGAAGTCCTTGACGGCGCGCTGCAGGGCGTCCCGCACCAGAATGGAGGCGTGCGGCGGCAGGGAAACCGGCGAAGGTGGCAGCTGGAAAGACACGCGTAGAAGTTCAAATCGGGAGTCACAGGCAGGGTGAGGAGTGTAGCCTGGAAAAATATGGCGCTTGCATGATAGTAATAAATGCGACAAGGTTTTTCTCCTGAGTCGGTGGTGTTCTAGTTCGGGGTGAACGGGGAGCCCCCGGCAAGACCTTCCCAATTGCTTGTTTTTTCGAAAAGCGGAAGAACCTAAATAAAACAGAACACGACCAGGGGAGGGGAAGGACCGGGCGGGCGGAGAGGTGGGGTTCACCGAACGCCTCCGGAAACGCCCCCTGTGTTCTTTTAGCTTGACTTTGTTATTCTGTTTATCCAACATCAAACGGAAGAATGCCACATTTGTTTCTCTGGCTGCAGGCCCCCCGCCGGGCCCCGCCAGGCCGGAGAAGTGATGAGTTAGTCCGCATCACGCATGCCGGTACTGACCTGGGGCAGGGTCTGCTCGATGGTCCAGACCTGCGGCTGCTCGGGGGGCGCCACCAGCCCCAGGAGCACGTCCATGGACTGCCGTTGACGCCGGCGCTCGCGCCGCCGCGCCTTGGTGGCGGACTGTGACGGCGAGCCGGCGGCCGCCCCGGCCAGGCGCTCGCAGAAACGGACGAAGTCCACGTCGATGTGGTAGCCGTAGGGGCAGCAGTCGCACGAGGGCGGTGGGGGCGGTTTCCGCTCGGCCCGCTCGGCGCGCGCGGACCGCGGGAACGTGGCGTGCTTCATGGCCGCCCCCGGCCCCGCCCCCGGAGGCGGCACCAGGCCGTCGGCGGGGCTGCAGCTGCCGCGGCCGTACAGGTCCTGGGTGTCCCGGCCGTCCCGGGGCCGCAGGAATGCCGTCTCCATGCTGGAAGGGAAGCAGACGGACAGGATAAGTGCACTGGCAATGACAATGACACACACACACACACACACACACACATCGTATGAGTCCGCCGATTCGCTTAACGCTACTCCACCATTCAAATCAAGGTCGAAGTAGATTTGTTTTGAGTTAGCCACGGCAGCCACAATTGGGTGTGGGGTGGTTCGGTCGGTACCACCGCCCCGCAGCGTTTGGTGCACCTGACCGCGTGACACCGTGGGGCACGGCTTAGGCGGGCTGCAGCATGGCGTTCCTATTTCCATTTCCAGGAATGACGGCCGCTGCCAACAGTTGATGACGCGTCTCTCGAATATGACACCGCTGCAGTCCGGTCCGTGCTCCGCTCTGCTCCGCTCTGCTCCGCTCGGCGAGTTCGTTCCCCCTAAAGCGCCCTGCGTTCCGTCCCGTCCGATTGGAGTGTGTGAAACGAAACCAGAGCATGTGTTGACTCGCTGCTGAGACCGAGGGCCGACGCGACGCGACGCTGCCTTGCGCCGGCCCGTAGGCTTGGAGGGGCTGTCCAGTCCAGCCGGCGGCTCGGCCGCCAATACTGCCGGGGCCGGCCGGACACCGGCGAGAAGAAAAGAGCCCGAGCCTACTTTCGACTGTGGCTGTGTCTCGGACGTCCTCATGCGGGAACGTGTCAAAAACACTGCTGTTGACTCGTAAAGCCACGCCGCCACGCCCCGGCGGCGACTTGACATGGAGATAACCATAAACTACGGAACACTGAACAGACCGCGTCCGCGCCCAGGCCCAGGTGGGTTCCACTGCGGCCTCTGGCGGCCTCTGGCGGCCTCAGGCGGCCTCAGGCTCGGGCCCCGTGTAGGTAGGCCAGCTCGCTAGCCCGCATGCAGCGGTGCGGGCGGGTGGACTAACCAAGAGTCTGCAGGCGCCGGGCCGGGCGCCGGGGCCGGGTGTCCGCGGGGTGCGGGGGCGGTCTGTGACGCGGTGACGTCATGTGGCATCCCCAGGCCGCCCCAGGCCGGGCTAGCCGGGCCGGGCGGCACACATCGAGCGCACACAGTCTGCCTTAGCCTGCCAGATAGGACTGCGATAAAGCTGGCTGCGCTGGTCGGATAGGTGTGCGGTGTAGGTGGGCGTGGCCCAGGCCGAGGGCGCGGCGTGGTGCGGTGCGGCCCAGTGCGGCCTCAGCCGTGATAAGGATGCGTGATACCACACGACAACACGGGAATGCGGGTCACTCTGGTGTTGGCCGGGCGCTGCGGTGGCGTCGGGGTCGGGTTGGTGCGTCCAACAGGTGTATTTGCGTGGAGCCACGACGGCACACAGCGCACAGCCTCCGCTCCGACGCGAAACGAAGGAGCCTCCTGCCTGTGTTTGCGGTTCGAGTACCGGCAGCGTCAAAAGACGATTGCGGGTGTTTATTTTTTCGTTGTCGCGCGAGGCAGGCAGGCGCGAGCAAACGACAGCAACGCCCTCCCCTCCCGGCTGGCTTCCCTCTTCCCTTCCCTTCCCTTCCCGCCCCGCTCCGCAGAGCCGCGCGCGCAGAGGCCGCACAGGCCCTACCCCTGCAGCACGGCAGCCCGCAGCGCACCGCAGTGGGCCAGACCTGGCCAGACCGCCCGGCAAATGTCAGCAGAGGGGGACAGGGACAGCGTCAGCCCTAGGGAGGTAAGGTCCCGTCCCGACTGCGCCAAACAAACGGGGGCTCGTTCACAGCGGAGCTGGGCCCGCCCTTACCGCCCCGCCGACCCCCAGAGATACCGCTGGACAGGTACTGCGACGTTGTCAAACCGCAGAGACAGGCGAAGCGGGCACTGGGAGGAAATTTTGGGGCGATGATCGGTGAGGGAATTTCAGCAGCGCATCCTGTCATTGGCATTCCACTCCGCAGTCACGGCCAGTCAGCAGGTGCGACGCGGCGGGCGGAGCGGGGCGGGACGGAGGCGGAGGCTGCGCGGCTGTGCCATGGCAGCCGTGGCCTTGGCTCTATTCACTTTCTTTGCTGCTTGAGGCGCTTGAGGTTGGCGACCACCTGTTAATGACTCGTCTGCTTCCGATCAGACAGAACAGAACAGACCACCTCTGCCGCCATGGCCGTGCCCCGTGTGGGCTGTGGGCTGCGGGCTGTGGGCCCTAGCCTAAGCTGAACGGGTCGGATCGGACCCGGACCTTAAGCTCAGCTAGGCTCGGCCAATGTCCAGTCATGCGTGGCCGGTCCGGTCCGTCCCGGGCGCTCTGCCGCTGTCCGGCCGCTAGCATGCCACTGCTGCTGATCAGCGCGAGCGGCGAGCACCATGCCGGCCCGGTCAAAGGATCGGTTCAGTTCGGATCGGATCGACGGCTTCAGCCTGGGCGGCTGCTGCTGCTGCTGCTGCTGCTGCTGAGGCAGCGGAGGCCTGGGCGGGGAGTGAGAGAGCGGGAGAGCGGGCTCGGACGTGGGCGGTACGGACCGGACCGGGTCGGGGCGCAGGCGCGGGCGCAGGCCAGCCTCTGCCTCTGCTCTCTTGGTCCAGACCCAAAGGAGAGCCGTGTCCTGGCTGGCATGTCCTGTGTGCAGGTACACGGTCCACGAAGGTACACGCAGTGCTGCAGCCGGCGGCGGACACGCAAGACGCGGCGTCAGCGTCCTCGTGGCTATGCTGGATCCACTGGAGCGAAGGACAACGTGCAGGGCGAGGCGAGGCGAGGCGAGGCGCGGCCAGGGCGAGGCCAGGATGCAGGCAGGTGTGCGGTGCGGTCGGGCCTCGGGCCGGCTGCCACTGCCACTGCGTGTTGCCTGGTGTTGCCCGCGCCGTGTCGTGCCGATCTCGACTTGACAGCCCCGACAGGTAGCGCAGTACTACCAGTAACCAGTACAGCCGGAGGAGCTTAGCCAGAGGCTGCCCGGGCTGGGCCGGGCCGGGCGCAGCACAAGGATACGCTACGGCCCAGCCGGTACTCGAGCCCGGTGCGGTGCCCTCGGGCGGGCCACACATGTCGACTTGGAGTGCGTCACCGTCACCTGCGCGGGGGAAGGGAAGACGACGGCGGCCGACGGCGGCCTGGTCGCGCTCCGTGGGTGGGAGGACGAGGACGTCGACGCACCTCTCGCCCGCACTTACCTGCAGGAGGAGGCGGGGCTGGAGGGAAGCTGCGCGGCGGACAGCTGCACTGCGGCACGGCCGTGCGGTTCGCGTCGTTCGGTTCGGTTCGGTGCGGCACGGTACGGGGTCTAGGTCTCTGCGGCTAGCCTGGCGTTTGCCAGGGCCAGCCGTAAGGCTAGCCGCACCTCCGCCAACAGGTGTGCTTACAGCGGTACATCGCAGCCAACTGAGGAGAAGAGTAGGAGCAGCAGGAGCGGGAGCGGCGGCGGCTGGGCACACTACCTCCTCTACCTCTACCCCCTCCTTCTGCTGCCAGGACTCCGCGCCGCGCCGCGCCGCGCGCAACGCCATGCCATGCGCGGCTCGGCTCGGCCCGGTGCCCCGGCCCGGCCCAGCTATGGCTGCCATGGCGCTGGCTACACCGGCGGCTTGGGCTTGGCTCACGTACCAGCTCGACGGCCCGACTCGGCGCCGCTCGAGTCAACAAGCATCGGCTCGACTCAATCGCGACGCCTGACTCGGCTCGTAACGCAGGCTGCACCAACTCCCGCCCGACCATGCCGGCATGTCCACGCCGTCCACGCCCTGCCCTACCCCTCTCCTCGCCCTCCGCCCCCGTTCCGAACACCCGACCCTACGCGTCAAACGGCCCAAACGCCTCCGCGCCCGCCCCGCACTTTGTGCGCCCCGCCGCGAGGCGTGTCGGTCATCGGCCTGGCCGTCTAGGAGGCGCAGCGGCGTCCGCACCGCACTCCACCGTGATTTGCTCTCGGCTGGTCCTGGACTCTAGTCCTCGTCTGGCCCCTGATCTCGCGGCTTTTCCTCCGGTCCGAGTGGAGCCCTCTACCCGGAGCGACTAGCCTCCAGCCTCTGTTATGGTGCGTGCGGCACCTTCATTCAAAATTTCCCTCCATCCGCGCCTCACTAGAGTGGCCGCCTTCTGCCTTCGGTGTATCAGCTTCCTGTTTGGCAAGGTGTGCTGCTCACGTTCATAGAACGCCCACGTCAGTGCTAGGAAACTCCCCCGGTTTTAGCGATTCGCTAAAAACGCAAACTGGAGGATCATGTATTACCAGCCTGACAACATTAAAAGAAAAATTGACATATTTAGCGATGATCAATTTTTTCAATACTTTCAGGACTCGTTTAGTAAATTCCAATGTATCTATATCACAACTGCTTTTAATTTTTTAATGCTGGCTTTTGAAAGTTGGTTATCGAAGTTGGCAGTAATTCATTTGTTTTATCCTCCAGTTTTGGCTTCCCCACCTCCTATCTTTTACCACCGAGAGTTTCCTACCACTGGCCCACGTGTTACTAGTAGTGTATTGGAGACCTGAATGCGGGTACTGAGAGGAACTGTGAAATAAAGTAATACGAGGATAAAACGGAGAAGAGTAGTTCTTTTATTGTTACGAATGGAACAATGTTATACCACATTACTGGATAATACTTCAGTTTGAGGAAATATTTTCAGGCATATGTTTTATCGTTTTTACTGCTAGTGTGTGATGAACCTTGCAAGGAATACTATGATTATCATCAGTAATCAATGGCAACATGGAAGTAGCTCAGAATTTACAGTGTGGAAGAAAACATTAAAATAAGTATACACATAAAAAAATATTTGTATGTGTTTTTGGGAGAGCTTTCAGCCCCACACTTTTGATGTACAGTTAACGATATACAGAAAGGATGTCGTTTTCTGAACAAGAGGTTAAGGAAACCGAAAACAAGTTACCAATATGTACAATCGGTCAAACCTCTTTGTAAAAATACGACTCAGATCTGACGCAAAGTAAATTATACAAAAATGTACAAAGTTCAAGTAATAATTCCACATTTTACAAGAATAAATAGAACTAAATGGCCAGAAAAAGTAATAGAAAGGAATCAGGTGACTTTTCAGTCTCCCAATCAAAAATATTTGACAGATTAACTGTTAACCAAGTTCTTCAAAAGTTCAATCCAACACTCTACCCTTCCCCATGGGCAACAAATAACTTACAATCCATACATACATCCATCCCATCCCTCTACAAATATAGGTGTGCACCTACATCAATATATCACACCAAATACATTGAATTGTACTTGTTGAGAAATATGATTATTTGACCTCACAGATCTAACATCAGTCAATAACTTTCATTCACATATGCTTAATTTAGGATACAACTTGTAGACGGCTGCTGAATGACACACAGACAGAAAGTTACAATTTGAAGCAGCTGTGTGGTGTTTTAACAATCACAATAATTGAAGATAAATCACAAAAGCTTAAAAGGCAACAACTAGACAAAAGAAAATCTAGTCTTTGACTAGAGATAATAAATAATTCAGTCTAAAATCAATTCATACAATTGCAAATAATTCATCTGTCTTGTGCACATGGGACATGAAAAGAACCAGTCAACTACTGTAAAGGTACATTAACTGCAACACAGAAAACTGACTTTTATGGCACCTTTACACCACTTACACTCCAAGGTTTAAATATTTATTTTCAGGAGAAACAAATGACCTAAAATCTTATGATGCCATAAGAGCAATAAAATGGCACTTAAACGGTCGCACAATACCTGGAAAGAGCATTTCAGATTAAGTTAATGACATTCAGAGCTAAGCTCAAAGCTAACAACAGAAAACACACACAAGTCTACCAGAAGGTCCTAAAGATGCTTGACAATTTTAAAAGATACTGTGTTATCAACACAGAAACATCAAGTATGGTCTACCCATCTAACGAGTCTACAGTAATTTGTTCTTAGTGTAATGGTTTGAGTATGTCTTTTACACCGGGATGTCCATTAATTAAAGGTACTAAACATTAGAGCAACTTTCCATGGCCCACATTAAAAAGTGTTTCCATACAGATAGAGTAGAATTATATACATCTGCACTTCCAAACTATTAAGGGCTCTAGGTTCATTTATGTACATCTAGCACCACTAATCCTGCCCCATGTCTTGCTTCTAAGAAGCTGCATGACAAATGAAACAATTAAACCTTAGTAGTAAATCTTTAAACAGAGAACACACCAACCCAAGAAAGACCGTAGACAACTTCCAATCCAACCTGGTGTTCTTAAAGAAGCACCTACAAAGTAAAAAAGAAAGATAGTTCCTGATGACCGACCATTTGTTGTTTTTGTTACTAGACATTTAACACAATTTTGTACATGAATGACTTGTGCACTTACAAACAAAATGGTAAAATAAACAAAAATTACTGGAAAAAATTAACAGTACAATATTCAGGTATACATTTAACATATCTACTACTAAAACGTAATACATTCAACTTTGCCACAACATTGTTACCCACATTATTTTACAAAACAAGAGCATTACAGCATCTTGAAAAAAGAAACACCAGATCAAGTTAGCCAGTTGAGCATACAACTTCAGCATTATATAATACCAGTCAATATTAAAGATACTACCAAAAAGAGATAAAAAACAAGATTTTGGACGAATATTTATTTCAACTTTGGAATCTGATTACATTTCAGATATTTACTTTCAGACAACTACAATTCCTTCATTACAACTCATATATTGAAAGGAATTAATTTTTTTATGCCACCTTAGCTCTCAGTTCAAGAAAAATAAACATAAATAAATAAATAAAGAAAGCGAAAAACTAGCGAATGATGAATGAACCATGTATGTAAAGTATGAAAAACACAACCAAAAACTCTGAATATTCCGTCAATATTCCGAAACTAAGCTTGCAGATGGCGAGGTAAAAGTTGTCTTTCTTTGACTAGTTCAGAGTCATTTCATTGATCTCCAATTCATACGCAAAAGGACAAAATTGTTACAGTTATTAGTGTAAAAAGAAAAATAAGTTGATACAAAATTTACATACAATGTCTTTTCAGGTGGGAGTACACAGAAACATTTCATTTTTTCTTTACTGCTCCAATTTTGCAGTACAATTTTTTTTGGTTATATACAAACTTTGAATCCTGAGTACTTTTCCAACTCATGCACACACTTACAAATACACACGGAAGTTTAACTTCATAAAATCACTTACTTTAAAAACACATTCTACAAAGACACTTGAAGTGGAGAGAGGAAGTAAAAGCTATGCATTTTAATATTGGTACTTTGATAAACAACATATGTATCTCCATTAGAGTGGGAGAGAGCCACAAGCTTTAGCTTTGCAGCATCTGACAGTCAAACTACTTCCCCAAAACACTGCAGGTGCTTCCCCCCCATTAATAAAAAAAATAAAAAAAAAAAAAAAAAAAAAAATCATACAGTCGAAACATATCATTGCTTCTCCCTTATTTTCAAGGAGGGGGCTCCGGTTCCCTCCCTTTTCTTACTATCACAACCTTCCTTCTTCTTGTGAAGCTCCTCTTCTTTTATCACAGACTTCAGCAGTGGTATAAACGGGTTACTTGGCGTACATGGAGTACATGGCGTTGTTGGAGGCGGAGGGGGTGGAAGCGAGGGCATAAGCTCCCTCATGGCTTCCTCGCGGCTACCCGGCGGAGAGTCCTTCTCCTCCGCAATCCGAGGCAATGGCAGAGGGTGGGGGTTGCGGCTGTCGATGGGCATGATCCCCTTGACGGACAAGTGCGGGCCGGAGGGGCCGGGCGCCGACGAGCTGGCAGTGCCGCCGACACCACCGTCCTGGGACTCCAAGTCTTCCTTCGGTAGGCCCCGTAAGCCGGCCAGGTCGTCCGCGGACTCGGCCCTCATAGAGAGAGACAGGGGGTGTTCCGGAGGCTTCGTCTTGAGCCCCTTGTCCAGCGAGGACGCCTTCGATAGCGGCGAGCGCGAGGTGACGGTGGAGCCGGACGTCGAGCTGGCCGCCACGCTAACCTTGGGCGCCGGGTTGTTGCAGAGGGGCGAGATGGACGGCGCGCCGGACTTGCTCTTGTTCTCGGCGCTGCGCGGGTGCAGGCGGTCTGGAGACAGCGCGCGCCGCAGCAGCGGACTGCCAGGCTCGGCGCTCTTAGGGCGGGCGAACCCCTTCTTGCCGCAGCCGCCGGCCGCAGGGCCCGGCGTGGACAGGGACGAGCCGGGGCTGTACGACTGCGTCGTGTTAGAGCTGCCGGGCTGGTGCACGGCGGGGAACGCGAGCGGCGATGGTGATGGTGACCGAGTCGGCGATGACGGCAGCGGGGACGGCGATGGCGTGCGAGCCAGCGGCGACAGCGGGATGTGGCCCACCGATTTCCGGCGGCCTGACGGCGAGTGGATGCTCTTGGCCGCGCTGTGCAGCTTGTGCTTCAGGCCGTGCAGCGTGGACGGCCGCTGGTAGTGCGGCGTGGCGGCTGCCCCCGCGGGGCTACTTGCTGCCGACGACCCCGACGAGCTGGACGACGTGTTGGGTGAGTATGGCCCCGACGCCCCGCCCAGCGGCGTCAGCGGCTCCGCTGGGGGGAAGGACACCCGGTTGGCGGACGGCGACCGCAGCGGCTTGACGCGTCCGCTCATGCCAATGGGCTCCGTGGAGGTCCATGGCTGCGCGCGGCTGGCGGACTGACAGCCGACGCCGGTCAGCAGGAACTGGGGCCTGCTGTGTCCGTCCAGCGGCATGGGCATGGCCATCGGCATGGACAGGGGCACCACCGGGCACGAGCTGCCAAGGGCCCCCCCGGGGCATGGTCCGCACGGCGCCGACATGGACAAGGGACTGGAGATGCTCAGCGGCATGGGCATGGCCATGGGCAGCGGTTGCGCCAGGTCCACGCTGGCGCGCTTGTTGCTGATGCGCTTGAACAGCGACGGCTTGCGCCGCTTGTCGATCAGGTCCCGCTTCTGGCGACGCTGCCGGTTCACGCTGCGCCGCGCCAGCTTGCTCTGGCCGGGCTCGCGCCGGTGCCCGCCCGCCTTGATGGACGTGTTCTCCAGCGGCGTCGAGCGCAGCGTCACGTGGTCGCCGCCGCTCAGCAGCAGGTGCAGCACCTGCGTGTGGAACAGGCCCTGCACCGCCTCGCCGTTGATGTGCGTGATGAGGTCCCCGGGGCTCAAGCCCGCCTCGAAGGCCGGGCTTCCTTCGTCCACGGCCTGCAAGCACAACGAAAGTCAAAAACGATGTTGACTCCAAACCACTTCGCCTCCCAGAACCAGCTTTACTCACCATGACGAGGTGGTGCATTGTGTAATAGTTTGTATCACCATAATAAACACGGATTGTGTTGACAGTAAACCCAAAGCCTCTAGCACCACGTTTTATTATGATTGGAGGTTTCAGGCTTGTCACCAGTGGAGACAATTCACGGCACGGCGAGGTGTCACGGGAACTTGCAGTACTAGATCCACCAGGTGACGGCATCGACTGGGGCGAGTCATCAGCTGTAGAAAGAAAAGATAGAAAGTCTTTCTCATAGGCATCAAGCAAGATTACAGGACAGTTGAAGGGAACTCACTCAAATATAAACTTGTAGGAATCATCAAGGACAGCCCACTTGCAGATGCACTTTTTATAACAGGTCTTCCACGAGCCTTGATAGAAGAAACCGGAGAGCTTTCAATGTTGCAAGCGGATGTAGAAGGCCCACTAGGACCTGAACGAATACCACTCTTAGATGATCGCTCATCCAAAGATACAAATGCTGAGCCATCAGGGCCTTTCAAAAGCGGCACATTCCTGCACAGATAAATGCAGGTAATTAACACTATGTTACCAGAAAACACCTTGCAATAATAAAGGCAGTAATTAAACATACATGTGTTTTTCATCTTCAATTGATATTGAAAACCGAGGAAGAGCATCTCTTGTATGTAATCGTCTTTTCCTTTGCACCTGCGGTGACACGTCATCACTCTCTGTCTGGGAAGACTCAGGGGTGCTTAATGAGTGATGATGGACAAGGCCAGCTTGTTCTGGGCGAGATTGAGACAATTCTTTGCTTTCATCCAATTCCATACTGCTGCCAACATTTGATGAGGACGATTCAGAATTGCCTGAATCATTAGCTGCTGTTGACACAGTAGAAGTAGTTGAACTGATTGATTTGATTGTTTTGGCAGAATCTGACAGAGCAGATGGAGGTGAGGCTCCTTTTGGTGCAGATGGAGGTGTTATCTCATGACAACCAGATGATGAGGGTGAGCCAGAAGATTGAGGCATCCGACGTTCTTCGGTGCTGTGCACTTTTTGGAAACGAGGAGAAATGGATGAAAATGAACCAAACAACACAGATTCATCAGTATCATCTGTATCTTCACCCATGTCATGCTTGTAACGGTCCATACGTGCTGCAAGATTTAGGAAATTCAAACGGTAATAAAATAAATAATTCACACAACTTATTTTTTAAGGACATCAAAAGTTTAAACTCACTGTCAAAATAGCTTGTATCTTCCTCATTATCCAGTTGGGGTACAAATTCTGCCTTCTGACGAAGTAAGCTGGTCCAATCCAAACCACAGAAGTATGGATGGTCTTTCACCTCTTGGGGCCCCCCTGTTCCAAGTCTTATGAGAGGATTGTGCTGCAGAAGCTGAGTGATCAGGTCCTTGGACTCAAGCTGCACAGGCCAATCCTTTGAATCAGGCCATTCAATGTCATCTGAAAACAATCATTTAACTATTAAAAATGTCCTTACAAAATTGACAGCAGGCTACCAGAGAGATGCATTAATAACACACCATTCACAGTATGAGCAAAGAGTTCCTCAGGAGTTTCACCGAAGAAAGGAACACAACCAATGAGAAACTCATACAAAATAATTCCCATGGACCACCAATCAACGGGCTTTCCATAGCCTTGCCTGTAACATTACAGTTTGTACTTAATTTTCAAATATCTGAAGAGATCAAGGAGACACACAGGCAGATCCTTTTCCTGCTCTAATTACTTACCTCAAAATCACCTCAGGGGCAATATATTCTGGAGTACCGGTTACCTGTTTGTCAGAAAATTGTCTTGTTTCTCGATCAAGGTATCCTTCATACAAGTTCGTTGTTACTAAAAAAAATTGGAAAAGGTCATTAGTTTTCTTTGAGTTTAAAAGGTATAGCTTAAAACCTATGCAGCATGGAAATGTAAATAACCAACTTACAAGACATAAGACCCATTTTACTTAGGCCAAAATCGGTTAATTTAATGTGACCTAAAGCTGTAATAAGCAAGCTGAAAAATAGATGTTAAATGTTAGAAAAAGTGGCCCATGTAGAAAATATAATGTGCATAACTCCAATGTGTTAAGAATTCGAACTGTGCATACTTGTCAGGCTTTAAATCACGATGAACAATGCCATAGCTATGCAAGTACTCAACAGCTAAAACAGTTTCTGCAAAATAAAATCTGGCCATATCTGAGGGCAGTGGCCCAATTGTTTTCAACAACGCAGCACAATCACCTCCTTCAACATACTCCATGACAAGACATAAATGTTTCTGAAGAAAAGAGTACGTACGATTTAACAAATTTGTTTTACATTCAATTAAAAACGGCTGAAATATTTACGTTACTTTGAAGCCATCTACTTACTTTTGTCTCAAAGCTGCAGTACATACTAACAACAAATGGGTTATCAGTGAAGCTCATGATGTCCCGTTCTGTAAAAACTTGATCAACCTGATTTCGAAGCATTAGGTTATTTTTAGAGATCTTTTTCATAGCCACACGCTGCCGTGTCTCTTTAGCCCGCACTAAATAAACAGCACCATAGGCGCCATTTGAGATCAGCTTTATCACTTCAAAATCATCTTCAGAAGGATTCTGAAATGAAAGTTTGGTGCAAACATAAATGAAAAGTGGAAAACAGGGTAAAACCAATAGGGCTTGAAATTGAGTGCTTTCAGTACATTAACATGAAAGAAATGAAGTACCTTGAAGTCCTTTTTATTACCACGATGTAAAATGTTACGTCCTTTCTCAGTGGTAGTAGCATTAGATGCTGCTGCTACTACTGAGCTGGACGAGGGTGGTGGTGGTGGAGGTGGTGGAGGTGAAACATTTATGGAGTTGAGATCCGCATCCAACTCTATAATTAAAGTGGAGCAAAAAAGCATTAAAGTTGTGACAATCACAAAGTAGGTTGCCACAGATTGAAGAATTCTTTAGCTTACCTGCACTTGAGTTTTTTGTCATTCCTAGCTTGCCGAGAATGTACTGAGGTATGTCAGCTTTGATACCTTGATTAGCTAGTTTAGCCTGACCTTCCGCCTCTTCTAGCATATGATAGAACTCCTCAGGATCAAACTCTAGACATTCTAGTAATCTGGCAGGACGAGATATGATCAGCAAAAGTCTTCTTACAACTGTCCCTACACGAGCTGATGCCTCAATGGATTTTTCCTTAGTCTGCAGAAAGAAGGGAAGAGATATAATGCATAAATAACATAAAAACTCAATTCAAATAGTACAGAAAACTGCTAGTGTCCTTCCAGTAATAGGAGGCAGAAGGTGTATTACCTCACTGAGAAGTCTTTCCAGGTTCTCTGACATATCATAAAAATATCGACTTGAAATAAGTTTCTCTTCCGATTTTTGCAAACAATCACGAGCCATTTCAACAATTTGATGGAGGACAAAGCGTAAAATAGGCAAATCCTTTAAGTGGAGCTCACAATCACTCTCCGTAACTTTTGTCTCATTTATAAAAGCTTTCAGGCGTTCCTCCATTTGCTGAGTAGCCTAAAAGAAAATTTTTAAGTTTTAGTTAAAAATATATGACATTAGTCACAAACACAAAAATTGGGAATATTTTACACAAAATAATGGAAGACATACCTTGGGGAATCTTTCCTTGTACATTGTATTCATGACAACAATATCTGTATCCATTACAGGGGAACGGCTGGGTGAGCTAGAATTGAAAAAATGTATTTGATATAAATCATGATGCTCCAACTGAAAATTCAGTGGAAGTACACTATAAGAGTGCAGCTAGTGAGCGAGCATTGGTTACAAAAACAGCCAAAATATATTTTTATTTAACTTAAACAAGTTTGTAAAAAATTTGCACTTGAGTACAGACCTTAGACTACGAGATCTTGGACGGCTAAGTGGTGATCTTGGACCAAAGTCATCATGAACGCAGCTGTGATGTGTCTCGTTTGAAAAATGTCTTGTTAGCATCTGAAGTTCTTCTTTAGTAGGTAGATTAGGCAACTGATGGAGGCGTTCTTGAGAAGAACACTGAGACTGAAAAACAAATTTGTAGAAAGAAAAAAAAAGGACAAAAATACTGTTAGAAGGAGAAAGAAATTCTGTAAAATAGCAATCCATTCACTACCAATCTTCTACAAATCTTAGACCTCCAAATAGGTCCAAAGAGCTTATCGGCAATAGCACTGTGTTACTAGAGAAGCTAAAGCTTAAGGTTAGAGTTCACTTCAAAGGATTTTCATCAAGGATCAATTGTCTGTTTTCAATGGCCATCTGACTTATTATGATACTCATCAGTACATAGAATGTTAAACACACATATTTTAGATAAACCAATACCATGAAATTACTGTTCTCACTCTACAATCTTTAATTATATTATTAAGTGTCAAATACACTTACTAATCTTATGCTTCGTTCCTTTTGATGAATAAATTGATCAAATCTAGATCGATTATCCTAAAAAACAAAACAGAGCAAACAATGATATTTGAAGGAAGCATTCTATGCTGGTGCAACTATAGACAAGCAAGCAACAAGAATGTGAAATAACCTTTCATTAACAGGGATGCACAAACCAAGCAATTCAATTACATGTAAGATAACATCTGCCAGTTTAAGTAATTGAGCAAGTAAAGCATAAAATAAGAGAAGAATAAAAGCAAACCACAGACAACAGGAAAGGAAAAAGAAGGTACACAAAACACTAATTTGGCTAACTAGAATTTTTTTTTTTTTTTTTGAAACATAACAAGCTATAAAGAAAATCCTACTAATTGGTAAATTGATTGTGAAAGCCTGAAAGGAGAAGGAACCTAAAAAAGGACTTACTGATACACTTGAGCTTCCTGGAGTCGTGCCATAGCCAGATGAAGGAAGAGAAGCAACGGACCAGCGCCTACCTTCACACCTGCCAAAGAAACATAGACGCAAGTCAGAAAAATGTTAAAATTTCGGTTTCGAAAAGTTCTAATCCTTCTTTGAAAAAGTTATTTTCGTATGGTGAGTACTTGCAAGCCTAACTAATCTTGTGTGCTTTAAAATACAAGGTCAGTCATTTACAGTCCTAAAAATCATAATAAATGATAGGAATTACATACAATAAAATCAACAGAAGCTAATTTGTCAATGAGCTAAAACTTATCCCTAGCACATTGTTGACCACAATGTGGGTCAAGTTTAGGAGTATTAAGTTTTAACAAAAAAAATATTCATGCTACAACATCAACTGTAAATGGGTGAAGACATGGTAGGTGGTAGGTCCTTTAGATAGCAAGAAACAGGATGCAAGTAACAGACAATAATTGAGGTTTAAACTCTCGATCACAACAAGAAAGAACAAAAATTAATGCAAGTGCAGTCAAAGTTTTACCGCACATTAAAAAGAAGCATGTAGTATATTATGGGGCAGAAAGAGATAACAGGAGAGGTATGGAGGACAAAACATGCCTCCATTAATCAAGTGGTTGAAATGAATCTCCAGATATTACTGCAGCCACTATTCCATCATCCCTCTCTATACAATTATTAACAATACCCATTTGATAGTGATCATAAGTAATAAAGAGTGTAAAAATATTAGGCTGCACATTCGAAGCAACAGAATAAGAATGCATACTAACTGACAATATCTGGCATTGCCTCAGGAGCTCTTCTTAAGCTTAAATTAAATGAATAGTTAAGACAATGAGTGCCCACATGCTCAATGTTTCCAAGAGTTAAACATGTGCTGTACAGATTTGAAACTTTTGGCTAGTTGCTAAGGAATAAGTCTATACTGAATGTAAGTGCACGGCTCATCAATACAGCTCTAGCAGTACTCTATTTACATGCCACCAAAATGATCAAAATAAGAGATGCAAGTGAGGTGGTATAGTTGACACAAAACACTTACAGACTTCTCTTGTTTTTCTTTTCCTGGTTGACCCTGGCAAAATATTAATTTTGTTTATTTTAAGTCTTTTTCGTTCTTCCAAAATAACAAGCGTTTCTACGACAAACAGCAAAAACACAATGTGGAATGTCTTCTTATAAGAATTGTTTCAGCACCAACTTTTTTAGATTTAGGAAACGTGTACATATAAAACAAAACTAATTTATCATATTCCCTGACATGGCTTGAGGTATTCATGATCACTTTACGCCATGATGTAAAAGAGTACTAGCCTTACCACACACATTTTTTTTTTAAATTGAATTTTGGTGCCTTACATATCCAAAGTTGAAAAATAATTTATTTCCAAGGTGATATAAGTAGGTGAGAGTGGTGTGGTAGTAAATATAAACTTGCCTTCTGATGGGAGCATACGCAAAATGTTGATTTGGTGACATTCGCGGGCTTTCCAATGGGCTCCCTACAACATGCATAGGAATTACACAATGCTACAAATTGTACATAGGCTTAAGTTAAAATGTGCCAGCTTCCATACTAGATTCCTTACCTGACATGGGTGACAGGCACCGAGGTAATGTTGGCGATGTTGTAGAAATGAAACTTTTCCTCTGGCTGACTCTACTGCTGCGCCGTGATATGCATAGCTCCTTCTGAATAATTGAAAACCAGAGGTATCGTTGAAATACAGTTCAAAGAGCTTACAGAATTTAAAGATGAATGACGGAACTTACCATTGTGTTGGACAGTGAAGGAGCAGACTGACCCAAGGCCGACCCCTTCATACGCACAAGATTGGACACATCTCCAGAGCCCAAATTGACACCTACAAATGAAATCTTATGTAACTCTATGGTCTGATCCTCTAAATTCCATGTTATGCTTGGATTTCCCATCAAAGCGATCCTCACTACTTATGATACATGAAAGCCTGGCCCTCTCACGAGTAACAACTTCAACACTTATCAAAACACCACCACAACACTTGCCTGAGAGCGTTCCAGTCGAAGGATCCTTGGTGTCAGAAAAGCGTCTGCCACCCCTATCCCTGTCGTGGAGCCCAATGGACGGTTTCGACTTGCGCATGTTTACAACCTGGTGTGTGTGTTGGTGTGAGGCCGTGGGTTGAGGCTTAGGCTCCCCCAGCCCCTTGGCCAGGCCCAGGCCCCTCGCCTTGGGCGCCCCAGCCCCGCTCCGGCTGTTCGCTGACTCCATATCGCACCCGGGTCAGCGAGGACAGGGGCGAAATGGAGCAAACACGAAGCAGAAAACACCCGTCCCGTTCACAAACGGGGTATCCGACACCGAGACCGAGGGGCTGGTGCCTGAGCCATCCTGACGACGAACTGGGTCACCACCTACGGAGGATAAGGGATAAGAGGACGTTGCAGGACCAACCGAGGGTCCCAGCATTGTGGGCGTACCCTTCGCGCATTTTTGTCTATTTTGGTCCACACTCAGGGGCTGGCTACGTTAAAAATCAACAAAAAGTGAATGCCTAATCTTATCTACCATCCTTCAGCGGCCATCTTGACACTAAACAAATTTACTTATTGTGAAGGTGCTATATAGATTTTCGCTAAGGCCGTGATCCAGTTCCTTCCCTACTTCGGCCAGTGTTTTACGGGAAAGCGGCGAGCGAATGTTTCAACAAATGAAGAGGCGCGGGTGTTGATATGCGGCGACTGATAAGCCCGAGGGGCGATTGTTTCTCCGATAAGGAATTGTTATCCGTGGGACTCTCGGAAACCCGGCCCGAGAGGTCAGGAAAGTACGTCGTATACAAGGGAGGTCCTTTAACCTATAGGGGGAAGAACAAAAGTAACAAGTCGGCGGCAGAAGATTGCGTATTTCCTTCCCTTCCCTGGGGGGCGAGGGGGCGAGGCCGCAACGAAAACAAACAGCATAACCTTTCGAATGCAACTGTTAAGTCACCCATGCTATTTACAGAAGCGAAGCAACTTAACACCATTAAGTTAAGGGGGTGACGAGACGTTAAGAGTTTGATTGTGGGCTGAGCTCCGTTGCTGGCTATGGCGTTGGCCGAGTTTCTGAGAAAGACTAAGGAGACATCGGTAGGATATCTCTCCTTGAACAATTTACCTTCCTCTTGTCGTTCTTTTATCTGTCATTGGACTGGCGTATCACAAACCTTCCTGCTTACACTTTATCTTCTCAATTCATTTGAACATTTGTTACTGGAATTTGCATCTCAGTACCTCACCAACAAAACATTTGAATCCTTGACTCTCAAGCCTTCACTGATTTTTCAGTTAAATAAAGCATGACATGTCTATCCCATAGTTTCATTATAAGCCATTTTACCCTGTTGATTTGATTAGTTTCATGCTTGTGATGCAACGAAGTGTCACTCACATGGTAGAGACATCTAGCGTTCACAGCCTCTCCCACTGGTGGACTGAATGTTTTGCACACCGTGCTTTGAATTGAGCAACAGAACCTTTACCTGTGACAATTCTCTTTCCTGTACCAAGTTGATCAATTGCCAAGGCCTGACTCCCTGACTGTACCATACTGGCTCCCCCTTGTCATTCCTTGATGACCTGCCAGGCCCATTTGTGTGATTTGCATTCGTTTTTGGATATTTTTTGTATGGGTAGCACTTTTTAATGAACTTTTGTGTTCTATTTATGGTAGAATATGAAAGCATTGATCATTTTCTCTGTGTGTGTATATTTTCAGAGAGAGCTGTCAGCTGCTACAGAGTCAAAACATATCTTGCACTTTGTCTTAGGAAATGAGTCATGCGACCTGGACTCAGCAGTGTGTTCAGTGCTGCTGGGTTTGTTGCTAAACAGTCAGGGCGAGGTTGCAATTCCACTCCTCAATATACCAACTGCAGATTTTGCATTAAGGACTGAAGTAACCTACTTATTTGATCAAAATGGAATATCTGCTGAATTGCTCACTTTCCGGTACGTACATTTTGTGTTTTCCTTTTTTTTTTTTTTTTTTTTAAATGTGCCACCTATGTGGCAGGCAGCTGGATTAGAAGTAAAAATAAAAGGAAAAGGCTGGCCCATGGGGGGATCGAACCCACGACCTTCGCGTTATTAGCACGACGCTCTAACCAACTGAGCTAATGGGCCTTGCTTGAGTACTGGTGTTTGCGATAGGGAACAGATCGGGCGTCAGCTCCTCCGCTCTTTTCGATAACGCTCTCGTGGCGTCCAAAAATAATCATGTTTCCGCCCGGGATCGAACCGGGGACCTTGTGCGTGTGAAGCACACGTGATAACCACTACACTACGGAAACGCCAGTGACGCTATTATGACGGCGCAGGGATCACGTGGACCTGTCCGCTCTGCACGCGGCCGGCCGGCTGCGGCTCACGCTGGTGGATCACCACGCGCTGCCGGCCCGCGACCGCGCGCTCGCCTCTAGCGTCGTGGCCGTCCTCGACCACCGGCCGCTCGACCAGGGCGCCATGCAGGCCCTCCCCGACGACTGCGCCACGGACGTGCGGCCCGTGGGCTCCTGCACCTCTCTCGTCGCCGAGCGCATCCTCAGCCAGGCTCCACACCTCCTCGACCGCCAGGTCGCGGACCTGATTCGAGGTAAGGTTGGAGTGGAGTAGGAGAGGAGAGCCGACCTACTGACCGACGCCTCCTCCCTCAGGGACCGTGCTGCTGGACACGGCCTGCTTCTCCCCGCAGGCGGACCGCACCACGCCGCTGGACGTGTCCGTCGTCGAGGCGTGCGAGGCCAAGTGGGGCATTGAGTACGTGCCTCTTCAACTTCAGCTTTGACAAACGTACATTGTAGAAATGAGAAACTGCTGTAGCACGTGTAATTATGTGCAGGCCGAGCCGGAGTGCCGCCTTTGACCGGATCGTCTCGGCGCGCAAGGACGTGTCCTCGCTGACGTCCTTCCAGATACTGCACAAGGACATGAAGGTCGTGTGCGGGCTGCCCTTGCCGGGAATGCCTCTGCTCGTTCGGGTAAGTATTAGCGCAGCGCCAAGGCTGCCAAGGCGGAGGGGAGATTTTGCACTCCGATTTGTTATCCGCCTCATGCGCTGTGTCGTGTCTCCGCCAGGACTTCGCAGGTCGGGCGGACGCGGCCTCGGCGCTGGCCGAGTTCTGCGCGAAGCACTCGTCGGAGGCGGCCGTCGTGCTGGGTATGAGCTTCACGGGGGAGCCGCCGGGCACGCTGCACCGGGACGTGGCCGTGTACAGCAGGGGCAGCGAGCAGCCGGCCAAGCAGGTGAGTTGGGAGGCGGGCCCAGACTTCAGCCACAAGCTGCTGCGCGCCAACTGTGGCTTGATGTTCCCCGTATTTTTGCAGCTGGCAGAGGCGCTTCAAGGCGAGGAGTGGCTGCAGCTGACGCCTCGCCACTGCCAAGTCCCGGGGATGGCTCTCTTCGAGCAGGGCAACACCAAGGCGTCTAGGAAACAAATTCTGCCTGTGGTACAGAGGGCCCTTGGCCTCGGCAGTGCAGGCAGCGCCAGCGCCAGAGCGTGAGCGGAGGGAGAGGGAAGGGGGAGACTCGCCGCGCAGTTACCCCGCGCGCGAGGGACAGCGGCCGTTTGTTGCGGCGGCCAACAGATGGCGCCAGCTGACCGCCACTGCCATATACTGCCATCGTGACCCGGGCTGTGGTTGTGGCTGTCCCTCTCTCGCGCTTACCATCTCTACCTCTCTCTCGCCGCTCATTTTTTGCAACCCTCTAAGGCAACAGGGAGGTGAGCAGAAGATGACTGGCGCCGTGCACTGCCGCTCCCGGAGCGGCCGGACCTTCAGACGTGGCCCGAGCCGCTCCATTCAAATTTGGCGGCCTGGTGTCCTTCCTCGCCGTGTACTGTACTGTTACAGGTTCGGGCGAGTTGCGCCAATGCAGGTGGTAAATAAGTGACGAGCTAGCCCGAGCCGAGCTAGGTCATTTATCGATTCCTTGACATGAGGTGCGTCGAAACGCGAGACGGGGCCGTACAGATGTAATTCAAGAAACGAATGAATGAGTTTATGCAATCGATGAGTGTGCAGATAGATGTAATAAACAAAGTGAGTTCCCGAGGACTGTTTTTTGTTTACTCCCGGAATACCAGGTGCCCCATTTGCCCCGTGACAAGGAAAAAGTAGGCAATCCCGCAACGCACTAGCTCCGTCTCTTTCTCTCTCACGCGTACGGCCGAGACAGAAAGAGACGGACCTAGTGCGATGCGGGCTTGCCTACTTCCTACTTTTTCCTTGTCACGGGGCTTCCCGCTCACTCACTCACTTCCTGGCATACCCGGGCATATCACCCGGGACTACTACCTTACCGGCAACAGCAACCTCTTGGGACGAGTTCGGAAATGCCACCCGAAGTTGCGTTGTCTCTCCCTTGCTCTCCCCATCCCTTGCGGACTCACGGGGATGAGAGAGGCAGACGGTCGGGTTCGCCTTGGCGAGCACAACACCGGTACACAATAACAAATTCCGGGGCCCGGTATGCGCGCCAGAGAAGAGGGGGGGGGGGGTCTTATTGCTCGCCCGGTATCGGACAATAAAAGGGATTCGCGAAATCATATTGGATCGCGATCGCTTCCATCGCCTCAGCTCAGATCCGGCATCCGGGCTAGTTAGGCGGAGCTACACTTGGGGGAGGGTAGGCGGGTGTCAGGCTCAGCGGGCCCAGGGCTGGTAGCTAGCACTAGCTAGCCCGCGGGGGCGGTGATGGCAGCTGCACGCGCGCACGGCCCCCAGCCGTTCGCCGTCCGGTGGCCGGTGTTTGCAGTAACGTTAATCCCGTGCCTACCCCTACCCCTCCTCCTACCCCTACCCCACCTGTACCCGCAGAGCTCTGCACTGGCTCTGCAGACGGGAGAAGGCGGGCGGTTCCGAGGAACTGTTTGTCTCTGCTGGTGATATTCCACGCGCCCCGACACTAATTCGCATTAGAGTCACTGGTTGGCGGCCCCCGCTGCCGCCCCCGCTGCCGCCCCCCGGGGGCCCCGGCCGGTTCGGACACGTGCATAACCTACCCGACGTCCCCGTGGAGTGCCCCGCCGCCCAGCGCGGGCCGGGCCCGGGCCGGCCAATCTCTCCTCGCAGTCGCAGACATGCCGCTCCTGCCTACCCCGCTCCCACTCTCCACACCCCGCCGCTGTTGCCAAAGCGGCCTATACACGCGTTTTGCGACCGCAGCTACCGCCGCCGCAGCTGTCTGCAGCAGCTGCCGCTGCTCCCGCCACCACCTTGTGCCGCCGCGCTGCCTCTGCCCTCTGCCTCGCCTCGCGTGACCGTTGAAGGTTACTGTTTTCGGCAGAATGGTGAACGGGGACCTTCAGGGGGGTCCGCGCCCGTGTCCGTCTGTCTGCTCGTCTCGCCTGCCGCTCTGCCCTTCCGTCTGCGTGTCTGCCTGTCTGCCCCTTGCTATTTGCCCCCCCCCCTTCCCCCCTGTCGTCACTTGGCAACAGTTGGGCGAGATCAGTACCACCGCTCTGCGCTCCGCCCTGTGGATATGCAGCCCGGTCCCGGTACGGTGTGCCAATGCGTGGGCCGTGGGCTCGGCCTCGGCCCCAGCTCAGCTGCCCTGCCCAGCTGCGTGGTTGTTGCGGCGCGGACGTCTCTGCGATTGGCTGCGGCGGGCAGGGCGGGGCAGAGCAGGGCAGGGCGGCAGGAGTCTTCACCCGCGATTCATTGCCAAGGTCGGGTCGGGCTGCTGGTTATTTTGCAGACCGCTGGTACGGCGGCGAGACGCAGCGCGCAGCACGGCGGCGGCGCCCCGCCAACAAAGTAACAGCAACGGCGGCGGCACTTGTGCACTGTACACCACAGCGACAGCGGCGCATGTAGAGGCTAGGCCAGGCTCGGCGCCGTCTGCGCTCTGCGCGTGAGGAACGTGAGGGACCCTGCCCTGCCGGGTGCCTCACGCGCAACGTCTCCGCGACCCCTGACGGCCCCCGACGGCCTCCGACAGCCCTCAACCCTCTCCGATGCGTGCCGCACCGGGTGGCGTGACCTTGGGGAAGTGAACGCCCACCCTGGCGAGACGTTTAATTTTAAACCTGTCAGCCGGCGTCGCCTTTCTTGTCCCGTCGTTTTTATTTCTCCGCCCTCACCTTTTCAGGGATGTGGGCGCTGCGCCGCGCCCGAATTGAGGAAGAGCGGGAGGAACGGATAACTCGTGGGCGCCGACAACACAAACCACGTATCGCATCTGAAATGCGTTTCCAGTTCCGGGGGCCTTCTTGAACCCCTGCATGTCCGCTGGGTTCGTGGGGGGAGCCGCTCCTGCCGGGCCGGGCTGAGCCGCCTGGAGGGTAGGCCACCTCGCTCCCCCGTGCGCTCCGGTGTCTGACGGGCGTGCCTATCCACGCGAGTAAGGCGCTTGGCGCTCGGCGCTGCTCGGCTGGCTAGGATCCCTCGCTAGGTTCCCCCCCCCCCCCCCCCCCCCCCGCCACGGCCGGTACACCTGCGCCCGTCTCCCTCTGCAATGTTCACGCCTGGTCCCTCTCTCTGATACCCGCAAATTCAGTTTCCCGTTAAACTGTTGTTTGTTTTGCAAGACAATCTAAGACCACATTTTCCAGCAGTTTTTTTTTTTTTTTTTTTTTTTTTTTTTTTAAATAAATGTGACGGTGATGTGTTCCTTGATGGCTTGGGTGGGTGCGTGGTTGCAGCCCGTGGTATACGCGCAGTTTTATGGAGTAGTGACTTGAACGGGAGGTAGAACGAGAGCGTTGGTCCGAATCTTCATTCGCACTACTGCTTTCTTTACGATTGTTATGTTTTGTTCTATCCGTTTGTATGCTCGACTTCTTTATGGTCCTCTGTGTGTTAAAAAAAAAAATACAAAAAGCCCAAACAGTCAGGGCTCTATTGCAGACCGATGGGAAAGGTGTATCTATCTCATTTGATTTTGTTCTTCTTATTTTTCTTTTGTCTTCCAGATGATGTTGGAATAAAGAGGCATACAAAGTAAGGTTTAAGATCAGAGGACATTTTATTTTACATGTTGTATAAATACAAGCAAGCGGCATCACATTCTCACAACTAGACATAGGACATCTACTACACACCCACACTCTTACAATGACACGGAAAGAAACAAAGATACTTGAGAATTTCACATTTTCACTCATTGGGAATGCTTTTATCAGCTACCGAGATACATAGTAAAGAAATGGCGATCATTCTAATTACATTACGACCTGTTTGCTGATTTAGTCACTTGTACAGAGTCCAACCTTTGAACAAAACGCCGTGGCGAGGTAAAATGGCTCCGAAACTCACTTTGCTCTGTTCAAGGGACGAAAACTGCAGCACTTTAACCGTTCTGAAAGTGGTTTCTCCCTTGCCATTAACAATCCTTCAAATGACTTCCTGCAAACTCCTTCAGTCTGTCAAATTCCAAATCAGTTCAATCCTTACAGAAACCTGCTTACTTTACTTTTGCAGATCAATTACTCATCCGACTTCCATCTGCAATCACTTTTCCACTCAAGAAGAAAACAATATCGAGACGAAAAAAAAATCACACATATATTTAACATCTACTACACTAATGTCGTATGAGGTAGAAAATACTTCACAAATTAAAATGGCTAAGGGACAGTTTGGCGACCACGGAACAAAACAAAAATACTGTGGCAGCCGACGACAGAGACAAGGCCCTTCCACGCAGTTCTCAAGACCACCCCACCCCGTCTGCCTCCGCTAACAGTCTTTGGGGTTTATAATTAAATACATTTAGCTTTGGTTGAGCGGTGCAGGATGGCTCGCTATGGTGTGGTCGGGTGCCCTGCGCCAGTGCGCACAGCTACCTACAAAATAACAAGGAGTGACTTATGGATTGTGGCGGCAAAGACTGCCCAGGCCGACGATATACTTAAAGAAATATATTCCAACAAGCCTAAAAAATATTCAACAAAGAATAAAAGCTTTGGAAAGAAGAGGGCTCAGCCCGAGACGCACCTTGCTCGAAATTTATATTTAGCCAAGAAAGAAAGGGTACGAATTTAAAATGTTAATTTAGAAAATGTGTGGCACTCATGAGTATAGCTGTATACGAGACGTACATCAAAGTCTTGGAGGCGCTTAACAAGTATCTATTTACAGAAAAACCTAATCTTTTCAAAATTCTCCCAGTTTGGGTGATAATTTGATGTTTAATTTTTAACTTAATATTTATATGTATTTTTATTTGGATCAAATTGGTAACTTGCAGCGGGTTTAGACCGTTGGTGGAAAGCCGCAATGTATACGCACTGGTAGATGATGACTTTATGCCTCAAAATTTTAATTGAATTGTTTGCAATTCTTTACTTTTTGTGTACTGAGGTGCCCTAGCCGTTTGTACGGCTTCTTAAATGATTCACACGTCAAAGACAAACCATGAGCAAACAAAAATACTTGACACATTACAATTTCTATGCATACTCTCGAATGATAAAATATCATGATACAAAATATTCAACCATTATGTCACAAGACTACATTTTTTGGTTGCTAGTAACATGAACCGCAGCTCTTTATAATGAACGAAATACATTATGATAGATAGGAAAGGATTACATATTCAGGCATCAATGGAGGCAACTACACACCCACCATTCATTCATGTATAAGCAAAATTTCTTATGGAGAGTACAAAAATAGCCAATGCTTTTGCTGTTTTCTCCTGGCACCAGAGGCTCTAAAGACAGTATTTTTTTAAATTTTGTTTAATCAAGAAGGGAGTTATAAAGAGCAGTTGTTGAATTTTAACATCCTGAGATACTTTGAAAACACACATAAACAACAGATACCAGTTCATTTGGCTTTCATCAACTAGAGGTTGAAAAAGGATAAATATACTCATATTTTACAATAGAAGACAACATAGAAGTACGGTAAACAGTCAGTGCGACACGACAAAAATAAACAGGTAAAACAATAATAACAGTCTAAATCATGCAATGGTATTGTGTCAAAACATTTACATAATAAGTACATAACTACTATAGAACACATGGCAACACATCGACTGTATACGTATAATCATATATTACATGAATTATATATCTTGGGCATAATATAATTTTCCTTCAGTTCCTTTGCCCAAGCTAAATTAAACCAATCTACTATTTGTACACTTAAAATTACAAAGTAACGAATCACAATAAGAACTGTAACATTATCCACTAACACTTCTGAAAAGGTATGCCTTCTCCGGATGCTCTCCTCTCTCTCCGTCCCCTTCAGTGGTAACTTACAGAGCCAGGAAACAAAGCGAACAAGACGTTCTTTCACATGATAGCCTACACTGCAGAGAAACAAGAGAGTGGCGATAACAGGCGTCCACCCGGCGAAAAAACCTACATATTTGGTAACTGAATTTGAAACAATTAAAAAAAAAAAAAAAACGGCGATGCTAGATCGTCCATTTCCTTTCTTTTCACTTGCCCGCTCTGGCGAACTGGATGACCGACGAGTACCGCAGCTGAGGTACCGCCTCCGTCTCCATGGACTTCTGGATCATGCGTGACCTCTTCTTGGCCGGCAGGTTCATCTCGTTGATCTGGTTGCGGGCCATGGCCAGGTCAATGGGGTCTGGCGAGGAGGCGGGGCTGGGGCTGGGACTGGGGCCGGGTGAGGACGCGGGGCTGGAAGGGCTCATGGGCAGCCTCATCATTTCAGTGGGCTCCTCCATGTACTCGGGCACCGTCTGCCACGTGTACCGCGACAGCGTGTCCGGGACCAGGCACACGTCGGGCTCCTTGACGGACAGCGCCGTCTCGGAAGACTCGGGGCTCATGCCCTCGTCGATTTCCAGCGTGAGTGACGAGCTGGATGGGGTGGGTGACGCCCGCGGCGACGCCTCCCGGGCGTCACGGGCCTCCCTCTCGGCGGCGGCAGCCGCAGCGGCCAGGAGGGCGGGGTTGACGCCTCCGCCGTGGTGGCTGGCCAGCGGTTGGTAGGCGGCAGAGGGCTTGGGGTACAGGTAGTAGCACAGCTCCCGGTCCAGCTCTACCGGCGGCTGGCCGTTGTGAGCGCCGCTGTGACTACCGCCGTGGCCGCCGCCGTGGCCCCCGTGCGGGTGCGGGTGCTGGGGCTGGCGCTCGTCGTAGTGCTGCGGGTACTCGCGCTCCTGCTGCTGGGGCTGCTGCAGCTGGATGATGTAGCTGGGCCCGGGGCTGTTCGACGGCGAGGGCGACTGCTCCGAGTCGGCCTTGTTCTCCTTGTCACTGGACGAGGACGCCGACTCGCTCACGTCCGCACCGAGGGGGGCGGGGGAGGGCTCGGCGTGCGACTTGATGTGCATCTCCATCGTCTTCTTGGAGGTGAAGGTGTGGTTGCAGATGGTGCACTTGTACACCTTCTCCCCGTAGTGCGCCACCTGGTGCAGCTTCAGCACGTGGTTGTAGCCGAAGGACTTGCCGCAGATGTCGCACGAGTAGGGCTTCTCGCCCGTGTGGGTGCGGTTATGCACCTTGAGCTGCTTGGAGCAGGTGAAGCCCTTGCCGCAGATCTTGCACACGTAGGGCTTCTCGCCCGTGTGCGTGCGCATGTGAATGACCAGCTGCCCACTCTGGATGAAAGTCTTGCTGCAGATGTTGCACTTGTGCGGCCGCTCGCCCGTGTGTATGCGCATGTGGCGGTGCAGCTTGCCGCTGTGCTCGAAGGCGCGCTCGCAGATCTCGCACTTGTACGGCCGCTCCTTGGTGTGGATGCGCCGGTGCACGCTCAGGTTCTCCTTGACGGAGAAGGACTTGTTGCAGTACTCGCACTGGTAGGGCTTCTCGCCCGTGTGCGTGCGGTTGTGGCGCGTGAGCCGGGCGGGGACGGCGAAAGTCTTTCCGCAGATGTTGCACTGGTACGGGTCCTCGCCCACCTTGCCGTGTGTACGCATGTGGTTCTGGAAGGCGGCCTTCTGGTTAAACGTCTTGTTGCATATACTGCAGTTGTAGTTGACGGGGGAGGTGGACGAGTCGGCAGCCAGCTCGGTCTCCGAGGCCGCCGTCGACGACACGCCGGGCATGGTTGTGGTGGGGTTGGTGGCGCTGGCGGCGACGGGGGTCGCGGTGGCCGCGGTGGGCGTGAGGGAGAAGACGGGCAGGTCGGGGGAGCAGACGACGCGTCGCACTGACGGGTCGTCCGAGCTGCCGGCGGCGGCGGCGGCTGCGCTGGCGGGGCCGGGCTCGGCGGCGGCGGACGTCGGCCGCAGTGGGCTCAGGGTGCAGTCCGCGCCGACGGGGACCAGGTCTCGGGGGCGGCCGTCCAAGCCAACAGCCAGGGCGCTCCCGGCCAAGTCCGAGTTGAAGTATCCGACCATGTCAGACACTCGGCTCCACAGGACGTCTGCAACAGAAAAGGGGAGGCCTCCCTTAGCATACGTGCAGCAAAAGGAAACACACGGCACAGACACCCCCCCACGGAGAGGGAATCACAGGGCAGGGCACGACACGATGAACTATTAGAAGGCTACGTTATCAAGGGTCGATAAAATCGATGCAGACTATTACTGAAGCACAACTTCGCACACATTCAAAAATTCATCAATTTTGAGGCAAAAATGCAGTCTTAATTGTTTTTAATTTACATTTTCCCACTCTCGTTTCTATACCAGGTGTATCATTGGCCCCGGGCACTTTCGGTTTTAGGCAGTCCCGCAACGCACTATCTCCGTCTCTTTCTGGCTCGGCCAGAGGCGTGAGACAGAAGGAGACGGAGATAGTGCGTTGCGGGACTGCCTAAAACTAAAACTGCCCGGGGCCAATGATACACCTGGTATATCAGATACTCTGTCTCATCCTCTAACGGCAGAAGGCGCAAAACAAGTCGCCATTGGTCGGAGCACGGAAAGTCACACGAGCAGAGCGCACTATCGCGACGAGATGTGTGGCCAGGGATGGCAAACTCAACACAATTCGGCGTACGCGAATTCTGCACACCCCGCCGAACGGCGTCATGAACGCTACAAACAGCATCCACCCGGCCCGAATCGCGTTAAGTTTGTCATCCTCGCCGGCATTACCGGCCGGCGCGCGTAGCACAACAATCGCGTACACGTACAACACGCGAAAGCCGTCGGGTCCGCGGACTCTGTGGACACCGAGCGGAGTGGGGCTCCGGCTCCGAGCCGGGCACCGAGAGCGAGCGAGAGGAACAGCGGGCGCGGCGCGGCGCAGGGCACCGAGAGCGAGCGAGAGGAACAGCGGGCGCGGCGCGGCGCAGCGCAGGGCCCCAGCCGCACCCGGCCCGGCCCGTGCGACGCGGCGCGAGGGAAGCCCCAGCCCCAGCGCAGCCTCCGCACTGCTCCGCACGGGGGAGGCCTGGGACTGGGGGCGCCGCGGAGCGAGGACCCGGAAGCGGACCGCGGCCAGGGTCGTGGTCGTCGGGAAGCAGGACGTCGGGGCCGTTGGGCTCCTTACCGTTGGGTCCCGGCGGGCCGCTGCTGCCCGGGGGCGCCATCCCCGCGGCGCCGGCGCCACCCGGCGGCGGCTTGTACGCCTTCCACAGCGTCTTAATCCACTCCTTCTGCGTGCGCTGCCATATCTCGGCCATGACGGAGCGGGTAATAGTAGTTGGTAATCCAAATGCCGGGGTCAGGTCGCACTCACTGCACTGCACTGCACTTTGCACTCATCACTTGACTGCACTGATTGCACTTGGCCCCGGGGCCATGGCGGGGGTCTAGCACCACCACGTCCGAACCGAACAGCCACACGACTCTCATTCAACTGAGCGCGGCCGACTATTGTTGTGGTATTTACCGCGCTCTGCGTGGCCCGGCCCTAGCCGCCCTGCCCTGCCCTGCCCGATGGCTGGCCCGGCCGGCCTGCCCGCTTCTGGCCCTCCCCTACTTCCCCTCTAGCCGCACGTGGCCTCTCTCCTCCCGCCGCTGCCGCTGCTGCAGCACCACTTTTTTCGGCCACGTAAATAGACGGCGCAGCGGCGGCGGTGGCGGCGGCAGTCGCTCCTCCTCCTCCTCCTCTCTATCTCCAGGACCGGAGGGGAGGCGCGGGCGAGGGGGTGGGCCGGGGACGACGCCTCCGTGGGCATGCGCGGTGGCCCGGCTCGCGGGGAGGGCGCGGCGCGGCGCGAGGAGCGGAGGGGACGCCGGACGCCGAACTGAACGCGACGGGACGGGACGGCCGCGATGCGACGCCGTGCCGTGCTACGAGCCGAATGCCGTGAGCGTGAGCTTGCCTAGCGCTAGCGCTCTGTGTTCAAGCCTATGCATCTCCGACCGGCCCGGCATGCCCGCCGTGCTCTCACTTCCCTCCCCTCCGTCGCTGCGACGCCTCCTCCCCTCCCCTCCGCCACGCCACGCCCCCCGCGGACCTTCCAGGGCGGCACGTGTAGCCTAGCGCAGGCCGGGTCCTATAGGCAAGGCATAGGCAAGCCACGGGCCGTGTCCTAGCCATGGGCCGACGGGAGCCGATGCACGGACAACACGCTTTGTGCACACCACAGTGCAAGCAGTGCGGATCACACGGGACGGGCTTAGCTCGGCCCAACTCTGTGCCGGACAGCGGCCGGGGGCAGCGGCCATCTCCAACTATCACCCCCGATGAAGGCGCGGCCGTTGAATTTCCACCCCTCTGGGCGCATCCAGAGCAGCAGATACGGACAGAGCGAGCGGGACGCAGAGCCGAGCCACTGCTGCAGTGGCGGCGCACGAGAGAGACGGAGCGAGAGCGCAGGAGCGGAGCGACAGAGAGCAAGTCCTCGGCGCGTGGAGCGGCTGAGGCGCGCGGTTTCTCCCTCCGACGAGGTCGCCCCGCGGTAGAAACCAAGCGCTTTGCCGCCACGTGGAGCAGCGAGCCGATCACCGACCTCCATCAAGGAGGAGTATAGTGGGGACGCCGAAATGACATCACCAGCGACCCCGGCCGGCCCCGCCCGCCTCCCCGCGCGCCCGCTCGCCCGCCCCGCTCGCCGTCCCGCTCCCCCTCGCCCTCGT
Organism: Odontothrips loti; assembly: GCA_038380765.1. NCBI lineage: Eukaryota > Metazoa > Arthropoda > Insecta > Thysanoptera > Thripidae > Odontothrips > Odontothrips loti. Next base: position 9,253,519 of record CM076244.1, on the reverse strand, counting down.
CTCCCCCGGCCGCTCGCTCTCTGTCGCTCTGGCGGCGCGGGTGCGCGCCGTCTCACTCGCGCGTTCGCCCGTTCGCCCGCTCCCCGTGGCTGCCCAAAACGCCATTGCCCTCTGCGTTCGCCCTTCTCTCGCTGCCTCCCCGCCCCGCGCGCCCCCCCGCGCGCCCCCTGCCGCCCCGCGCCCCGCTCGGGCTCGGGCCCGGCCTACCCTGCTAACGCTGCTCGGCCCTACCAAGTCGGTACGAAAATTACTGCGCGCTGGCGATTCAGCCCTTAGCTCTAAGTGCATGCCGCCTCCATCGACCAAATGGCGGGGCGGGGCGGGGAGCTGACGTCCGTATGGGGGTGATCAATTCATTACGGACGCCCTTTAACGGCGACCCCGCTCCTTTTGAAAAGCACGCTGCAGGCTAGGATGGGGAGCTAGGCGTCCGGCCCAGAGCCGTGCCTAGAGCAGCAGGAGCAGGGCACGGGGCAGGCCGCCGGTGCAGACGGTGTCGTTAACCCTGCCTGTGCCCGTCCCATACCCGGGCCTCCCCAGGCAACATGGCCGAACGCCGAACTGGCAGCAGGGGCGTACCGGAGTCGGCCCGGCCGGGCCCGGCCCCAGTCGGGCCCCCGGCTCGGCCCGCCACGGCGTACCCGGCTTGGGTTGGTCTCCCCTTCCCCTCCCCCTTGCCCCCCTGCCCCCCCCCTGCCCCCCGGCCTCTACCCGGCTTGAAACCCGGCCCGGCTCACGGCCCCCTCCTCCTCTCCGCCGGGCCACGGGCGCACACGAAAAAATTTTAAGCACAAAATGTCAACGGGTTAGGGTGATCTTAACGCACCGGCGTGAGCCGCCGATATGAAGAGATTTCATTGATGCGGACAGTGAAAAGGGGTTGTGACAGTACACGCCGAAGTGTCGCAGTCCTCGAAGTCTAAACGGGGCTTTAAACCGAACACTAAGTCATGCAGAGCACATTTCCACATCCACACCCCGACCCGACCAGACCCGACCGCGGGTACGCTGGAGATACGTGCGGCGCGGCAAGGCACGGCACGGACGGAACGGCCGGACTGCGATAAGGTTGGGTGAGGTCGTGGATTTCTCATGCACTGCGGAGACGCAACCAATCAGTTTCGCAAAATGAAATTTAGTTCATATAAGCTGCAACGGAGAGGTCAGCGGCGACAGCAAACCGGTAGTGCTGCGCCGGCGGCCATCACATGACCTACCATAACGACGGCCAAGTCCGACACAAAGGCCGCCCCGCATCGCACAGGTACCGACGGGTTCTGACAGGCTCTGCAAACGCACCCCGGCCGCACCGCCGCACCGCCGCACCGCCCCTGAGCCTGTGCCCGCACAGCACCGCACAGGCCGTGCCTGGACGGGACCGGGGGTGGCGATGAGCCGACAGCCCGTGGGCGGTCCTGCGGCCCTGCGGACTCCCCTGCAAACCCTGCGGATCACTCCAGGACACTCACCGTCTGCGTTCTCAGCAGGCCATCCTCTTGGAGAAGCGGCGCGGGCAGCTCATCACACCCGCGGCGGGTTAGGGTAGGACTGGGTACTGGGTACTGCACTGCCTCCTGACCTGAGGCACACCGACTGGCTCGCTGGGCTGGCTGGGCTCGTCAGGGCGCGGCCGAGGTATCCACATCCACTCCAGCACACGTACAACACGTTCACACACAGGCTGCGACACTTTTCTTGAAATTGTTCACAAAATTTGGGGTCACAGAGAGACCGAAGCACGCAGGTCGAGAGACAAACCGTCCGCCTCGCGCGCGATCCAAAGCGAACTGTAGTGTTTACCTCCTACACGAGCCCGAAGTCGCTCCGAAGGCCGACGGAGGCAGCCGAAGCGAGCTCCCCTCTACCCCTCGGCGACCTCGCCGCCACCTTCCTCAGGCCCCGCGGCAGGCCCGGCCCCGGCAGCGACACGTGGAGGCTAGAGCGCGCGGTTTCTCCTCGGCCCCGGTCGCGCCCCGGGGTGCGGTGAGGGGGCGGGGAGGAGAGGGGACCGAGAGCAGCGCGTGGAGCGGCCCCGGGCCCGGCAGCGCCCCCTCCCCTCCCCCTCCCCCCACCGAGCGCTGCGCACAGGCCGCGTCCACGGCTCGCTCCCTCGCGCAGCGTGCCCTCTCGCTCACTCTCGCGCCCCGTCCAACGGGAGCGACAGAGACAGGCGCTGCCGTTCTCGGCTCCTCCGCAGCGCGGTGGGCGCGGGTCGGTGCGGCAGGCGGCATCGGGACGCCGGGAGGGACAACACCATTTTTCCGACAAATAAGCAGCCGCGGAGCGATGTCTTTGCGTCTTAAATTGGGAAAGGGAAAGACAAATATGTGCTTCGCCAATCGCGCCCGCTTAATGTCGCCAAACTTAAATAGGCGACCTTAAGGCTGGCCGACGCTGACTCTCCGTGGTGACGGTGACGGGGCGACGGTGCCTGCGCCTAGGCGACGCCGGGCTGGTGCCGGGCATGGCGGCCCATTGGCGGCCCACGTCGTGCCCTTGCCCTTCGCAACGCCCTGGCGGCAACGCCCCGAGAGAGGAAGCAAGGAGGAAGGAGAAGCCAGCGGCGTAGCTGGCGTCCCCAGCAGCGTAGCCTGGCGTAGTCACCGCGCCGCGCAGTGCGCACTAGCCGCGGGGAGGGGAGGTAGGGCGCAAGGTTACGGCGGCGGGATTAATCTTGGCTAAGCACGGGTTGGGTTGTCCACCCGCAGGTGAGGTGAGGTGTTCACCCCGAGAGTCCCCGATGTGCAGACCGCAGCGTCCCGGAACCCTTCCTTGACGTGAAGGTGCCGCGGGTCGGTCCGCAGCCCTCCTGAGCACGATGCGGCGCCAGAGGGCGGACAGCGGGGGCGGGGGCGGCCGGAGGCCAGCCACCCCATCTCACGCACAACGCCCCCGGCCGCCCCCGCACAGGGGTGTACTTTCTCCCTCACACCTGCCCCCCGCCCCCAGCAGTGCACCCCCCCCCCCTACCCCCTTCCCCTCGTTGCGCCCCCATCCATTGCCTTCCGCAGATCCGACAGGAATACGCCGCGCACGAGCTTCCATTGGGGATCGAATCTCGCTGATGCGTACGGGTCAGATGATCCGCGGCACGTGTGGTGCGTATGTGTGCGTGTGTGTGCGTATGTGTGCGTGTGTGTGTGCGTATGTGTGCGTGTGTGTGCGTGTGTGTGCGGAGCTGGAACGAGGATGGAAAACCTGGCGAAACGCCCGAAAAATAAGAAGGGGAAACAAACAAATGAAAAGCATCTATAATGGCCGCCCACCTGTTTTAGGCCGACGCTGTTGGCAGAGCAACTCGTTTTGTGCGCCCGGTCCGGTGTAGGACTGACTTGGTTTGCCGCCGCTGGCCGGGCCTCCCTTGCAGCGTCCCTCCCCCGGCCTGGGTCCATCCCAGAGGGAGGGGAGGGGAGGAGAGGCACCGAAGACACCGAAAGCCACTTGCTCTGGAATGGGATGGAGGATTACTGTTCGACGACTGAGATATCCATTGTCCCTGTAGATTTGGGGGAAGAGTCTGCCCGGAAGATCTGCAAGAGTCGTTGATATGCCGCATAAACTACTTGCAAGGATCTGGGTGCACGCACGGTTTTTTTTTTATTGCGACCATCTCAATTTTGCATCGGTCGGTTGCTGCATTTCTAGAATCAAGTTTCGAGCCCTGGGAGAGAAACTGCAAGTACAGTTCGGGCCGGGCCGGGTCGGCGCGAACTTCGTTAGATGTGTTGCCATGACGCACCCCTCCGCGCGCCCTGTAGGGAGCAGAAGTGGATGCGACTGAGGCTGCAGCACAGCGCACGCACGCGCACACGTTGCATCCACACGCGCTCACGCGGAGGGTGACGGCGATGCAGTTCCTGACCCAGCCCAGCCGCCCGGCCCAGCCCTACCCAGCCGCCACATCCTGCCGAAAAGAGTCAATGACCCCGTCCTCCCCTCGCCCCGGGCCTCCGGGCCTCCCCGCCTACCCCTTCCCTCCCTGCCCCGCCGAGGCGCTGCCAGCATGGGCCGGGCTGGGAAGGCGGCGACGCCAAACGCCGCCTGCATCGTGTGGTGGCTGGAGCGACCTGGCCGTGCCTGTGTGTATGCATGTGTGCGTGTGTGCGTGTGTGCGCACCGCCCTCGCCCCTCCCCAAGGCCCCCAAGGCAGAGGGGCCTTCCGTCCAGCCAGACGCCCTCGGAGAAGAAATTGTTCAGCGCACGGCGGCGGAGCCTAGCGGAGCCTCAGCCGAAGCGCTCGAGGAGTTAGGCTTCCCGCCAACCCCGGTACACTCGGGGTGCCTACTCTCACGGGGCCTACTCTCGCGGAGCGGCGCGCACGTCTGCACGGAGGTAACGCGGGTAACGGGGGGGGGGGGGGGCTCATTGCTTCAGACGCCGTGACGAGTATAGCCCCCCCCCCCCCCGCGTTCCAGAAAGGCTAAGCGGCCGATGAGTCCCAAGCGGGGGCTAAGCCGGTTCTGGTTGGGCTAGGCCCGATGCAGTTTGTGGCCTGATTCGCAGAGTGGCCGGGGCCGGCCGGATCGGACAGCGACGCCGCCACGCCGTGCCGTGCCGTGCCGTGCCGTGCCGTGCCGTGCCGTGCCGTGCCGTGCCGTGCCGTGCCGTGCCGTGCCCGTAGCCGTTCCCGTTCTCCGGTGGCGGCTCACACCCCTGCTTTGCCTGCTTGCACTGTCTGCTTTGCCGTTTTAGACGAGTCGTTGACGCAGCATGTTATTCTTGGCAGCGTTATTCGCCTCTGCGGTCGGCAAACGCGTCGCAAGCCGCAGCGCCGCCCCGCCTCGGCGGCCGAACCGAACACGTCCAGCCAACCCTCACCACGCCGCACGGCCACCGGAGCGGCTGGTGTCTGCTGCTAGATGTCAGCAGTATCAGGAGGGAGAGAGAGAGAGAGAGAGAGAGAGAGAGAGAGAGAGAGAGAGAGAGAGAGAGAGAGAGAGAGAGAGAGAGAGAGAGAGAGAGAGAGAGAGAGAGAGAGAGAGAGAGAGAGAGAGAGAGAGAGAGAGAGAGAGAGAGAGAGAGAGAGAGAGAGAGAGAGAGAGAGAGAGAGAGAGAGAGAGAGTGTTTAGTTTTCAGCATGTTTTACTGGGAGGATTTTCATGACAATCTAGGCCAGGTGAGATAGGCCAGGACCCAGATCATGCCTCATCTCATTCTGCCTGCGCGGCTGACTTGCCTTCGCTCGTATGTAAGGCCCCGTGAACGGTGAGAACCCCAAACCCGTCCGGGCCTGGCTGGGCGTGGCTGGGCCTGGCTGGGCTCGTGGCTCCGTGTCTGTTGAGGTAGGCTGGAATGCGTCCGAGAGTCGGGGAGCCGCTCTCAACACGGCACCCCCTGACGGCCGCACAACCCGATTCGTTTTGTTGGTCGCGGGGCGGAAGTGGTCGGTTCGGGTGGTGTGATCGAAAATAAAAAGTGTCGCACGAGGGGCAGGGGGGGTGGGGGCAGGGAGGGACAGCGGGACAGAGGAGCCGGGCGGGACTGCCTTAAAGCTCGGGCCGCTTCGCTATCCGATAAGCGCAGCCATGTTTGCGCCACCGAGTAAAGAGAATAAACATTTTTCTGCCACCTCGCGGCTCGGCCGGGGGCGGCCGGGGGCGGGAGGGGCCCTGGGGGATGACGGTGGCGGGGAGGAAATCACGGCCGGCAGACGAGGGCCGACGCAAGACGCGAAAAAGACTTTTTCGTATGATAACAGGAGGAGCGCGGGCAAACAAATATTTGGAAATACAAAATCCATGACCTCTGCGAGGCGAGTGCTAGTAGGTGAAGCCTCCTTTCGCGCTGACGTGGTGTGGCGTGTCCGGGTGCGGCGTGCATGCTGCATGCGGCCCGGCCCGGCCCGCCGGCCTGCCTACCCTAGCCTACCCCACCCCCCGTGTTTGGGGTTTACTTTTCGACATCCAGCCAGTCCCCCTTCCAGGTGCGACGGCTTTGTTCCGATTGCGTCACACGGGGAGGGGTGTTGATGTGATTACGTGGCCAACGATTTTAAACAGGGAAGGCTAGCATATGCTATGGCATCCGCTATGGCATCCGCTAGCATTCCGCTAGCATCCACCAGCATCCACTAGCATCCGCAGTACCATTAAGCTACCTATGAAAAATCTACCGTTCACATTGTAGGGGTTGTGGCTTTTGAAGAATGTTTCTGATTCTCAAGACCTGAATGAACCACGTATTTCCTAGAATGAAAGGTTGTCATGAGTGCATGGCGGCTCTGTTCCACCCTCCTGGCTGATAATTTGGACTCGGTCCTCGTGCCGAGCCATCCGCTGCCCCCGTGCCGGCCCTAGCTACCGGAGGCCGCGCTGGCCATCCGCTGCCCCCGTGCCGGCCCTAGCTACCGGAGGCCGCGCTGGCCGCTAGCCTGCGCTAGCCGTCCCGTCCTTGGCCACGACGAGGTCGACGCCCTACTACAACCAAATCGCACATTTTGAGCGGAAGGGGAAGGGCTAATTTACCAGCGCTAGAAGCGTGTCCTCGGCAGCTGGCTGTGTTCGGGTATCTCTGCGAACTGCTTCGTAAGTGGTTTTTTCTCTCTGTCGTTAAGCCTTTTGACGTGCGAACCACGGGAGTCAACGACCGGGCAGAGCAACGGGCCTAGCCCAGCCCAGCCCAGCTCAACCCAGCCAGCCCTGCCGCCCGCTGCCGCCCGCCGCCGCGGCCCTGGCGGGGCTGGCGGAGCCGCGCAGGGCCGGGCAGAGCCTCGCGGTGTAGTGAACCCTGTTTCGCCATCGGGCATTTTTTATTCCTCTAGCCCCGGCTAGCCGCGGCCCCCCGGCCCGGCCCGGCCCGGCCCGGCGTGCAGACAACGCGAATAGCCGAGCCAGATGGCCTGTCCCCGCCGGCCGGCCGACGCCGACGCCCTCCTGGTCTAACTTCGCCTAGGACAACAGCCGTCCCTGCCAGAGAGACGGCCACAACACGTCCGCCAACGATCTCCGACCCCGTGAGCGCCGGCTGCCATGGAAACTCAAAATACCCGACAGCAAAAAATAGAGTGCAGGACACATTGCTTCGTAACACGCAGCCAATGCTTGAATGCCAGTGAGAAACCAGACTGAGCAACCTCAATTCCGTATATTACTTGACACTCTACTTGGACAACACTTGGCTCAAGTATCGTCCAAAACCCGTATCTGAGGCAATACTTTTTACCAAGCATCTTCGATTTGTTCGGCAAAATTTCTCGAGTCAAGTATACAGAATTGAGGGAGCAGACGCACACATTGTAATGGAAGATTTGGGACAATGCAGAGGTGCGAACGCCGTGGAAACGTCACTCTTCCTCGCACGGGCAGGGCTGGGCCCGTTGGGCTGGGTTATGCTAGCGGTCGCTAGGTCATGTGCCATCCAATTTGCAGCTATCTAGGAGGAGGGGGAGAGGGGCGGAAGGGTACGGCAGGATTCGACAGGGCTCTGCCGTGCCCGCTGTGCCGATGACCCTCCGTGCCGTGCCTGCTCCGTGCCCGCTCCATGTCCGCTTCGTGCCCGCACGTGGAATCGGACCGAAACCACGCGCCGCGCCTCCCTCACCTCTGCGTCCGCGCCCGCGCCTTCGGGCCGTGGCGGGCAGAGCGGCGGGGAGCGACCGAGAAGAGGGAACAGGGAAAAAAGGAGGGGGAAAGGGAGGGGGAGGGGGGCTACGGACGCCAAACAAAAATGGTAGCCTCTGAATGATAAGGCCTGCGCGAGTGACCGCGGCTCATCTGAAAGAGACTCGGCAACGGCCAAACGCCAGGACCCGGACGGACCCGCATCACGGCGCTGGCGTGTCGAGGCGAGAGTAGGCGAGGCGAGGCTAGGCAATGGTAGGCGAAGCTAGGCGAGGCTAGGCGAGGCTAGGCGAGCGTGCCGAACACGGCCGGCGTGGTGCGGGTCTAGGACAGGCAGTCAGGCCCCTAGGCCGGGCCGTGGGCCGTGTACCGGGCCGAGCCGAGTCGAGCTTAGATTACAAGGTTGACTGACTGTGCAAGAACTGACCCCGCACAATGAAGCTCTTGGTATCTTGCTGCCAAAGACACGGGCGCGGCCCTGAGCCGTGGGTTCGAGTACCCGCGGGGGCCGGTGTCGAGAAACGGCCTGCCCACGAGGCACCAGGCTGCCGTGCAGTAGGCACTGCCACTGCCGCCAGCAGGCCGGCAGAGCGCCAAACAGCGGTCTCGATCGGCCGGGATCGCCCTCCGAAATGTGTCGACCAGTGTCGACTGGACACACTGGTGCTTGGTACTGCATTTCATCGGCAACTGCCAGGCTGGCGCGATTATTTCGCGTGTCGTACGGTCGGTTTTGAATGTAGAGCATCCGGTGCTCCAGTTCTGGTTCACCCCGGCGGACCGAACGGTTGTGTGCCCTGCCGGCTCTGCCCGCGGCCCTGCTGGGGGTCCCCGTCGCTCCTATAGTGGTTTTCCTGGGGCCCTTGGACTCTGCGGTCTCTGGCCTGAGCCGCCTGAGCCGCCTGAGAGCCATTCATCCCGGGGCTGTAGCAGCAGCAGCAGCAGCCGGTACTGTACGCCTGCGGCCTGCGCCCGGCCGCCAGCCGATCTGCAATCCGCCGAGCCCGTAAGTCAAGAGGTTTGCCTGCAGATCGGCGCACCTCTGGGCCAGGCAGATGCACTCGCTCTCTGGCCGCTGGGGGCCGGGGTCTCGGCCGGATCCGGCGACCGGGGTAGGCAAACCGCATTGCAAACGCCTGAATGTAGGCAACTAGCGCGACATATCCCCCTCTGACCCGTCGGCATGCCGTGGTAACCAGCACCTCTCTGCTCAAGAGGTTTCGTCCCTGTTCTCCTTCGGACTCAATCTTTGCTAAGGTTGTGATGAGATTTTTGCGACTGACCCCAAAGGTTCGGTGTTCAACAACTCGCCAGCACGCTCTCCGCGTGCAACATTGTACCGTCAAACACGCATCGCGTATCCTGTCAATGTCTACAGGCGGGATTTTTGTTTGTTCTTGCTCGCAGCGAGGAGCCCGCAGGCTACGTTAGTACAATCTGTCATTTGTACGCGGCGTATAGAAACAAAAGGGATTCTGGCCAGACATTGACAGCAACACCGCTGCCTTCTGCGCCACTGCCCCGCTGCCCCCGCTGACAAACGCAGCACCCCGAGCCCCGCCCCGCCCCGCCCCGAGCACGCCAACACTTCTCTGTCTCCGGTGGTTTGGCGAACTGTTGAGAATCACTATTGTGCTGTCAGCGGCACGCTGAAGCACTGAAGCCCCAGTTGCCTGTGGCGGCCTGTGCGGCCCTACGAAGGTGTTTGGTCGAGGATGGATAGGGTTGGGGAAACAGGGATGGGGGGGGGGGGGGGGGGGGGGGGTAGTGAAAGACCAGGAACAGTCCCTGCGTAACCAGAACAGGTGCGCCGGACTAGGAAGTCCTCATTGTCAGCAGGACTAGGGCTAGGGCAGGTGTGTGCCGGGGAAGGGGAGGTAATTGTGCCTGTGGCGGGCCGCCTCCTGGGAGTGTCGTCCTCAGACTACTCAGACTACTAGCCGGGGTTGGTTGGTATCAGTATTAGAGACGCTCTCCGTCTCAACTGGAAGGGGTTGTTAGCCCCTCGTACTCGACTAAGTTGCGCCTGACGGGGTCGTGACTCCCGCCAGGGTGGTCTCGCCCGCTTCGTGGTGCGCCCGTGTCGTATGAAGGACAACCCCAGGTGGACACCACTCCGTCGGGGTCCTACCGCTGCAAGGGAAAGGGTTAGTTTGGAAGAGTTTGGTTTTCTAGCACACCCGCCTATGTTCCGCAGGGGGAGACCGGGGGGGGGGGGGCGGAAATGTAGGCAACCAGCAAAACGTTTCCGCCTGTAAGTAGGCAAAAAGCGGGACATTGCCCCCCCCCCCCCCCTTGAGCCGATCCTAGATCCGCCCCTGGCGCGCGGCAGCCGCAGCAGACCCGTTAAATTTCGCGCGCCAAATGAATAACGGTCCCGGCAGATCACGCAGTGATGCAGCGGTGGTGCTGTGCTGTGCGGTGCGGTGCGGTGCGGTGCGGTGCGGTGCGGTGCGGTGCGGTGCGGTGCGGTGCGGTGCGGTGCGGTGCGGTGCGGTGCGGTGCGGTGCGGTGCGGTGCGGTGCGGTGCGGTGCGGTGCGGTGCGGTGCGGCCAGACATGCCGACACACCCACTTGTGCAGCTCCGCGCCGCGCCGCCATTGTGCGCGAAAAACCATTAAACCGTCTGGCCGCGGAGCCGCCACGCCGCCGGCCGCTACCCTCCCCAATATCTTTCCTCCCCAAGGTCTGCGTCCAGATGTCGCAGCGTGGCGTGGCGCGGCGTGGCGCAGCCTGCACTCTGTTCTACCCGTTGCACCGCAGCAGCAGCCTGGAGTCGCACCCTAGGGTAGGGTAAGCCAGGTCATTCACCTCGAACCGAACCGAACCGAACGCACACACAGCCTAGCAACCCTAGCTATCTCCCCTCCCCTCCCCCATCCCATTAGTGCTACTCCCCCTCCCATTTTTTCTCTCTCCTCCTCCCGCTCCCCGCCTCCCTCCGTCTGGCGGCCGTCTAGCCGGGGTCTGGGCCGGGTAGGGTAGGGGTTGGGTGCCTGGGCCCGGCCTGGCCTGGCCTGGGTTCGTTGTGTGAGCCTGGGTTCAGGTCAACGGCTGTCTGGTCTGCCTGCTGCCTGCCTACCTACACTGTGAAGCAGACACAGCTGGTGTCCCTGACCTGCCCGACAGCCGAATGGAGCTGAGCAGAAGAACCCTTCGGGCTCGACCCGGCTCGGCCCGGCCCGCCTAGGCCCGCCCAGACTAATAACCTGCCCGGGGGGCATGGCTCGGCTCGTCTCGTTGTCTGGAGTCGGCCCGGTGCGGCCCCGGCCCGGCAGTTGGGGTGCGGTGACGAGGACTAGGGCCCCGACCCCAGCGCCTTGGGGGCCGTCCACAAACTGCGCGGACCCGACAGTGACTTCTGAGAGAACAAATGGCGGAGGGACGCCATGTGCCAAGACTTTGAACGCATACCACACATGCAGGAAGGACCATAGCCGAATCAATGGAAACAAACCACCACTAGCTGAATAAAACAAGCACAACTGAATCGTTGCCGGCAACAGCACATCCCTTCTCGGCGCGGCCCGCAGTGCCCGCAGAGCCTCCTCTCATGCTCCTCCCGCTCAGTGTAGTTCTGAGCTGGCTGACCCAACCGAACGGTCATGACATATCGCAAGCAGGAGCTAAGCCTTCAAATTTTTGACGTTGGCTCATGGCTGTTGCCGTGGGGATGGTCTCTGCTGCGGTTCACCCGCGTTTGGTTTCCACAGATGTTCTTCTTGACCTCTTCTTCATTTCCGGTTTGGACCTTCCCCGAAATATCCTATTGTGCTTTGTTAGGGAGTCTAGGCCGGCTCCAGCATCAGCTCGCGGGGCACGACTCTTCTGTCTGCGCTGTTGGAAGACTGGCGCTATTGGCGATGAATTCTATGCATTATTCATCAATGCGCAGGGCGTCGCTCGTATTCACAAAAACTGAGCGGCACTACGCTAAATCGAATAGAAACGTCGTTGGGAGCGGCCCGGGAAATACCGTCGCGGCCGCGGCCAAAAGCCGCGTCCTGCGTGTGTGCTGCGCCTTATTGGTTGTGCCGGGGATGCGGTTTTTGTATATTTTATTACGAACGTTTCAACGAACTCGGCCAAGAAGTTGGTGGATCGTAAAATGACGGCGACGGATTCACGGAAGCAGGACAGCATGGGAGAGCGCGGTGCAGCGGGTGCAGCGGGTGCAGCAGACGGGAGGGGATGGGGGGGGGGGGGATGGCTGGAATAGCGAGGGAAGGCTAGGGCTCTGCTCTCCGCCCGGCAGCAGCTCTCGTCGTGGCCGCCGTACAAGACTTCCCTGATTGTCACACAATGCGCACGTCATAAAATAGATGAGCGGCGTTTTTGGGGTGTTTTTATAGCTGTTTCGCGTTGGATATGCAGATCGGGTCGGACCAGCGGCCGGCAAAGGCGCGGTGCAAACTTTACAGCCTGTCTGGAAATCGAGCGAAAAATTAGTTGCGACCGCTGATCTTTTTTCTCCGTTACACCGACAGCTGCGAGGTTTAGCGTCGCGGTCGCCGATACGCTACACTGTACATACATACTGTTGCCTCGCCAAATTAAGGCGACACGTGATAACGGCGCGGGATATACGTGGGCGCAGCGGCCGAAGAGGCCGACGCACATGAGAAGCATAACCGAGTGCACCGCAAACTGTGTTCCGAGCGCGCATCTCGAAATTCAAATTTTGATCTGAGATATGACAAAATTCGTTCCATCAAAGGAAGGTGAGAAAAATTTGAGTTCAAATAGAATACTCCGGAGAAGCCCATAACGGAAGTAAGAAGTCGTATCGAAGAAGAAAAGCGGATACAGTATGAAGGGGAACCGCAGCAGACCAGAGAGTATCTCCGCCACGGCGTCGGCCACGAGCCAACTCTAAATTACTGGAGCCTTAGCTCTCGCTGACGATATGTCACGACCATTTGGTATGGTCAGACAGCGCAGAACCCCCTTGCGCGGACGAGAGGTGTGAGATCCTCTGCCGCTCGTAATAGAGCTGCGTTGTATGATCCTACCAAATGGTCGTGACATATCGTCAGCGAGAGCTAAGGCTCCAGAAATTTTGAGTTGGTTCGTGGCCGACGCTGTGGCGGAGACACTCTCTGCTGCGGTTCCCCTTCATACTGTTTCCGCTTTTCTCCTTCGTTACGATTTCTTACTTCCGTTACGGGCTTCAATCCTCCCGCCGGGGGCCAGCGGCGCCGGGTGGGGGCCGGGTCCCGGCAGGTCAAAGCTGTCCACTATTTGTCCACATCTCCTCCCGGTGGTGTGGACAAATAACGGAGTTCGACTGTATGTGTGTTATTGTACTGCGGCGTGCGAATAGTTTAGTTGGAAGGGGCGTATAATAAACGGCGCGGTCACAATGAACACGTAGATGCGATCAGCGGGGCTTTTTGTCAAGGCGCCCTCTGAGGCACGTGCTCGATTTTTCGGAGCGCTCGCCATACAAAAATCGGCACGTGCGCCGGGACTAACATACACAAACACACACGGTATCGGCACAGTCCGTATCTCTCTTTCGGTACGGAGCGGGCTGAGCGGGCCAACCGGATGATACAGGAATATTTGGCACGACTGTAGCGAAGGTCGCTGCCGTCCGACCCGCCCTATCCGCCCTATCACAGGACAGGACAGGGCCGAGCGGGGCGTCAGGGCCGTCAGGCCACGACCAAGTACTACGTGTCGGCGGGCCAGGCCGGGCCGCGGGTAGGACTCCCGGCGCGAGGGCCAGCTCAAGCGCCGCGGCGTAAATAGGATATTACCCGTCCTGCGTCGAAAACAGGAGTTATTAAAAAGTTGGGCGGCGCTTTCATGGGTGGATCAGGCCAAGGCCGTGCGTTTATGAACGGCTGATTCTATTGTGTCACGAAGATGCCTCATAGCCACCGCACTCACTATCTCGAATGTTTGTCCCGGTTTGGGAGTGTTTTCGGCCCGTGCTGGGCCGCTGGGCCGGCCGAGCCGTTACTTCCTGGTGGCCGGCGCCGCTCTGCTGGCCGTGCCTATGCACACGCCTCCCCCCCCCCCTCCCCCCCCCTCCCCCTACGACCTCTCCCACCGCCGCTACCACCGCTGGGCGGCGGGCGTCAGTGATCCGCACTCTATCGAAATGAGAGTGGCCCAGGCGGGGACCGGGCCGGCGGGGGCCGGCGGGGGCCGGCGGGGCGGATGGCGTACGATAACCGCGTGATCCTCTTCGCTGACGGCCCCGGCTAGCCCCGGCGTGATCCGCTGTTTGTTGCCTCAAAAACTACTTCATCTCTCCGGCCGAACCAAATTCGCCGATGCGAAGCGCTGCTATCTCTCAGATTTGCATTAGAGGGGTCGATGTGCCAGTTTCTTTTTATTTCCTTCAACGACTTCACGCGAAACCATTGCGCGCGCGCGTGGGTGTGTATGTGTGTGTGTGTGTGTGTGTGTGTGTGTGTGTGTGTGTGTGTGTTTGCATTTTCTGCGCGCTTGCTCTACTAGTAAGTTGGATCGAGACGTCCGTTCCGCCCGTGCATGTCAACCCAGTCTGATGATGATTAGACAGACCCGATCTCTGGGAATGAGAAAGGGGTGGGCTGCGGTTCGGTGATGTGGGTCATGAAGTGACCCTCCTCAACGACTGCATTTGCGAGCCGCGTCCCGTGCTGACGTCATGGCGCCGCTGCAGCTGCAGCAGCTGCGGCCGCTGCCGGGCGGCCGGCCTACCTGTCGCTGGGTCAGGCCGCGCCGTCCCACCTCCTCCATCCCCGTCGCGTCCCGTCCCGGATCCCGAGTGCCTCGCCGCAGATGCCGTGGCCCCCGCTGACCTATATCCCGGCCGGGGCGGCACGGGCGGGACGAACCCCCCTCGACACGGGCCGCCGCTGCCGTTGCTGCTACCGCCGCTACCGCCGCTACCGCCGCTGCAGCCGCCGCCGCCGCCGTCCCCGGACCCCACCCGCTTGCCACCCCCTTCGCATCGCTATCTTTGTCACGAGGTATTGACGTCCGTGATGGAGCACAGCGTGTAGCACCGCGGGGGGCGGAGAGAGATTCCTCACCGGACACCTCGCGGACGCCACCCCCATCTGCCCTCGGCTGCCCTCGGCTGCCCTCGGCTGCCCTCGGCTGCCCTCGGCCCTTGGTGAGATCCTCACTGTCTACGTCTGTCAAGATACGATTTTACCCGCTACTCATCGTGCCGTAGCAGCGTCTAGCCAGCAGGGCCTCTTGATCACAGCCGCGGACTCAGCTTGCCGAAGCAGCGTTGGTCTCACAGGCCGGTAGCGTGAATCCGGAGTAAGGGTCCGTGAGGATGGTCCTACTGGCTCCCACCTTAGCCTACGCGAGGTGCACCTGTACCGGCGACACCGGCAACTGTTCCTCTCCCGGCTCGAACCCTTCTTTTTGTCACCTCTGGCCGAACGCTCGGGAGGGATGCGCGGGGGGAGCGCGGGAGTATCCGCGCCGATTCGGACGCGGTCAGCAATCTCGGAGACAGCCGGCCTCCGGTACTGTCAATCATACCTGGCCCCGGGCTGCCAACTTAAGAAGGGTCCGCGCGGCGGCGGGTAAATTGGAATGGACAGCGCTTGCGGAGCGGCGACTGTACAACGTCGTAACTCACAACATACCGCTCGGATAACATACCGCTCGGACCACCACCGTGCTCCGTGTGGAGCCGTGGGGCCGCTAGGGGTGGCCAGGGCTGATGTGACAGCCGCCGACGGCCTCCGACTGGGCTGCTGAAAGGAAGGGAAGGTCCTAGCGATTCCTGTCTAGGTAGGTCACGGCTACCACCCAGGGAGAGAGGGAGGGAGAGGGGGGGGGGGGGCTATGCGACCCGGCCCCGACTCCAGTACATAAAGGGTGAGGGGGGATGAGGTAGGGTAGGTCCAGCCTGAGTCTGGGTCGCGGAGTGACAGAGAGCACCGTCTGGTACCCATAGGCGAGCGACGGAGAGGGGATATGATCAATAGCTGCATCAGACGCGCCGCGCTGCACGCTGGCTGCTGCTTGGCCCCGTTGCCGTCGGCGGGCAGCTTCGTCACGGTCATGTAGTACTCGGACTAACGCGACGACGAGCCTAAATACTGCATCCGGCCCGACTGCAGCTGCAGCAGCCGCAGCGCACTGCACGCCTGCTTCCCCCGCTCTACAGGTGTGCCGCTGCCGCAGCTGCCGCTGCTGCCCGCCACCCCGCCGCCCCGCCCTTGCAGCCTTACAAAGGACGCTGCAACAAGTTAACGCAGCAGTGCCCAGGCAAACGCCCAGTCCCGGACACGCCTGGCCCCGCCCGACTGGGGTGAGTGCAGCCTGGTGCAGCCACCTAGTGCTGCCACCGGCTGCCACATACCACGTGACTGCCTCATCTACCAGGTGTCCCATTTGGGGTAGGCAAGTCCGCATAGCACTACCTCCGTCTCTTTCTGTCTCGGCCGGACGCGTGAGAAAGAAAGAGACGGAGCTTGTGCGTTGCGGGCTTGCCTACCTTTTCCTTGTCACGGGGCAAATGGGACACCTGGTATAACGAATACACATATCTCCGGAAGCGTAGGGAGAGGTGCTGTCGTTGGCGCGGGCTTGGGTCTCCCTGAGACCGCAGGCACCGCAGGCACCGCAGGCCTGGTGGGTTCGAATCCCACAGATGGTCCCACGTACTTTCCCGCGCTGATTTTTCGCGTTCGAAAACGCAAATCAAATGTTATCGATTGCGCGTCACGTGGTTCCTGGACGGCCCCTCCAGTGAACTGCTACCCAACGCACCCTTCCCGCTAGCGCCGCTTGCACATCCCGGACCTCGTACACTACTCGGCATGCATGCCGAGAGTGAAATGTGGGTCAGTATGGATTCATTCTCTTCCTCCATCCTCTCCTCTCTGTGTCGTTCCTACTGTGCAACGGTGGCAGGAGGAAGAAAGAAACGTAAAGCGAGAGAGAGAGAGAGAGAGAGAGAGAGAGAGAGAGAGAGAGAGAGAGAGAGAGAGAGAGAGAGAGAGAGAGAGAGAGAGAGAGAGAGAGAGAGAGAGAGAGAGAGAGAGAGAGAGAGAGAGAGAGAGAGAGAGAGAGAGAGAGAGAGAGAGTGAGAGAGAGAGAGAGAGAGAGAGAGAGAGAGAGAGAGAGAGAGAGAGAGAGAGAGAGAGAGAGAGAGAGAGAGAGAGAGAGAGAGAGAGAGAGCGGTGGTGGCTACCTCACCTCACCGCTCCCGCCCGCAGCCAGCGGCGGCTCCGTGTGCACTCCCACCCCTCCACCTCCCTCTCCCGGCACTAGGAACTGAGGACGGACAGTGCCCCCCCCCCACTCTTCCCCCCCCCCTTTTCCCCGGCTGTCGGGTCCTGTCCAGTACACGTGTGCTGGAAACACATGTTGTTGGATAACGTGGATAACTGCGGGGGAGCCCAGGGTTCGGTGTGGCATTCTGAAATAGCTAACATCATCGACCTGGCGTCATTAATTGAGGGCTCTGGCACCGCGGCTCTGCGCTCGCAGCACAGGCAGGCCGCCCGCCCGCCCCCCGCCCGCCGCCTCCCCCGCCGCCTCCCCCCGCGCCCGGAGAGAACGCGCCGTGAAGAGCTCTGCGGCCCGGCGCCGCCCGCATCGCTCGGCGTCGGTACATCCGGGCCTTGCCAACAAGTCAAACAAATTGCAAGTTCCCGCGCTGAGATATCCACCTTCTCTTCCGCAGTGGCGACTCTGCCCTTGTCACGGCCAGCAGCTGCATGAAACATGCCCCACAGCGTCACGTGTCGCGTGCAGGAGACGAGCAACAGCGACCTCGGTGCCGCCCGCCCTGCCCCCGCCCTGCCCCCGCCCTGCCCCCGCCCTGCCCCCGCCCTGCCCCCGCCCGGGCTGCAGCACCAGCGCTGGCCAAATCAATATGGGCGCAGGTGATGGGGCGGTGAGGTGCGGCCCCCGCCCCGCCCCCGGCTCGGAAGCAACAGAAGCCTACCGCGTCGAGCACGTACCCCGTCCTACATCCGGTCCTACACTCTCAAAAATGAATGCTTGATTCAAAGCGATTTTGATGCGAATCTTGCATTCTTGTGGGATTTTGTTGATTTAAGAATCATCTTCGTACATCAACCGTCTGTATGCTTGGCACTAGCATATGATGCTTGAGGCACGTATTGTATTATTGGGGCTAGCATATGGTATCCCTCAATCATATAGTATGCTTCAATCAAGCATAATATGCGTGTGGGATTTTTGGCGTTTCAAGCATCAAATACGCTTCACTTTAAGCATTTTATGCTTAAATCGTGCATTCATTTTTGAGAGTGTAGACCGCAGCTCTCCGAGGAGGATTAAGTCCCGCCCGCGAACAGAGCGGAGGTGTTTTGTATTCGTTTGTATTCCGAGCCCGGAATAAAACCGATGGCGCGCACTGCGCACTGCCGCCGGACTACTTCCGCCCCGTCTGGGGCTGGTGAGATGTTCGGGAGGCCGCCATGCGCCGCTGCCGGAGCCCCCGGAGCCCCCGGAGCCCCGCACTGTCCCGCAGTGCTCCTCATCTGATCCCGGTCCGGCATTCGGCGACACGCTTGTCTTGTCTGGGCAAATAGTCCTGCCGCTCTGCTATCCATGGTAAACACCTCCCCGCCCGCCCGGAGCTGCGCAGCGCCGGAGACACTGGAGACGCCGGAGGCACCCGGAGACACCCGGAGGCACTGCACCCTCAATTCTGTATACTTATCTCAATAATTTTTTCCAAGCAAATCGAAGATGCTTGGTACAAGTATTGCCTCAAATCCGACAAAAATTCTCGAGTAAAGTATACGGAATTGAGGGTGCGGAGGCACCGGAGACACACCGGAGGCACCGGAGGCACCGGAGACACACCGGAGGCACCGGAGACACACCGGACGCACCGGGTGCACCGGAGGCACCGGAGACACACCGGAGGCACCGGACGCACCGGAGGCACCGCGGGGGGCGTCCACTTACATGTCGTATGGAAACTGTTCTGCGGCCTGCCCTGTCAACGTGCACCCACAAAAACGTAGTCTTAGCCTGATACTCACTTCATTCACGACAATAGTCTTGCGCGAGGCTTCAATGTAGCTGGGGTCCAAAGCCTTGGCAAGTTCAAGACTAGAGTTTTTAAGGTCATACTAACCTTGATCGAAGACAACATTTTTCGGAGTGTGTATAGTTCAATTGAAAAAGTTTGATCTTTGGTCTCGCGAACTGGCCTTATCGCAGGGATAAATCGGGGAAGAGAGAAAAAAGATAACAATGAAGCAAGGAATGTTTTCAGCGATATGGGGGGAATAAATTGTGGCCAGCAGTGTGGCGTTGGCGGCATGGCGTCCGCGCAGGTTATTTGATCTGCTGCTGCTCTTTTTGTATTGACAATATGCGGAACGCCGCGCCGAAGCGCGCTCTATATCGCGTCTCGTCTTGGACTTAACGCAGAGGATCAGCAAAGCAGCACCCGGCAGCGCCGCGGCTAACGCAGCGAGATCCCAGTCGTTCCGCAAAACTCTGCCAGCCAATATCTCCTTCCCGATGGTGATTGAATTTTTATTCAGTTTTTTCAGAGAGAGAGAGAGAGAGAGAGAGAGAGAGAGAGAGAGAGAGAGAGAGAGAGAGAGAGAGAGAGAGAGAGAGAGAGAGAGAGAGAGAGAGAGAGAGGTGGAGTGCTCGCATAGGGAAGGTTGAGATGTTTGCCGGGGGGGGGGGCAGGGACAGACCTGGGACCTAAGGAACTTAGAGGGGCCCGAGGCGGCAGCACACACAGCACCCGCAGTGTGGGGGTCGCTGAATTCGCCATAGAACTGAGGCCCACCCCGTGAATGGACCATTGATCGCCCCCAACCCCAACCCTTGGCGGCCCTTTGCCTTCGCGGCGTCTCTCCTCGTCGCTCCCGCGGGGAGCCCCGCAGCAGCGGCGCCGCGCTCTCTGTCGCTCCACGCCCGCCCCCACCACTTTCACTTTCATCCCCCTCCCTTCGGATCCCTTCGGTTCCTTTCGGTCCCCTTCGGCCCCCTTCGGGCCGAGCAGGCAGCTTCGGGCCTTCGGGCCTTCGGGCCCTCGCGCTCACTTTCGCTTGCGGGTTCATCGTCCTGCGAGGTTCAGGGTTAACACACGCCTCGCCGCGCCCGGCCCACCCCAAGGGGCGAGGCGGGGGGGGGGGGGGGGGGGGGCGCTGGCTCCGCTGGCTCCACGCGCGGTCCTGCGGTCCTTGCCCCCGCCTCACCCCTCAACCCGTTCCCCACGCTCTGCTACGCCCTCCTACGCCCTGCCACGCCCAACAAGATGGCCGCTCCCACCTCCACGTCCCCTCTGTACGGTAAGCGGCAGGCAGGTGTCCTTTAACCCGCTCACACCGATCTCCACTCATGCCGCCTCATGGCCGTGGCTCATGGGGAAATAACTTGGTGTAGACCCTGTAGAGTTGAAATGAATTTGTTGTCGAAACATATTCGTAAGGCTTTCGTACCTTTTTGATTATTATTTATTTTAATTTTTGTTTTAAGTTTTGGTGAATTAAACTGCGAGTGTGAATTTTTCGGATTACATATGGTCTAAGTTTTTGGGGTACACTCAGAAACGGAGTTTGTCCACGTAGGTGACAGGCCTCTGGAGTTCCAGTTCTCCCCCCCCCCCCCCCCTCCCCTTCTCTGCAGCACGCCAAGGACGCAGCCGCTGCGGCGCCCGTCGCCTCCGTATCAGAACCGAGGGCCGTGGGCCACAGGGGCGTGTTAGACACAGCGCCACAGCGCGCCTTGCAGCACCCAGCGGTCTGCTCTGTTTAACAAGACAGGCATGAGCGTCCTAGGACAGACTCGTTCTTTGAGTTGTGAGGGAAAATAAGGATTTTCGAGATTTTTATAATTTAATGTTTTTGATTCTCATATTTACGAACAGTTTCTGCACAATCAGTATTTGTGATTTTTTTTTTTCATTCTGTGTTTTTCTCGCATCTTAACTGGACTTAAGCCACTGATCTATTACTCCGAGACCTGCAGAGTACGTATTACTCCAAGGCCTGCAGAGAACGCGAAAAGTGATTGTTGACTGCGGGCGACGGATGGTCCCAAGACAAACTCCCACCGATCTGCGGTCTCTAAATACGAGTTTTTTTGTTTTTTGTTTTTCAGAAAGCTAATATGTCATTTTTGAAACTAGATCGACGCCCAACCAAAACGCCCCCAAAACAGAATCCCTCCGTTACGCAGTTTTCGAGATGAATCGGGGTCTTAACTGACAGGGCGAGCGCAATACTCGTCCTTTTTTTTTTTTTGCTTCTACGTCATAGTCGTAGTAGAGGAAGCAAAGAACGAGTAAAAAGTACTTTTCAGAAAGTGTAAAGGGTATGGTTGGTATTGGTACAATGAGGTTGTAGAACTAGGACCGAAGAAGAGACTGTGGAATGTGTTTCGGCGTCCCCTCGCCTCCCCGCCCCTTTTCGCTCGCTTCTGCGCCCCTCACGCAAGGACAGTCCGCCCGGTCAGGTCCGGGTTCATGGCACCTTCCTGACGTACCCTTCGCGTGGAGCTCGTGGCGAGGCCCGCCCCCGGCCTGCCACTGCCCTAACGTCCTTGTGAAGGTCACTGGCGGTCGCTGGCTAACGCGGAAGAGGGGGCCACTAGGGGATGAGGGGGGCACTGGTGGAGAGGGGGCGGAGAGGGGGCGGGGGACGGGAGGCGATGGCGTGGCGTAGGCGGTGGATTTTTTCAGAGGGAGGGGGCCTAAATCGGGGGAGAGGGGGGGAGAGGGGGGAGAGAGGGGGGAGAGGGGAGAGAGGGGGGGGGGAGAGGTTGGGGATGATAGGGGCGAGGGATGGAATCGGGGGGGGGGGGAGGACGTCAAGGACGTTGAGGGTAAGGGGCACGGGGATCCAGGGGCGCGGGTGCGAAAACGTCTCCGCGCACGCCTGTTTCCGGGAGAGGGGCGAGGAGGAGGCGGGCGGCGGGTGCGGGAGGAATGTGGTGGGGACAGCAACTGGCTGCGGCTGGCCAATGCGGATGCCGGTAGGAAGGGCGGCAGGGTAGCGGTGCGGTGCGGAGCGGTGCGGGGACGGTCAAGGTCGGCCACAGACCTGGGTTCATCCGGGTTCAAGCCACCCGGTCATGTCCCTCGCCACGTGCCGACACTTTCCCATGGCAAATTCGCAAGGGGAAAACGGGGGGGGGGGGGGGGGGGGGGGGTATCTAGCTCATAGCCATGAAACCTCAAGGACGAACAGCTAGCCCGCTATGTTCTGCAATATGAGAGTTAAGTTGCAGAGACCGGAAAGCAATGAAAGGGGCAAGGGGATCACACCCCCTTCTTACGGAAGCGCATCAAGTCAAGATGTAAACTGTCATATATTTACTTTGTGTACTGAATCCCTGCGCTCCCTGCACACCGATAAATAAATGGCAAAAATGGATGGGTCCCACCTCATCCGTTAGGCGGTAAAAAATTAGTGAGGGATTTTGAGAGGGATTTGGGGTGTTCCATGGGGTTCCCATGGGGTTCATAGCTTTTTGGGACTGGGATACACAAGAAAGGGAACAGAGAGACCGGAAAACGGAAACAGTAGTTGACCACAAGTGTAAAACAAAATAATACTAAAACTTCTAACAAAAGAACAGAGACGATGAAGAACACAAGAAGTGATACAAATATTGTAGAATTACTCTGTTCTAACATTAACCTTAGCAAACCAAACCTAACGTAACGCTTGTGAAAAGCCAGTCAAAGTGACTGCCTTAGAAACCTACCTCTCCCGGCCCATCCATCCCGGTCGACCCCCCTCGGCAACGCCTCGCCTATTCGTACCGCTTATGCTACTGTGCGGAAGGAGCGCAACAAACACAGCGGGCCGAACGACGCCGGCAGTCTTCAAAAATAAAAAATCCCGATGACCCTATTAGCCGGCCATGATACGGCACATATGTCCGCCTGCGGCCCCGACAAGGTCACCTTTCATTTTCGCAGCGCCGCCTACGGCCTACGCGGACCAGGGACCGCCTGGGCCGCCACCGCCGCTGACGTTGGTACAGTCTGCCGCTCACCATGCCAGAACTGACCTAGAAATGGTGTGCTAGGAGGCAAAAGTCCGCTGCATCACTATCGGGCCGGCGGCCCGGCAGGCGGCAGCCTCAGGCCCAGGCCAGCCCAGGCCAGGCATCCCCCCCCAACCCCCATCTTTCAGACTTCCGACAGCCACAGGGCCGCCGCAGCCCCACAGAAACAATAATCTCTCTGGAACAGAGGCGGGTTACAAAAGCGCACGAAATCATAATAAAAAGTCGCGAGTGTGTGCGGCCGCCCGCTCTGTTCTACTCCCTGACAAACTCAGCAGCCCCAACTTTGTGAGCGGCCGAGACCTGGTGCCCGGACCAGACCACCAGTGCCTCAGCCGACCTCAGCCTCAGGCACTTTCACGTCGGCTTTTGTTCTACGCGATGATGTCTGCCTGCTCTGCCATTATATTCTGTCCCCGCTCGATCGCTTCGCTGAAATGATTCGCTCGCAGTATAGGTTCTCGCGGTTTTCCTCTACTGCGTCACACAGTACTTTCACCTCACCTCCCCTAGCGCTCCTTCTCCCCCCTCTCCAGTTCCGCTTCCCCTTCCTCTTCGCCTTTCCCTTCCCCTTCCCCTTTCCATTCTGTCCTAGCCCAATGACCGCTCTCAAGGCCTCCGGCTACCCCCGGCTGCCCCCAGCTGCCCCCGGCTGCCCCCGGCTGCCCCCGGCTGCCCCCGGCAGCCCCCGGCGCAAAGGCCTCGCAGGATTGTACGCCTCTGCGCTGCCGTGGAAGGAAAAGATAGCCACCAAATTTTGTCCAATAGCCACGCCCTACGCGCCTCCTTGCTCTGACTGCTCTGCCGCAAACAGAAGGTATTGCACCGACAGCAGCGCACTGAGTACCTCCCCCTCCCCCCCTCCCCCGGAGACCGGACACGGACATGTTTAAGACGACTCAGGAAGCTTTCCGTGAGGGCTGACGATTGAATGCTCACTTCCGATTACGACAATATGTTCATAACTGGTCTGGGCCGTTGTTTTAAATATCAGTCACGGAATCTGTCCTTACTCCCATCACCCTCGCGCCACCGGCGGGAAAAGGGACAGAAGACAGGACAGAATGGCAAGACCAATCGCAAATACTGCTGAAAACAGTTTCCATCTTTTCTTTTACAGCAACGCGTCGCCAACATGGCGTGTGGAAGCGTCCAGAACGGAACGCCCTGCCGAGGTCAAGAACCCTTTTTGGCCCTTTGCCCCCTCGGCTTGCGTAGCCCCCCCCCCCCCCCCCCCCCGGTAGGCCCCCGGGCGCCCCCCCCCCCACCGGTTAGGCTAGGCTGTGTCGGCGCGTGCGCACGGTCCCCACCCCGGCCCCCGCAGCCCCCCGCAGGGCTTTTGGGGGGGCTCGGCCTATCCCAGCCCTGTGAAGGGGGCCCGTGCCTGGGCCCTCGGGAGGTGGGGGTGGGGCCGGGCTTCCGCAAGGGGCGAACAGGAAGGGGTATAGGGAAGGTTGTGACAAGGGCGGCGGCAGCGGCGGCCCCCCTGACCCGGACCCCCCTCATGGCAGGCGTCCTGGGTACCCTCCGGGCTTCGGGCTCCGGGCCGCCGGCCGGCCGGCCGGTGGCAAACCACAACGCCGGCCGACCCAAAACACGGAAAAGGGGCGAAAACAGTGTGCTCTTCGGAGAATTTTCGAAAATTGCTGGCTAGCTGAGGGGAATGTCACGCGGTGCTCACGATTGAATACGATGAATACGACAACTTCAATGCACTGCACTCATGGCGGTGCGGGGTCTGGACAAGTGCTACACCTAGATTTTCAAAAAAAAAAGGGAGGTAGAAGGGAGGGAAAAAAGGGAGGCAGGAGGGAGGGAAAAGATGAAGGAAAAGGGAAGGGGAAAGGGGAGAAAAGAGAAAAGTGAAAAGAGGGGAAAAGAGGAAAAAGGGAGGTTGGCTGCGTGAAAGGGAAGGGAGGGAGTCCGGGGGTCTTGCTACACCTAGCCCAATAATTGTGAGCGCCAGGCTTCGGAGAGATCGGAATCCCCGAACTATGTTCAGGCGAACGGTGCGAATTGCGGGGCCACATCCAGTTACGCACCCCTGTGTGTGCCCCCCCCCCCTCCCTCATGTCCTCTTCCCCTCCTCTCGCGGTCCCGGCTGGAAACGTCGCAGCCAACACCGGCACAGGGGCGAGGATGAGCGATAGGGGAGGGTGGGGAGGAGAAAGGGAAGGAGAGAGAAAGAGAGAGATAGGGGAGGGGGGAGAGAAAGAGAAGGGGCGCCTGTGAGGGAAGGCGGAGAAGGGATGGAGCGAGAGGGAGAGAGGCATGGGCAGGTCGCCAGGCCATCGGTGGGTGGGGTTGCTGAATCTAGGTCACCGTGGTGGAGGGTGCGCTGTGGCTCTGGCCCTGGTGCTGCCTCGGCGCGCATGGCTTTGCGTGGGAAGTCCGGGCCGGGCCTACGCACAAGCTCCCCCACCCCTTCCCGCTGTGAACCCTTCACGACCCTTCTTCCCTTCCGAAGGGTCCTCGGGGGGCCTCAGCAAGGGCTCCTCCGGGCAGGGCTTGGCGGCTTAGCGCGAAATAGCAACAACGACATTTTGAAAGAGTCTTTTCAGAACAGACAGGTTTGAATTAAATCATCTCTGCTCTTGCTGATATTCGAACTCCAATACAAAATGCCGATTTTGTTAGAAAATTTTCTTTTTGTCGAATATTTTTGGATTGGAGGCTGACATCGTGTTTATTCGTCGACAAAATAGTGAGGGATTTTGGCTTTGCAGAGGTTTTGGGGGTTACTGGGATTTTCGAGACATGCTGTCAAAACAGAACCCAAAGAAGTTTTTTTATAGGTACTTAAAAAGGACCAATCTATCCCTTCTTGACCGATAATTTTTTTGGACCTACCGCTTGGGGTCAACTTAAAAAGAAATTCAGGAAACCAAAATCGCGGGACGCAAAATAGGTGTCGCAAAGAACAAAAATATTACCTGTTTTCTGGAAGCCTGCCGACTGAGGACGGTGGGTAAAATATACCAAAAGAACGGGCGCCAAGTGTGCTCTCCGATTGACTGTGGACATTTCGATTTCTAATCTAATATTTAAAATCTCTCCGAAATTTTTCGGACACATTTCGGTTACAGGCGACTGGAAGGGCTGGATCTCTACAGCTCCTATTTCTGTTTCCTTTCTTGTTTACGACGGATGTTCCTGTTGTGTAGTGGGATGGGAAGACAACGGTGTGACGCATTTGGTAGGCACTAGGAAGTAAACGGCGCAGGTGGTGAGGGGCAGAGGAGGGAGGGGGCGGGGCCGAGCCAGGCAGCGAAAGGGTGAGCAACAGATAACTTGGGGGGGGGGGGGCTGTTATGGCAGAAACACCGGACGAACCCCCCTCGATACACACACATGTCCAGCCAGATCGTACAAGACGTATCGTGGCCGGAACGGACCGGGCCGGGGGGGCGGGGTCACGCGAGCCACACGCCGCTCCAGCAGCTGCGACACGTGTCGGTGCCGTTTGCCGTGCCGCAGCGGGGGAAGCTGTGTGCTGAGCTTTATTGGTTGTGCCTGGTCCTGGTGCCGCCCCTACGGACCCTGCGAACCCTGCGGGCGGCGCCGTGGTCAACCCCGTCGTCGCTGACGGTGTCTTCGATGGCGCTGGAGGCCCGCGGGCACGCAGCTTTGGCTGAGGCCGTGACACCTGCTTGGCTACGCCCGCCGGCCATCTGTGTGCAAGAAAGAGAGAGAGAGAGAGAGAGAGAGAGAGAGAGAGAGAGAGAGAGAGAGAGAGAGAGAGAGAGACAGAGACAGAGACAGAGACAGAGACAGAGACAGAGAGAGAGAGAGAGAGAGAGAGAGAGAGAGAGAGAGACAGAGAGAGAGAGAGAGAGAGAGAGAGAGAGAGAGAGAGCGCACAGCGGTCTGCCTCCCTCCAGTCTGCCGACAGCCGAGGTCGCGCTCCGCCTCCGCCTCACGCCGCCTCGCATCCACCGGGTAGGCTGCCCCGAGTGCAGCGCGCCGCGCCCGCCTGCCTACCCGTCCGCCAGCAGGCGCAAATTCGCACAGCTGGAGTGAGCGGAGAGCCAGCGGAGCCCGGCCCGGCATGGCCCGGCACGGTACGGCACGGTGGACCTCGGACTCTGCCCCCCCCCCTACGACCCTTTTTTCGGCCAGAAAAGTTGGATTTTTCTGGCCAAAAAAAAGCGGGACCGTCGCTAAGCAGCGACCGCAGCCAAAAACGATTTTTCTGGCCAAAAAAGAAGCAGAAGGTACAAGAAGCTGTCCCCACAGTTTAAACTCTACCCAGTTCAATTTTGAGGCGAGTTAAAACCTCTCCGACGGTGCCACAATATACTCAGCACTCGCTCAGCACACCCTAGCTTCGTTTAAAGCCGTGCCCGGGGTTTTAGCTCAACCTAGTTCAGTTTTGGGGCGAGTTAAAACCTCTTCGACGGTGCCATAATATACTGGCGTTTTTGGCTGCGGTCGCTGCTTAGCGACGGTCCCGCTTTTTTTTTTTTGGCCAGAAAAATCCAACTTTTCTGGCCAAAAGAAGGGTGTCCCCCCCCCCCCCCCCCCCCCCCGAAGCATTTGTTCCTCGCCGCTCAGAATAGGTTTCTTTATTCTGGTGGAAACTTTTTCGTTGTGTGAATAACACACAAAATTGTCCTGTAAGAATATAAATAAAATAGCCGCCGTCATTTAGCGTAGAGCGGCCGCAGGTGCTCGACGTCTCAGCAAGCAGGACATTTCTCCACTCGCTCCGCTATTTCGCCCTGGAAGTTTGTTGGGACGTCTGAGCTTCCCTGGAAGTGCGCCGATGACGTACGTGGCCCACGCGAAAGGGAAGCACAAGGGGATGCATGAAGGAGGCGGGCGTCGGGGAAGGGGCCGAAGGGAAGGGAAGGGGCCCGGCCCGGGTGAACGGCGGCGGCAGAGGCAGCGGCAAAGGCAGCGGCAGCGGCGGCGGCGGAGGCAGCGGCAGCGGCAGGTTCGCGAACGGGTTCGCCAACTGGCCGCCAGAGTGACAGCTGGCGCTGCGTGCCGTAGGTCATGGTCGCTCGCGCCAGGAGTATCGCCACTGACCTTGCCTCTACATTCGCGGAGCGAGACAGCTGCGCGGCCCGGACGGCCGGGTACGTGAGCGAGAGGGAGAAGGCGAGCGGCCGGGCTTAGCGCCGTGCCGGCCGCCAGGCCGCCGAGCCTCGGACATACCCGTGCCGAGCGACACTTTATGTTGGCCTTGGCGCCGTGGCGGGTGCGGCGGGTGCGGCCCAGCCGTGTGTCAGGCTGTGCCGATACCCGTGCCGTGGTGTACTTTGTCCGAGGTCCGGGTAGCGCAGCGAGCAGCGAGGCCATCTCGAGGCAGACCGGCCAAATTTAAACTCTTGGCCGGGTGTGTTTCGTAACGTAGTGCGGTAGGCCAGAGCAGAGAGGTGTTGGTGTTGCGCTTCCTGGTGCACTCTTCCTGCGCGTTTGGTGGCTGGCGCCGTCGGTCGAGCCCTCAACGCCTGGCAGGGTAGGCCAGCCCGCGGGGCAGCGCGGTCCGGCGGGATCACCTCGCCACACCCACACCCACCAGTCAGGTGGACAGTGCGCCCTGGCGGTTTGGACTGCGGCAGGTTTACACTGTGCTGTGTACATACGCACACGGGCTGTACTCTACACGTACTCACATTGTCTCAGCATCAAGTACTGTAGTGGCCTTTCAAACATCTGAAGATTCCGCGATTCTAGGGTTAGAGTATGGTCACATGACCTTCCTGTCCTTGTGTGTGTGTGTGTGTGTGTGTGTGTGTGTGTGTGTGTGTGTGTGTGCGCGCGTGTTCCGGTTTCAGCTGTTGGCCGAGAACGAAGTGATTTTATAAACCTGCCACACCAAAGTGCCTGCTCCCCATCCCCCCATCCCACGATGATGTTCGGCCCTGCCGGCCCTGCCCACAGCCTTGCCAACTCCTCCCCAGCCTTCTCGTGCCAAGCCGGCCGGCCGGCCTCCCCTCCCATCCCCTCGCCTCCGTCCTGCAGCCTACTCACCCCTACCAGTCCCTTCCCTTTCACCACTCGAGAGCATTAGGGCGTGCTTACAAAATGGCGCCCACACAAAAGAGAGGGGCGGCTCTGTGAAAGGACACGTAACTCAGAGGGAGAGGCAGGGGGGGGGGGGAGAAAGGTATAAGGGTGATCCTGGCTGCGCGAGGGGGAGGAGTGGATTTGACCCGGGTGGAAGGATTTGTAGTTGAAAGTGCAGCCGTGGTTTGCAGGTTCATCAGAATGTACGCTGAAGTTTGTTAACTTTTTAACCATATACCGATCGAACTTCGCATACTTTTGCTCCTATTGACCAAAGTGCGTACTGAAGTTCAGTAGCACAGTCTCAAAAAAGTACAGA
The DNA here is from genome assembly GCA_038380765.1 of Odontothrips loti. NCBI lineage: Eukaryota > Metazoa > Arthropoda > Insecta > Thysanoptera > Thripidae > Odontothrips > Odontothrips loti. Next base: position 9,224,638 of record CM076244.1, on the reverse strand, counting down.
GAAACTGAATACCAATTATGTATATGTGTAGTCAACTGCAGTTGGACTGCAGTTGAACTGCAGAAAACTGTAGTATTTTCGTCCCCTTGGGTTTTGTGCAGTTTTGTTGGTGGTTCGATTTGCAGTCTTGTCAGGATTGTCATTTGCACACATGGGTGCACACAACTGCATACAGAGGTGCACATTAAATGCCGTTTCAACTTAGCAGTGTTCAAAAAGTTTCGCCCCCTCAGGTCCCCCTCAAGTCCCCCTCAGGTCCTAACCCTCACAAAGCTTCCCATCAAAGTTACGCACCTCATACTAATATTTCATGAAACTTACCTGGAGATAGCTGGATCAGTCAGTCCCGCCTGCCACTGCGGTGCTGTTTAGCGGTGCACCAGACAAGTCAGGGTCAAGGCGGGTCAAAGCGGGTGAAAAAGGCAGAAACAGCAGCCTTTGCACACACACACACACACTGAGTGCAAAGAAAAGAGCGGGATCGTTTCAAATGTAAATATTTACATAAAATGGTAAAGTTCATCATACCTAAATATGAAAATACCGGAAATCGTGTAAGTTACTAGCCATTTACGGAATTATTTTCGACCCTTCTGTAGGTTTGTACGGAGCCAGCCACACTGGCCTGGCAACACGCCCGGCCCGGCCCGGCCCCGGCCCGCCTGGCGGACCACATATACCATCGTCCGGACAAGACGTTTAAACGCCGCTTTTAGTCGGGACATGACATGCCGCTGCACGGCTGGCGCTGCGCGTTCGTGTTCGACCCAGTTGGGTCCTGGGCGGCGGGGTCCTGGTGGGGGCTAGGGGTTGGGGGCTGCAGCACCCTCGGCTCCCCCCCCCCCCCGTGAGACCCCCGCAGAGCGGTACGTCCGGAAGGCTGTATGTTTGCCCCACTGGGAAACCCAGTGAAACTGGGTCTGGCCGTGCGTCCATTAGACTGCAGGCGCCAGTGCGGCGGCCCGTGCTGTGCGTGGCAGGCAGTGCGTGCCGGGGCCGTGCCGGGGCCGTGCCCGGCGCCTGCCCTACCACCACCCGCAGGCCGCAGGCCGCAGCCCGCAGGCCGCGTATGGTTTTCGAGATGGCCGAAGGTTAGGCGGCGAGTCCTATGCACCACTACGACAACGCGGCAGCGCACTGCCTCCAAGGCAGGGTTTCGAAAGCTCTTGCGTGAGCATCTTTATGTCTCTGTCGCACTCGTGTCGGCTTCATGAGAAAGAGAAAGAGAGAGAGAGAAGAGAGGGGGAGAGAGAGAGAGAGAGAGAGAGAGAGAGAGAGAGAGAGAGAGAGAGAGAGAGAGAGAGAGAGAGAGAGAGAGAGAGACAGAGAGACAGAGAGACAGAGAGAGAAAGACAGAGACAGACAGAGAGAAACAGAGACAGACAGAGAGAGACAGAGAGAGAGAGAGAGACAGACAGAGAGAGAGAGAGAGAGAGAGAGAGAGAGAGAGAGAGAGAGAGAGAGAGAGAGAGAGAGAGAGAGAGACAGAGAGAGAGAGAAGGTGCCCGGGGAAGGGCCTTGCCTGCCCTATTCCGAACACCTCTCCCCTGCTCCAGGATCTCGCACTGAGGCCGCGTGCACCGTCGCACTCATCGCGCGTTGGAAGGGACAAGAGTGGTCATATATCCGCAGAACTCGGCCCGTCTAGCCCTGCAACACGAACGCGTCACAACCCAGGAGCCAAGGGGTTTCTCCATCAGAGTGTTTTCGGACAGTGGCTTATATTTAGCCTCCAGAGCCGACCGAGAGCGTGGCCACCGTTCCCGCCCGACTCCGCCCACGGCCTCGCGGCCACGGCGTTGACCAGCGCTTCGGTCCCCGCGGTAGGGTTTGGCCGCTACCGCTCATCTGCATGGCGCCGGCCGGCTCCGACGGCTTCGGGCATGAGCTGCCCGCTGCTCGACCCTTCGTTTCCCTTTCCGGGAAAGGGCGAACGCGTAAACCTGATTTCTGCACACCACCCCCCGCTCCCTCCCCTACCCTCCCCGCCCTCAGCTCGGAGCGCGGCTCGTGTCATCTATCGATTTCCCGAAAGGTTCAACGACCTCTTTCCCCACGCGCTGGCGCTGCTGGCGCTGCTGGCGCTGCTGCCGCGGCGTCGGCCACCCTCACGCGCTCCGCTTGCTCCGCTCCAACCCCTGTGCGTGCGGCCCGTGCGGCCCGTGCGGCCCGTGCGGGCGCTCCCCTCCCCTGCGGCCGGGGCCGGGAGCGGACCGGGGGCCGGCGGGGGCCTTCCCTACGCGCCCTAACCCCTCCGGCCGGGCCTCCGGGCCTCGGGGCCGGCGACACCCCCAACACAAACCTCCACGAGCTTCCCCTTCGGCTTCCCCACCAGCTTCCTCCCCTCCCCCTCTTCCCCGTCGTCGGTATCGTCCTCCACGTGGCGTCCCAACCCCCGTTGTCACGTCCGCGACGACACAGCAGCGGTAGCGGCAGCGGCAGCGGTAGCGACAGCGGCGGCGGCGGCACCCGGTCGAACTCAACAACGCGCAGCCTGCCCTTCCCCAGTCCGCGTATTGAAAGTCCACACTGCGTAAGAACACAAGGACCATCCTGGGCACGCGTCGGGAAACGCGTGTTGGAGAAAGGGAAGAAAGCCTGAGCGGTGCGGCACGGTACAGAGCGCTAACGCAGCGCCCCGACCCGACCCGACTCTGCCAGAAATAAATGGCAATGCCAACAGTGCGGAAATGCGGCCATGCTGTCGCCATGACGGCAGGGAGCAGGGAGCAGGCAGAGCAGGCAGAAGCGCCTCCCTCTCCCCGCTCACTCGAATGGTCGTGCCCGGCCGCCCGGCCCGGCCATGCCCCCCCACCACCGACCACCCTTCACCATCCTCCCCTCCCTGCCCTCCCTTCACTTTCGCTGCGAGCGCTGCCAGCCATCTTGCATCGCGTTGGAGTGGGTTACCATGCCGGTGGGCCTATGCCCGTAGGCATTTGTTCGTTTCGTGAATATTAGGTGTGTATAAGAGTGTGTGTGTCTTTCCAAAGAGAGAGAGAGAGAGAGAGAGAGAGAGAGAGAGAGAGAGAGAGAGAGAGAGAGAGAGAGAGAGAGAGAGAGAGAGAGAGAGAGAGAGAGAGAGAGAGAGAGAGAGAGAGAGAGAGAGAGAGAGAGAGAGAGAGAGGCTGTCACTCAAGTGGTCGTGTGCCGCGAGACCGCGACATTTCGCCTCTGTTCATTATAGGGAACATCAAAGAGGGCGTTCGCACGATGATGGCAGGGCCGTGCCCAGCGGTGCCAAGCCGCTTTCATCCCCAGCTCCTTCTCCATCGCACGCTCATACTCTTCTTGTCCCTGTTTCTCCACTTCCTCCCCCCTCCTTCTCCCTCTGCTTTTTAATGCGCCCGCGACAACGCCGACGACTGGCCCGCCCGTGATTTCGCGTGTGAAAGGAAATGATATACAGAAGTATTTCTTGTCTGGGTTCGACGTCGTTGGGGTTCAGTCAGTGCATTCAGTAATCCGGGCCGACCACCATCTAGGGGAGACAGGTTCCTCCTTTGCCGAGGTGCAACTGAATGGCACCCTACCACTACGGAGAAAGGCCTTTGCGCCAGCTGCGTCTCCCTGGCGCTCTGCAAGGCCGGGCCCGGGCTGTGGCACCAGGAGGGCTCTCCTGCACTTCCCTCCCGGGCCGGGAACTTCCTTCCCCGGCAGCCCGACCCGAGGACAGCGGATACCTTCCACAGAGTCCCAGAAGAGGGCGCCACAGTCCACGGCCGCGGCGCAACCCCCACGCACGGCTCCCGCGGGCCCAGCGGCCCCAGCGGTCCTAGCTAGGGCCCTGTTACGTTACGCGTTGCGCAAGAGAGCAATGCTCCAGCAGCATCTCTGACCTTGTACGCTGGACCGGGTCGGGCTGGAGCGGCTCAGGCTTTCCTTTCCTGGAGCTCGGCGTGCGCGTGGAGTGGGTGACTTACGCCCCACAAGGCTGCCCTTCACTATGACAACAGGAGCCGGCCTTATTTTGGCTTCGTGTCCTCGCATTGCTCCTGTGCAGGACATTTATAGATTACAGTCCATTTGCGATGAAAAGGGACCGGGTCACCACCCGACCCAACTTTGACTCAGGGTATTCTGGTTTGGTGATAGACGTCAAACAGATGAGGTTTCTGAGGGATCCCCAGGATCATTCATGGTGCACTAGACCGTCACAAAGGCAAACCTGTTTTGGCCAGTCACAGCGCGATTGGCGCCTGCTGGGTAGGCAATCTCGACTGTGGCGTGCACCTGTGTCGTACGGGCTGGTCTGCCCTCGCAAGCGCAAGTGCTCAGCGAGGGGCGAGTCACTTCTGTAGTACCCTGTGCACGTCCCCTGTAGTGCCTCTGTAATACCTTGTAGTACTCGTGTAATACCAGCCTGTAATACCGTAATAGATGCCACTTTAGTCCTGGAATACCACATCAATGCCTGTAAGACTTGTTTAGTACCTGCAATGCATCGGTAGCACCTGCCGCAGCAGCAATTATGACCCTGTAATACCTACTACAGCAGTAGTACCCTGTGCACCGGTTCAGCGATTGAACCGACCCTCGGTGCTCACCATTCAATACAGACGACGCCTGTTGAAGTCCGAAAACATAAGCGACCATGAGTTTGCATCAATAAGGAAGCGAGGGTTAGTTCTCATTGACTAGTTTTTTTTATTTTTGAACGTTAACATACGGTGTTCACTAACAGTTTTAGCCTGGAGTGCGGCTGAAACACATCACACATCACGGCCTGGCCAGCATTTTCTTCTCGTAGCACCAGTTGAGCGTGTTGCACTGGTTGGCGTTGGCGTGGTTGGCGCACCAGTAGCTGGGCCCCCATGTGCAGGGCTGCGCGCCGACGCGCTGGGGTGAACCTTCAGAGTCCTGGGGCCGGGCCTGGGAGACCACCGCCAGCATGAGCACCAGGGCTGCCAGGCACAACAGGACGGCGACGCGGGACATGTCTGCCAACACAAGACGACAGCAGACGTAAAGACGACGCAGGAGCAGCTAACTGTTCAGGTGCTATACCGGGGCAGTTTCTGCTTACTGCTCAGGTGCTATTCCGATTCCAAATACAACTACCGCCGAAATTTGTTATTCGGAAACTTGGTGCGCGAACAGAAGATGCTGCTTGAGGAACGCACACGTGACCCTGCAGGTTAATGGTGACACCTCCTCGTCAACATACCTCACGTGCCAGCTCTCACCCTTTGCCTTATACAGTTCCACATCGGAACAACTTCGGCATTCCCGCCGCCTTTCAGAGTCGGTCAGACCTAACCTGCTCACCTGCGAACGGGAGGATACGTGTGCGGATTCGTCGGCTGTCGGGAAGGCAGTGCGCCACTGTCTGTAACGACCATTCGCACCGCGCTTCGCTTATATACATCCGAGCTGACGGCTGCCGGGGCTGACGTCAGCGCGAAAACACGCTCGCGCGATAAGTGGACAAAGCAGAAGCGGGAGAGTCCGTGCAGAACGTGATTGGGAAGGATTTCGGGATTCAACGCAGTGAGCGGTCAGAACAGGCCGTCAAAACTAAGACTTCTTATTCGGGCTGGTGTCGTCCCGAACGAGTCCCCCAGTACAGTCGCGCTCTGGTGTGATCACTGGCTAAACGACGGCGTGACACGTCAGGAAAGTGACGTGGTTTGTGAACGCTCCCTTAACGCCGCCGGCGCCAGGACCGGGGCAGCGGGGAGGCTCTTAGTCCTGCGCCCTCTGCTGGGGTCTTTGAGGGCCGCCACTAGGGACGGGGCCCGCGCCCTTGTTCAAGTGGGAGGGGGGGGGGGAGGGTTTAACAACAAATTTCACGATCCCACCTCAGAGACCGGCGAATTGCATCCGGCCGGGTCGGGTCGGGGCCCTCCAGTGTTTAATTCCGGCTCCCTCTTGTTGTCACCGTCTGCTGAGGTAGATTTTATCCGGTCTGGTCTCCCCCCCCCCCCCCCCTCCCCCCCTTCCCCCTGCTCGACGGCGGCGGCGGGCGACACGGGACCATAACCCGTGTGCGGCCCTCCGCTCCGCCCGCTCCGCCCTGCAGCTCACTCGGTGTGTCAGCGGAGAGGCGTCAGCAGAGAGGAGAGGACACCGTCCCGCCCCGCCTAGCCGCACATGTGGGGGATGCGGTGCGGCTGCGGCTGTGGTTGTGAAACGCGCGGCTCTTCTGGTACGTCTGGAGTGGTGTGACACTAGCCGCATTGCGGCGCGTACGGCACAGCGCATGTGTGCCAGAGCGCTGAGCAGCTGGGCGTACTTCACGGACATGATGCACTGAGCTGTCGCCGCTGCCGCTGCCGCTTTCCGCACCCCAACGAGCCCTCTGGCTGCACACAGTAGTGCGCCTCTAACTGTCGGGAATGGCATTCCGTCGCTCCTCGGTGCTCAGTTCTGCATTTAATAGATATCGTTCAGAGGACGTCGCCCAAAATACGCGGCGCTGGCTGATTCCGTCAATGCGCCTGTTTGCCTCTATCCAGGGCGGGACGAAAGTTGTCCAGCGCTGTGGGCCCCCGCTGCCCCCGCCGCTAGGGCTGCGCTCACTACTGGTGGGGCGTGGCGGAGCGCGGCGGCAAGAGCGCGAGGCCCCCGCCGGTGTTGGCCACGTGTCGGGGTGAACGACCCCGAGCCGAGGGCCCAAAATGCGAGGGTGGTTCGCTCCCTCGGCTCGGAGGGGTCCAACCCCTAGGCGGCGCAGCCCCCGCGGCCCCCGCGGCCCCCTGCACGCACACGCCCCCGCCGCCCTCGGGGCCCCGCGGGGCTCGGGCGGCGCTAGGCCCCACCGGCCCCGGCACCGCCAGGCCCGGCACTGCGGGCTCCCTCCCTCCGGCACCCTCCCACCCCGCCTCGGTCAGCGTTGCGCCCCCACCCCGTCAACAGGTTCGGCTTGGCAGCGGCAGCGGCGTATCCGCGGAGGGGGAGGGTGGTCCTCGGGCGGTTCGTACAACACCAATGTACTGTGCACTATGTATCTCGCTTTACCTCCGATGGTTAGGTGAGGACGGCGTCGGAACCCAGGCCAACCCAGGCCCTCCGTTTAGTTGTTAGCGCAATCTACACTCACAGGACAAGGGTCGAAGGCAAAATTTTCGCGTCGTTCAGTGGCAGCCTGTTTTCTTGTAGCAGCAGGAGGTGGCGCAACATCCCCATCCCCCTCCCCTGCCTGCTTGTCCCTCACTCTGGGGACCGACACTTGTCGAGGAAGTGCACCGCACACACAAGTCGGGTTTTCAAAGCGAACTAGTTGTCATAGACGTAGGGCTGCAAGAGCTCAGAAGAAAGCAAAAGAAAAAAGCGGAAGGCCAGGCTGGGAGGGGAACCTAAGGGATATTGCTGCCAATCACAATTTCTGTCGCTCGCGCGCTTCCTCCCTCACCTATCCCCCTCTTCCGCGTTCGTATTTTCTTTCTTGTCCCTGCTTTTATTTTTTCAAACCTCTTTACGAGATCAAATTTCAGTCAGCACGCCGCCTTTGGGCTGCGGGTGGGAAGCGGAGCGAAGTGGGGCGACGGGTGGGTTCAAAAATTCAAATCCAACAGACTCGGTCGTTGAGCGGGAAGCACGCACGCAGAGAAATGATTAGTTGCCCGAACAACTTTGTTCGTTGATTTCGGGACAAGCAATAAATTTCGTTGCGAGAACCAACATGTTTTGGGTCACCGAAAAATTCGTGGCCGGAGAAAAACTTCATTCTTTTTCTACCTTTTGCTCACGCAACAAACTTTTCGCTGGCTTATCGAAAAGTAAAGTTTTCAACTAAATTTACTGCTTGTCCCAAAATCAACGAACGAATTAGTTCGGAGAACTAATCATATTTAGTCGTGCGCGACGTGCTGTCCGTGCAGCGCCTGCAGCGGTGACCGCTTTTAGGTGAGGCGAGGCCGTGATCTTGGCCTGGCTTGGCACGCGAAAGAAAGCAGGCTGAGTGCAAGTCCTTCCTGCCCCGCCCCGCCCCGCCCCTGCCGGCTCTGCCTCGCCAGGCCGGTTCTGCCTTGGCCGTGAAAAAATTGTGCACGCTGCGCTTCTGAACGTGTTATCCTTTTCGCTCTTGCGGTCGGACTGGTACTGATCTGTCGGGCGAGCATGGAGAGAGACGGAGACAGGCGCAGATGGAACCAGCACCACTTGGAAAGGGGGGGGGGGGTGAAAGTAGTTCCTGCCGCTTGGTCACGGCCACGGTGATGCAACGCGTTGCATCACGTCACGGCCCCCACAATGATTACGAAGCGTCGTGTGTGTGAGTGAGTGCGACCGAGTTCACAGCGAGAGAGGGAGAGAGGGAGAGAGCGCGGTGCGTTACACAGTACTCACGCAGCACAGGGGGTATTGGCCCCGACAGAGACGGGGTTTTAATCTTCATCCCGGTGCCTACGAAGGCGCATCGCTGTTGGGCATAAAATAGTCAGGGCGTTGCGGGGTCGGGAAATATACTAGAAGCGCTAACAAACGGCTCGTGTCATATTTATAGTGACATTGTCTCCTAACAACGGCAGGCTGCTCGGAGGGGGCCAACTACAATAGTACAGAAGACCATTACGCCGGACGAAATTTTTGGTCAATGGAATTTTGCAGCCGCTGGACGGTTATACGGTTGTGCTCTGCTTGGATCTCCTTCCGAATCTGTACGCCGCCCAAACGCTTCTCCTCCTGAAGACGGTCTCACGGCAGCCAACAAGGCGGAATCATAGAGCAGCACACACAGCGTCAGCCGGCGTCAGCCTCTCTGGCAGCCTGCCGTGCGCTCAGCGGGGGAGGTCCGGGCGGCCAACCCGGGCCAACCCCACCCCTGCACTGCCCCTGTGAGCCGAGGGGAGCGGAGCCAGCGGAGGGTGGGCACAGAACCTAGCGCCCAGCGCCCAGCGCCTAGCGCCCAGCGCCCAGCGCCCAGCGCCCAGCGCCCAGCGCCCAGCGCCCAGCGCCCAGCGCCCAGCGCCCAGCGCCCAGCGCCCAGCGCCCAGCGCCCAGCGCCCAGCGCCTAGCGCCCAGCGCCCAGCGCCCAGCGCCCAGCGCCCAGCGCCCAGCGCCCAGCGCCCAGCGCCCAGCGCCCAGCGCCCAGCGCCCAGCGCCCAGCGCCCAGCGCCCGGCCCAGCCTGGCTCTGCCTGCTTCGCACGGCGGACGCGGCTCGGACCAACGGACGACACGACGCTTTTTTGGAGTGTTTGTTCTTGGGGCAGCTATGGACCAACGGCCAGGTGGGGTGACAGGTGGACCTGGACGAGTTTCGTAATGGTGATGCACCCACTGCTTGGACACGCACGCGCACGCGCACACGCACACGCACACCTGCCGCGCCCAGCCCAGCCACGCAGCACCCGCCCGCAGGTGCGTCGTGTTGCTGGCCCGGCAGATGCACCACCGCCGCGTGTTATGCGGCGCTGTGCAGCTGGCGCAGCTGGCGCAGCTGGGGCGGGCCGGTCAGTGGTGACGTAAGGCGGAGGGAAGTCCGCTCCTATTGGGGAATCCAGGACGAAGGGATACCGAAAGGGAAGGGCCGCGCGCCTCGTGAAAGGGAAGGAAGGGCATGACATAATAGCAGCGGGAGCCGGCGGGAGCGGCCCTTGGCATTCATTACGATCGGGTCCGAGTCCAGGCTCTCTGGGTCCCGGGCCCCAGGTCCCGCACCCACAGAAAAAGATTCTTAATTCGGCGCCCCGCAGGCTGCGGCCTTAGTTCTAACGCACACCTCGAAAATGATTCTCAGAGCGAATAATCGTACGTGTGGTGCTGACTTTACTGATCTTTATGAGGGGTGGTGGGTGGTCTCGTCTCGGTGTCGGCCCATCGTCGTGGAGACCGGCTTTCTCAAACGAGTTGCTGATTGCCACGACTCCTGTCGCACTTCCGTTTCTGGTCAGCCGTCGGGGATTGGGGAATGCCCTACACATTGCTTCACCCACCCTTTCACCGCTGTTCCCACAGCTCGCTTCGCGGCCTCGGCCATCGCTGCTCCCTGCAGCCGCCAATCAGAATGCAAGAGACGGATCCCGCGGTGTCCAGCCAGCCCAGCCAGCCGCGGCCCAGCCCGGGCCCAGCACATGCCTCCCCCTATTCCCACTTTTTTCCCCTCTTCCTTTCGTCTTTGTGCTTTGTGGTGTGGACTAGGACGAGGCCGTGAGGCCGGCGGACGGGGTGGGACAGGGCAGAGCAGCAGGAGTAGCAGGAAGCCCTTGTACTGCACCGCGGCCACGCTTTCTACGGCCAGCAGGCAGCACACCGTGACGGTGCGCCGGACAAAACAGTGACTGGACTGCGCTGCTGGCGCTGCTGCACCGCGTCCCACGGCACTCCACGTGCAGCCAGCGGACCCAGGCCAGGGGCCACGGGCACGTCAGTCCTGAAAATGTCGTACAAGAACTGCAGGTAGCATGTGACTACTGGGTGTGACTGGAGACAGACTTGCAGACGAAGGAAGTTACTGAGAGAGATTGGAGAGCGAGGTTCAATTTTATATTTCCTCGTGTCCTTCTGATGTTACTGCACAGGAAGCTTAGTGTTCCTTGCTCAACCACAGAGTGACGGGTTCAACTCTTGCATCCACCTTCAAAATTTTTCTCGATGTTTTGCTCTGATGGTTATTTAATGCAGAAAAGCAATCTTCTTATGTCTTCGAATTTCATTGGAATTTTTTCGGTCTGGACTGGACTGGACAGGACTGAAAGGAACCGGAAGAGACTTGAAGTGACTGAACGTGAGGCACTGGCGGATCTAGCAGCAGCTTTGGGGGGGGGGGGGTTATTGTCCCGCTTTATGCCTACTTTCATGTAAAGTTTATGCCGGTTGCCTAAATTCCTGGCACCCTACGGGCGTGATAGGGAGGGGGGGGGGCAATCGGAGTTGCCCCATCCCCCCTCAAATCCACGCCTGATGTGAGACTGTTTAGTTTGATGAACAGCTCGGTGTGCAGAGACTTCACCCGTCGGCCCCCCTCCCAGTGAGGCCGTAAGCCGTCGGCGCCGGTGTCTCGGGCCTCGCAGCTCCTGCTCCTGCTCCTCGTTGACAACAGCCCGCAGAAGGTCGAGTGAACACGCCGCGGAGTTTGGGTGTTTGTCTCTCTACTTTGTTGGCTCTCCAGGCGGGACCTTAGTGGCGGCGCTGAGCACGGGGCTACCAGGCGGAGGCCAGCGGCAAGCCGTGTGCCACGGGCTCGGCTAGAGCAGGCCAGCTCAAGGTCACTTCACTTCACTCTCTTCACTCACTTCCATCGCCGGGCTGCCCCGGTCCCCCGGCCCCGGTGCCGGCCCAGCCTAGCACCTCCTGGAGATGTTCGTGGAACGGCGCTGAAGTTGATTTTGAACCCCCCCCCCCCCCTCGTTTTGATAAGCGCAGATCGGAGGACAACCAACGCCGCAAGCCGGCGCGACGGGGGCGTCGTGCAAAGCCGCCACCGATCGCCAGCCGCGCATCATGCGGGCGGGCGCGGCCCTCCGCCCTCGGCGGTCCGCTCGCGGCTGACGGCCACAGTCTGTCCATCGCGGAACACGGAACGCTGTGTCGGGTATGAGAAATAGCAGCTGCAGCGGCGCTGCGCAACATTACCTCTCCGCCGCGTGCCGCGTCGCGTCTGTCTTTATTGGATCAGAGATCGGAGAGAAAACAGCACCCCCCCCCTCCCACTTCCCCCAACGGGCCCCGACGCAGCTAAATTAATCAACGGCAAGAATTTCTCATCTCTGCGGGGGCGGCGCGCATCGGTGTCGTGTCATCGGCTGGCGGGGGCTGCGGGCGGCAGTACCCTGCACAGGAGTCGTCTTGGACTTGGACCTACAGGACCTCGAGCCGAGACCGGACACAAGTCCGAGAGCTACTGACTGCTCGCTGCTCGCGGGGTTCGCGGACATGCGGAATACTCCCTGCGCGGCGCTGTGTCATGGCGGCCGATGGCGGCCGATGGCGGCCGATGGCGGCTCAGGCTCATGGGGATCGGCATCGACATCTCGTGGTGTGAACTATTGCTAGTCGAGAAAAGCCGCCTCATTCGGGCCTCGAGCGAGCCTCTGCATCTGGGGCCAGGATTTGGACCCGGGCACTCTGAAGCTCGCGTTAGATCGACTCATGACTGGGAACACACGCGGACACGTCTTCGATCTGGATGATCTGGATCACACCCCATCGTTTGCAGTGTCCTCTCCTCTGTGGGTCCTGTGACAAACCTCGGCCTCCCCCTGCAGTGGTGTGGGCAGGCCAGGCCCGGCCGAAAGGGGCTTGGCCCTACACGTGTACTAGGCCATTGACTTCTTCATCCACTGCGCCCTACGCACGCACACACACACACACGGTGCGCGGAGGCGGGGAAGGGCAGGGGACAAGACAGTGTTCTGCTCTGCCCGCCTCTGCCCGGCTCTGCCCGAAGTGCATCGCGAGTGCGTCACGCATGCGCGTCCCTTCGGCTCCCTTCCCTGTCCTTCCCTCCCCGGCCGCGGCAGTGGTGGGGAGCCGCGGCCGTGTGGTGGGGAGGATAGCGCCGTCTCTCTCGCTCCCCCGCCGCTGCCGCTTGCACGTGGAGCCGAACCCTAGGACGGCCCGGCCAGCCCTCCCGAAGGGTCTGCACGTGGAGCTGGCGTCGAGTTCAGTGACCCTGCAAGGGTGAGGGGAAGGGCTGGGGGAGGGAGGAGGGCGTCGCGCTGTGCTGCGCGGAGCTCGGCGCTCGGCGACGCCGCTGCCGCCGCGGCGCGTTGACGAAGGGCCGGGAAGGGAAGGGACTAGAGGGGACTAGCCCTGCGGAAGGGACCGGACCATTCGCGTGGCCCGGCGTAGCCCAGCGAGCGTAGGCCAGCCTAGCAGCGCCTCGATGGTTAATACACGGATCAGAGGCCCGGCGGCCCGGCCCCACAGGGCCCCGTATCGCAGGTCACCCTTCGCCCTTCGTCTTTGCGGGGGGGGGGGGGGGGGGGGGGTGCCGCCTGGCGCCGCAGCCACGAAAACTACGAGTCTCGAGGCCTCAGGCTTTGGGCTCAGCCTTCGGGCTTCAGCTTTCAGGCTTCAGCTTTCAGGCTTCATCTTTCAGGCTTCATATTTCAGGCTTCAGCTTTCATGTTTCGGCCTTCAGGTTTCGGTCCTCAGGAGGTTTTAGTCTTCAGACTGGTCCAGGTTTCAGCCTTCAGGTATCAGGTTTGATAATAGCTTTCAGCTTTCAGATTTTAGGTTTCGGCCTTCAGCTTTCATCCCTCAGGTTTCAGCCTTCAGCCTTCAGGTTTCAGGCTTCAGACTTCAGACTTCAGGCTTCTGAAAGCGACCGGACCGGATGCCGGAGCAGAATGCAATGCCTGCCATGCAGTGTTTACGGCGCCGTATATTCGTGGCCAGCGCCGTGATTTTTATTTTCCCGACTGTGTGCAATGATCAGCCAACCCTTACACCCCTTCGGCGCCTGCAAGCTCTACACCACCACCACCACCCCCGTACGAGCCACCCCCGCTCCCGACAACCCCTCAGAGGGTCTGCATGCTGCACATGTGGTGGCTGGTCATGCCCAGCCGCTCTCCTGCCTGAGTCCTGCCCTGCGCCCTGCCTGCGGGCCGAAGGCGCTCATTTGTGGACTCCATTCATGCGGAAATACATGTCCCGTGTGCAGCGCAACCCCTCGTGCTCGTGTTGGTGTCCCGTCCCGATGCGGGGAGTGGCGGGGAGTGGCGGGGGGAGGCGGGGAGTGGCGGGGGGAGGCGGGCCGTGGAGCCGCGATCAGATCCTCCCCTCATCTATGGCGTCACATCTCGAGCACGGCTTGGGCTTATGGGGCTGTGCTGGCTGCGCCCGTCCCATCCCGTCCCCTCGACTGCGCGTCACACACGGCTGCAACAGCCATAAGGGGACGTTCATAAACTACGTGACCAATTTGGGGGGGGGGGCTATGGTCACAATCTTATCCTGCATGCATCGTAGGGTCAGGTTAGCCTGGTCACGATAGGGGGGAGGGGATCAACAGTGGTCTAAAGTCGGTCACGTAGTTTATGAATGTGCCCTTGGTGTAGGGTGCTCCTGGCCGGCTCGTGGACCGTGTGACGGGCTGGGAGGCCGCACCCTGGGCATTGCGTAAGACTCCCCTGACACGGGAGGACCCGAGTGATCCATCGGACCAAAGGCGCTCCGGCCGCGGAGCCGAGGGGTCATAGAACCATAGACTGCCTGTGGCGGCCCATGGCGGCCCGTGCCCCCCCCCCCCCCCCCCGCGGTGTTCCCTGTGAAGGACACACCGCGGTTGGAGGTGGTAGTCGAAGGTTGAGAATCGGATGGCCGGCTTGGCGCGGCTCGCCGTGGACCGCTTGGCCCCGGAGGGAAAGCTGGCCGGAGCGTTGGCCGGTGGCGGTGGCCTCTCGGACGACGCCGACGTCCTGCAGGATGCCCGCAGCGGCTTCACGGGAGATCCTGGGACGCCGCCGACACTGCCTGGCGTTATGTGGCCCCTGCAGCCCGCCGAGAGCGCCATACCGGCTGCTCACGAATATAACGCTCCTCCCGCGGCTCGCGGCTCGCGGCTCAGCTGGGACCGGGAAGCCGTAGTACGTGACATCCTACACGGCAGTCGTGGGCGTAGGCGTTGTCCAAAGCCTCACCCTGTGGCGTGCCGCGTCGCGGAGCAGCGAGCATATACTCCCCGCCGCAGGGACGCACCGGCACGGGGTAGCGACGAACGTGGATGTGGTGGATGTTGTGCCGGAGCAATCTGTCGGCTCGTTAGGTGGCGCCCCACACGTAGCCTCCTCCCCAGGAGTACGGGCACGCCCAGGCCTCGTTCCTCGCTCCCTGACAAAGTGCCCTGCCGCGCAGGGTCATGCCGCCGGGGTCACAAGCGTTCCCGTCGAGCATTCCCGGCAGCTTTGCCTGCATAACAGGGAACCATCGAGCCGGATGAGGATGCTCTCGGGGAGAAAGTGAAACAATAGCCGCCTCGCCTCGCCGCCAAGGTCGGAAGGGAAGGCCCGGCCCGGCCTCCCCGGCCTGCGGCTGCCGGCCGGCGCACGGCCCACGGCCGGGACCGCGGCCCACGGTCGCGCTCGGAGGTCTGTGACCCTTACCCCTACCCCTACCGCACCCCGCGCTAGCGCTGCCGACGCCACTCCTCCCTCCCTAAGGGCGCCCGGCTGGCGCCGCGCCCCGGCACTGCCCCCGCGTGAGCGGCTAAAGGTATAGGCTGGCCGAAAGCCTTTCTGAGGATCCAAGGGGGTGACCTTTTTATGCTGAAAGCTGAAAGCGAGGCGGAACGCCTTTCGACTGCCTGTCTAGGATAGGGATAGGATGGGGCAGAGGCAGGGCGGCAGGGCCAGGGGGCGCAGTGTGGTGTTTGACGGTCGCCTTCCGGGCTGCCGGGCCCGCGACAGGAAGCTCTGTGTGCCTGCGAGCCGCGGGCCTCGGCCGGGCCGCCGGCTCTGCAGTCTGCACTGCTCTGCACTGAGCTGCACTGCTCTGCACTGAGCTGCGCTGCTCTGCACTGAGCTGCACTGAGCTGCACTGAGCTGCACTGAGCTGCACTGAGCTGCACTGAGCTGCACTGAGCTGCACTGAGCTGCACTGAGCTGCACTGAGCTGCACTGAGCTGCACTGAGCTGCACTGAGCTGCACTGAGCTGCACTGAGCTGCACTGAGCTGCACTGCTCTGCACTGAGCTGCACTGAGCTGCACTGAGCTGCACTGAGCTGCACTGAGCTGCACTGCTCTGCACTGAGCTGCACTGAGCTGCACTGAGCTGCACTGCTGCAGCCCGCAGCCTGCATCGCTGCACCGGCTCCGGCAGCCCTAGTCGCCACGTGCCGGTTTGATGTTGCGCGGGGAGGGGAGGGCGGATTGCACTGCGAGTCCACGTGGGACAGGCCAAGGACCTCCAGCGAGCCCTACGGGGCCCTGCGCGGCGGCCTACGGGCCCTGCGGAAGGGAAGGGAAGGGCTGCGCGGGCAGCGCGGGCTGCGCGCGGTGGTGGGGCGCGCATTGCGTGGCCAGTGCGCGCTGGTGCGCCGGTGAGTGGGGATAGACCATGGTGGGGGCGTGCGGAGCGGGCGGGGCGGAGCGGGGCGTGGCACAAGTTGGGGTCCCCCGCGCGCGCTGGGCCCAGGCCCTCCGCGGCCCTTCGCGGCCCCCGCGGCCCCCGCGACACGTGGAGCGCTCGCAAGGGTTCGTCGACCCCGCGAGCCCTAGGCTGCAGCAGCCGCCCCGCCTCGGCCCTCTTCCCGGCCAGGGGGGGGGTCGCTGGCCTCAGTGCCAAGGGCCGTGGCGCCGAGCCGAGCCCAAGGGCCTGCCTGGCCCACCCTTCCCTTCCCTGCGTGTTCTGATCGATGCCGTCACCGCGTACCCGACACGGCGAAAACCGTGCGCCGCCCTCCACTCATGGTATTCGAACCCGTGAGCGCGTGCAATCACAATCATATTGGGGTTTCTCCACAATGACGGGATACTTATTTGTGATGTCAGCAGCTACCAACACCCGCCCTCAGACCCGCCCTCAAACCCACCCCTTCGCACACGTGCCGCCGGAAGGGGTTGATTCGGCCATCCACCGACTGACTCATTTATGGGGCTCGGGGGCAGGGTCGGGCCTCGGGCCGGGCTCGGTGCTCCGCTCGGCTCCCCTTCCCATCGCCGGGGTGGGGGCCGCGGGGGGTGCGGGGGGCGCGGGGGATGCGGGGGCCTGCTTCTGGATTGTATCAACCTATTTTATGTGCGAATGGGGGCGGCGTGGTGGATGGACGAGTGGTCCATGCTGAACACGCACAGAACAGAGCGCCCCGCATGGTCTGCCTCCTGACGGCACTCTGCCTACTGCCGTGCAGGCCCACGCGACCACGGTGTCCCGGCCGGGGTGTCCCGCAACGCTCGCAGAACGCACACGCACACTCCACTTTGGGTGGCGAGGGGTGAATACTAAAACGCCATTTTACCATTCGCTCCGGCGAAGGGCGATGCGAGGAAAATTAAATAATGTACCGCATTTTGCCCCCCTCCCTCCTCCTTATTTTTGACTGGCTAACGCCCCCGTTGCCTAATTTGGGTGCGCGGCTGTGGACCCCCCCCCCCTCAACACACACACACACACACACACACACACACACAGGCACGCGCGCACCCGCTCGGTCTACCGCGGAGCCGGGATACTCGTTTCGTGGATTTTATATAGTGCTATATCCATGTGAACGCACAAGACACACGCAGACACGCACGGTCCACGACCGTCGCAATCTGTGAGTGTTGGCGACCGGTTCTTGCACAACGGTCTGCTAGTTCTGCTCGTCGGCTGCTGCTCGTCGCGAGGCTGCGGCCAAACACGCGTCGCGCTGAGGGGGGGGGGGTAGGTCGAGGCTAGCCGAGGCTAGGACAAGCCTTGATACCACACCCGGACTGGGCCCCGGCCGGCCCTGGTGCATCCATCCATCTCGTCTCACTGCATTGAACGTTTCAAATTCTTTTAAATCGCACCCTCTGGAGTCGGTATTCCACCCCGGGTAGCCCGTGCACTGCCTTGTTCTCATACCGAGGGTTGGGAAAGTGTCGCCACTCGCCGCGAGAGTGTTTGTGTTTGCAGAGGAGAGTGCGCTGCCGACATCAGGGAAAGCGAAAGAAAGCAGTAGGACGGCCCATGGAGCGGCCAACGTTTTAACATGGTCCAACACGCCCGCTCGGGTAAAATACCAGACTAGCGACAGGGCGTAAAATTCTCAATCGCCACACCAGCTTCGTGGTGTCAGGTTTATGAAAAACGTCTACATTTTGTTTTGGAAGTGCGACCGCATTTTTTCACATGATATGAAGATAAATTTGCTACGAACTACCCGAGACGCTGCTTATGGATTTCAGAGTTTAAAATTGAGGGTGTTGCAGTCCCAAAAGTGCGAAGGCTCCGACCCGAGCTGCTGGTGTCGGATCTGGACCAGGTCTAGCAGCCGGGCCGGGCGAACAATGCCCGGAGCGATTGCGTCAAGCGGCTGTCCTGTCGTCCGGCCTGTCCCATTCCTAGAGCAGCGAGAGCGAGATGTGGGCTGGGCTGCCTTAGGCTGCCTTAGGCTGCCTTAGGGCGGACCGACCACCCTCCGCCACCAGCGTGAACGGGTTGCGGCATTGTCCGAGTCGGGCCGGGCCGGGCTTGGGCCTGGGCTTGCTGCCGGCACACAAAAAGCCCGTGCTATCATCTGGCCGCGGTCCGCCGGTCCACGGTCCCCTCCCCTAACTGTGTGCACACGGGGATGTGGGCGGGGGATGGGGGTTCTGTGAGTGGATCCGGTGCTGTGTGTGTGGCGTCAACTTGGAAAACCGGAGGGTGAAAGAATGCGAAAGGAGATGTCAGGCGGTCTTGGAATTGGCACGGCAGCACAGGTGCAGAGCCGCATCTCTGCAAGCGCAAATGGTTTTTGTTGCTTTCGTCTCCTTGATGAATGACTCATTGGATGAGAGCGCCTGCGGATGCCAGGGTAGGCCAGCCCGCACGACACCCGTGCAGTCCGAGGTCGCAGTTGCCTACCCAGCAGGCGCCATTAGAACTCCGTCAGCCTGGCTTATGCACGCTTAACTGCGGTGGACGCACTTAAACATGACGTTCGCAGTCGGGATTGGGGTCCCACGCTTTGTCACGTGGGCGGCCCTGCGGCCCCCGCAAGGTGCCGCAAGCTGCGCTGAGTGGCGCTGTCGGCGCGCGGTGCACTCGCAGGCAAGTAGAGCATGGCCCGGTCCTTAACTTCGCCCTTGAGGGAACCCGCCCGTCCAGAAAATGGGGAGAAAGGGGCGAAGATGAGAGTGAGTTTTAGGAGAAATGAGGTGGGAAAGAGGGGGGGGGGGCTTGGAGCCCACCGGAGCGGAGCCCCCCCTCCCCCCCTCACCTGCGCTACTCGTGGCGCTCCGGACCGGGACGGGCCGAGGTGCACTGGACCTGGAACTGCATTACTCATTACTCCTCGGACTCGTGGTGGTCGCGGCGGCGGCAGACGATCCAGATGCACCTCCGTGTCATTCGCTGCTCTGATGTCTGGAGCCGGAGAGCAGACAGCCAAGCCGCGACATTCGCGACAACCCTGTCGGTTCTGCTCCCCCGGACTTGATATGGGGAGGTCCACCTCCGCGGTCCGCGGATCCTAGTCTCCGCCCCGCCCCGCCCCCCGCCCCGCCCCGCCCCGCCCCGCCCCGCCTCCAGACTGGCGCGGCCGGGTGCGCCTCGGACCGTCTCGTACCCTTGACATTGCCTTGTCGGCCGGGTTCCTTGTTGCGCAACATGTTGCTGGGGCTGTGCTGGAGCAGCCTGGTGTGCTGGAGCCGCTGGAGCCGCTGGAGCAGGGCGCCCGGTGCGTTGCTGGGGAGGCGCGGACGGGAGCCCCTCCCCTCCCCTCCCCGCCTCTCTCCGCTCGGCTCGGCTCCGCTCGGTTGGAAGGCCCTGGAAGGATGACAAGGGCCTTGAACCACGAGAAGGGCAATTTGGAGGAAATGCAAGGCAATGCTGCGCTGCATGGGGTGTTACTTTTCTTTCCGTGTTCAAAGCGAGGACGTAGAGGGAGAAGGTGGGGGGGGGGGGGGGGGCAGGCGAAATGTTTGAAAGGAACATGCGGAATATGGAATCGTTCGCGAACCGCACGGCCGCTAGCATGGTTGGTGACGGAAACGAAAACTCAGCGTGCGAGGAGAAGTGTGTGGAACTGTCTGTGGGAATCGAACCCACCGCACCTGCAGGCACAAGGACTGAGCCCCGCGCCAACGACAGTTTGCTCCAGCACCCCACTCCTACATGCGGCAACGATGATTCCAAGTCACGTGGTTTATGAACGCTCCCTGCAGTTTTGGCTGCGGTCTAGGAAGGACAGGCTGCTGGGGGCCGTGCTGCACCCCATAGCCTCCGCCCCCACCTCATCGGGCCTTTGGCGCGGTTTCAACGCGGGCGCTGTCAACATCCTCCCCGCGCGCGCGCGCACACACACACACACACACACGCACGCAGGGTGCATAGCGCAGGTGCCGGGGAGGCGAGGCGCGGCCACGCAGGCCTTGCTCCTGCCCGCCCCCCTGGCCCCCTCGGCCCTCGGCGCGGCAGATGCACGACGGACGCCATCTTTTCTTTTTCCGTCCGTCCGAATCGCGTCGGCGTGGCTCGGCGTGGCGTTCTTTGGTCGGGGGCGTTGGCCTCTCAGAGTGCAGCGCAAGTGGCTTGGCCATGGCTCGCCCATGGCACGCCCATGTCTAGGCACTAGGGCCGGGGGCCGGGCCGGCTGCCCTAGACGACGTGCAGGCGGGCGCGTTCCTCTGGCTCCGCCGGCTCCGCCATGCCATGGGTTCATTGCACTCCCTGTCCCTTATGACGCCGCACGCCGTGCGCCCACGTGCATCCTGCAGCCATGAGCAGCGGAGGCGGTGGCGGCGGCCGGCCCGCGCCCCGTGCACTCGGCTCGGGTGTCAGGCCGGGGGATTATCGCGGTGGGTTACACACTTGATAAGGAGGCCCCAAGGCGGCACGGCCCCCGCGGCACGGCCCCCGCGGCACGGCCCCCGCGGCACGGCCCCCGCGGCCCCCGGTCACAACGCAGTCCGTGTTCATCCCGGCGACAAATCAAATGCAAGTGCAGCGTGATCGGCCTGGCGCTGCAGCTCGAGTCCTCGGCCTCGGCCAAACGGTCTACGGCCTGTCCGTGTCCATCCGAACGCGTCGCACGTCAAGCGTGTGTGGAGGGCGGGCCAGGCGGGACTGAACGCCCACTGGATCCCGCCGGGCCACTGACCCTATGGCTATGGCTCCTGCTGTGGGCGCCTCTAGACAGCACTGCAGCCTCCTACACCGCCTGCAGCCGAAGCGCTACCAGAGATCTTACCCGCAAACACCGGCCCATGACTACCGTTAGCGTGCGCACGACACAGTGGTTGGCGGGGGCCACACAGGCGCAGGACACAGGACGTAGCCCAGCCTGACCCGACAGGGCAGCCGATGCTGACGCTGTGCCTGTAGGGGTAGTGTGCTCGCCGCTGGAGCCGCTGGCCTGAGTAAGGGCCATCCCGATCCCCGCCCAGGGCCCCAGGCCACACGTAGTGCAATCGGCCCTCCGACCATTACCTAGAGCCCTTATTCCGATAATCTAGAATCCCTGCTCATGCGCCCCCCCCCGCCCCCCGTACAATGGGAATCATTTAAGAGGGGGGGGGGGCACGAACAACATGCACGCCCCAGCACATGTCCACCCGGTCACACTCACAATGTTCGGCCTCCATGACCCCAATTCCAGTTCTGTTGAATCTAACGAGGATCACCGTACCGTGACCAGAGCGCAGTGGCAGCGGCGTCCACCGCGACACCGTCGCATAGGAAGTGCGCGGCCACCACCACCACCACCACCACCACCACCGGCCACGCGCCATCAGGCATCATGTGACGTTGGTCACGTGAAGCACGGCAGCGGCCGAACCAAGGGGGCCTGAGCCTTGAGCCGTGTACGGAGTAACACATCACAATTTATTACAGGTACTCATGCGGCCGGTCGGATGTACATTGGGGTGGGGGCGGGGAGCACCCGAGTGTTCGCTGATCGGTGATGTATGAGAGGATATCTCCGGTGCAGCTCATCCCGCGGCTGTGGCCACCTATGAGTGCTATGAGGGGTTTCCAAGGCCAACGGTGTGAGGGATTTTTTTTGTAAACTTTATTGGAGATGCGATACTGAGGCTCTCTCAATTACCTCGTGAACAGATTCGGTCATTTTCTCTCTGCCTTCGTCATTCCCTCCCTCTCTTCCTTTACTTTCAATCTGCTCTCTTCGCTGACGCAATTCGTGATCTGGAAACTCGGAAATTCTCTCGTCCGCCGCTACAGCCAACAATGATTGACGAGAGTCATCTGGGAATGTGCGTGGTGGTGGTGGTGGTGGCGGTGGTGGTGGTGGTGGTGGTGGTGGTGGGGCCGGCCTGGGCAGGCTGGGACCACAGTGGGGCCCGGCGGGGCCAAAGAGCCAAAGCCGTGCCGCGCCGCGCCAACGCCCGCCGCGGCTGCACCAGGCTACATGTTGACGGGTCTAGGCAGGCTAGGCGTAGGCCATGCCATGCAGGCTTAGTCGATGCGAAAGTTCAACGAACTCGCCTGTTTATCGCATCTGCTTGCCTCGTTCTTCCGTCTCTCTCTCTCTCTCTCTCTCTCTCTCTCTCTCTCTCTCTCTCTCTCTCTCTCTCTCTCTCTCTCTCTCTCTCTCTCTCTCTCTCTCTCTCTCTCTCTCTCTCTCTCTCTCTCTATCTCTCACGCAAGCTGCGTGTCTATTTACGCCCTCTTCCTGTCCCTATGCACGCGTATTATTCGTTGGGCCCGCACCAGGATGTTTCGAATCAGGCGTATCCTGACCGCCCCCCCCCCTTTTCCCCTGTACGAACGGTGGACCTCCAGAGCCGACCTGGCCTGCGGAGGCTCTCATAAGGCAAGGCCTGCATTTGTCATTCGAAGAGCTTTTCACTCGCCGTGACACGTGACATAGCACATGGCATGCGACCATCGCTCGAAACAGCAGTGCAGCCCTATGGACCGCAAGGGCGCACCCGCGCCGCGAAGGGGGAGGGGGGGGGGGGGGCTCGTATAGCACTTCGTACATAACCTTTATAATAGTAAGAATATGATCAGATTTTGTCACCCACCACCTAATGGCACTGTCTATTTCTTTTAAACAAATTCTATGAAATGCCATGGCCACGGTGAAAGGAAACCCTTCTTTTAGAATGATCTTTATGGGAGTTCAACATGCATAATCCTTCGTAAAAAAGGGTTTTCTTTTACTGTGGTTGCAACCATGGGCTGATTCTACACATACACTACTACTGCCCCCAGGTCATATTTTTCGGAGAATATAAAACTGAGGACGTTACCTTCGGTCTCGGTACGCCGTTTCCCTCTCCCTTGCCCAGGTAGGTACTGCTCGGCACGGCTCGGCTCAGCAGCTCTGGCGCGCCTGGAGGGTAGGCTTCCCGGGACGCCGCCTTGCGAGCCGCCAGCTGGATTGCCTACCTACCGGGCGCTTGCTGTCAGAGCGGCGTGAAGCGCGCATCGCACCGAACCATGCCCCGTTCGGCCCTGTTCCCTGCCCCTCTCGTGCCCTCCCAGCCCGCATGCCAAGCATGGGGCGAGGCCTGCAAGGGCTGCAGGGCGTACAGAGCCTGATACTCGACAGGCGCAGCACTTCGCCGCATTCCAGAACCGAATGTGCTCCGAATCGTGCCAGATGCTCTCAGAGCCGCCATCCCGAGCAGGGAACGAATTTTTATGGCTTGGACGGCAGTACGGACGCTGCTAGAAGCTTTTATGCGAGTGATTAGGCAGACACGCCTTGTCCTTATCAGTGTGGTGGTGATCTGTCACCTGAATCTACAGGATGGCAAGGCGCAGCAAGGCGCCGCTGGACTCGGCACTGGCCTGGCCGGGCCTGGCCACCTGCTCGAGACTTAAGGAGTGTTCACAAACTACGTGACCTTTCTTCGAAGCCTTGCCGTGGGAGGGTGGCGCGGGAGCAAATTGTCGCTGGTGCGGGCCTGAGTCTAGAGGGGCGGTTTTGAGATCGTCTGGAGGAGGGGGCGAAGGTATGCGGATTAGGGACCGTACCCATACTACGTGACCGATTTTAGGCCACTTTTTGACCCCTCCCCCTCCCCGTGACGTGGATAACCTAACCTTCCCATGTATTTAAGATAGGGCGTAGTATTTGGCTTCACCCCCTCCCCCCCCCCCCTAATTTGGTCACGTAGTATCGGTACGACCCCTTAGCTACGTTCAGGGGTTTTGTGTGGCTTATTGCCTTCCTCCCAGAGGACGACCAAACCTGATGGAGGGGGCAATCCCCCCCCCCCCCAACTCCACAAAGCCAAAATCCCTCACTAATTTTCCACCTACCAAGTGGGCTGCGTCGTGCCAGTGTCTTAAAGTCGGTCAACTCCTGGTGTATCGGTTCCCATACGAACATCCAGGACGGTTGCGGACGGAAGTCTTAGATGAGGCAGGACCCACCTCTTTTTGCCATTTATTCTCCGGATCTGCAAGGAGCATTTCCATGCGAATTCAGTATACAAGTGAATTTATAACAACATCTACAGTAGTAGTGTATGTGTAGAATCAGCCCATGGTTGCAACCAAAAATGATGTCAAGCAAGAGCAAGATTCTTTACCCCCCCCCCCCCCCACCCCCTCTTCCAAGCGATTTAAACCATTTATCCCGTTTTGTAACTGAAAAACTGATCTGCTGATAAATTGGCAGCATCTTGTAATATGGCAAGATGCCTGGTCGAAAAGATTTGTTTGTTAAGAGTGCGGGTATATGGGTTTACGAAGGAAACTTTGAAATTATGGCACTGAATATCACTTCATACGTATTCACCATTTATTTTGATAAAAATAAGACAGAGGGAGCCTATAAATAAGGTAGAGAAATCACACAAAAATGGAAGGCACAACCGGAGCAGGAGCAGCAATAGCTGCCTCTACAGCCAATACTCATTTAAAATCTTCCATGCTACAGGTGTTCAACACACTGGCAAATATAACACAGACACTAGGTTGGCTGAAAGTTAAAATACTACAATGGAATTAACAAATTTTAAAAGGCAGTATCAAAGTTACTGAAGGTAGTTTGTAACACAATACTAAAATCATATTTTGAAAGATTGTGTGCTAAGTGTGCAAGTCCTGCGAGAGAAAATCAAATGCAGTGAATGAGACATCAAAAATACTGCCGGGTAGTGACATAATTACAAACTGTTATACATTTAAAATTTGAACAGAGCTTTCACTGAGTCTTTGCTTTTGTTCTTTGAAAAAAAAATAAAAAAAACAAAACTAGAAGAAGCAAATTTAGGAACTAACATGGGTCATTGGGCTTGTAAAATAAAGTGTTTGCATGACTTGTCAGAGAAAACCTGGATTACCCTCCTACACAGGAATGAAATGCATTAATTTATAAAAGGCAACTCACTGACAACTAATAAAAGTGAACAACACAGAAGTGATTCAAATACTATAAAATGCAATGCGGTACAAATGGTAATGCAGTAATGATCATATCAGTCCTACACTCAATTTAAGAAATCACTATACCTCACATTTCACAAGGTAGGTGATCCAAATAGCATTCTAGAGGCAAATACAAGTGCCTTGGACTTCGAAAGTACAATGCTCCAGACTGACCATAAAAGGTCATCAATACGAAAATAAATGATAAGATGAAGGTAGTTATCATGTCCTGACTTACAGTACCACAAAATCATTCTGAAGCACATCACAATCAATACAGTAGAACCCGCTTATAACGTCGACCTCGTTATAACGTTTTTGATTCCCCAGCATTTTTGGACCTTTTCCCATGTAAAATGATCCCCTTATAACGTTGACCTCGTTATAACGTCGATGCCCGCCATTCCCGGGCACCGACGTTATAAGCGGGTTCTACTGTACTATAATTTGCACTCATGTCTGAATGGGGCAGGAGTGCAGCACAATACAGATTGGAAGTTTAATTTAACTAAATTGTAAAATCAGCAGAGCAAAAAATATGACACCAACTGCAGTTATGCAGTAAATGCTATGACACTTATACCGGTAAATGATATGAAATTCGATGCACAATTACCTAGAGACAGGTAAATCAGTGTATGTAATGCAATTCTGATATCATGTAAGCAACACAAAATACATTCTAAATCTTTTTAACCAGTACTTACCTTTGAAATTACAATTCACATTTTTTCATACCCCAAATCGACAAATAAATATTAATAACAGAATATCAACATCAGCAAAACCTTCTTCCCAATTTTAAGATTTAGCATTTTTAACAACTATAATGCTTGATCGGATAAAGTAAATCGACTCTCTAAACCAATGGTAGCCGCAATATGTGGAAGAACACAATTTTTGAGTCACCATAAATCAATCCTCATGACTGCTAAGTAATCATATCCTATCTAGACTACCAAACAAAAGGAAAATGTCCAATTAAGCAGAAGTTAGATTCACCATTGTATACAGCTTCCCACACACTATATATGTGCTCCTAAAAGGTTTCTTTAAAAATGCTTTGAAGCCTTACCAATTAGTGCAACATTTGTAATGATTGCACATAAAGGGCACATTACCACATTCAATGCTTAGTTGCCTAAAATGTAGCAATGGCACTGAATGTGTTAAGGTGCAAAACCAATCAACCATTCCACATGGCGCATCATTTCACCAATTTTATTAAAAGGATTCATCCCAGATGATTCCACAAAGACTATTTACAACATTATTATCACAGAGCAACCAGCCTTCAACCTGACAGTGCAGAATATTACACTCAATTCCAACAATGAATTAGAAATTTACTATGATTAACATCCTAAAATGCCATGCTTGTGGGTTTAACTACTTTTAAGAACTCTCAGGCTGAATGAGGATTTGAGCAATGTTTTCTTCACCTTTTATTTCAAGTCACTTCAAATATAGTAACTTCTCAAAAGAGTGGAGATGTACTTCAAATTTACGTCTTTGGTGTCTCATTCAGATTTGGTGCTTGACTTTCTTTCATCCTGTAAATAAATGACAAACATTCCATATTATGGCAGTTGAAACACTGAACTGACTGTGTAAAATTTCCTTAATAACCTTCAAAATTAAATTTGCAAATGAAACTAACCTTGTCCGCTTGTGTTTGCTTGCTCCTCCAGAGAGCTAACAGTGTGTTGTCCTTTTGTTTTTGTGGAATAACCATAGAAGTGGTTATCGTATTCCCAAGGAATAGGATAAAAAACAAAAATGATGTCACAGGTACCTAAAATGATAAAAAACAAAAAACACACATTTGAACAAAGGAAGAAAATAAGGAAAAATAGAAAGAAAACAAGTTTGTTAACTGATCTTAACAAACAACTATAAAATTGTGGAGAAATCTGCAATTACCTGCCATGTAGCATGTTCATGGTAGGAAAGTTTATAAAGCGTGTAGGCGTTATACACTTGCAAAATGTAGCCGAAATAAAGGAAGGGAAAAAGGAAGCTCAACCCACGCCACATCCAAGAGTGGAAGCCTTCAATAGTAATATCCATATTATGTCGTTCACCCAATGCCTTCAGTCGATACAGTACTCCTTGTTGGTATCGGAATTGAAGGTATTGTACACAACCTGCAATCAATTTCAGGTTAACGAATGGAAGCAAAAAAGGACACATACTAAGCAGTTATTAATGCGTTTAAGTCATGTTACAAAGCATGTGTCTACAACAAGCACTACATAATTTATCACAAGATACATACTGATGTACAAATTAAACCACATAAATTGTGGTCGGAACAAATACCAAGCGGTATTGTTAGGCCAAATCAACAGCACACCAGAGAGCACTGTAGAAATAAAATGATGGAGACGCCACCAGCCTTTAATACGGGAGCCATTCACTTTCAGAATACTTTCCCTAATGGTAAGGGTGCAGTAATACCAGACCAGGAGAAATAGAAATGCAAGTTCTAGGGCCCTGAAATTTAGAGACACAATTGTGACACATTTTGAAAACACTCAATGTTAACTTAAACAAATACTAAGTACAGAAAGCATGAAACAATCCCATTAACAATGACCAATTACCTCACATTCGTGATGAGGTTGATAATAGAGAGAACAAATCCAATGACACTGAGAATAAGTTTGAACTTTTCATATTCGTCCTTGTACTTGAACCTGAGAGAAAATAAGGTATTATGACATCCAGGAAAGGCTACAAAATGTCATTAAATAAATCACACACATGTATTGTACTTACTTGTCATTTTTATTCAAAATGGAGACATTTACATTGCCCAAAATAATTTTTAAGTAAAGACCATTCTCTTTAGGTAACGTTTGTTCAATTTCAGAAAGATGAGCTTCTCTTCGGGACATATCTTTTCTCATTTTCTCAATAGTTTCTTTATCGACATTTGGTTGAAACCTATGGAGGAAACATAATGTATTTACGTGAACTGAAATAGATATGGTGTTGACAACTGTAGTGACACTTACTTCCTCAATGATCGCTGCAAAGTAGCCATTCTGTACCTGTGATGGGACAGTTCTTTCACGCATTTTCCTTGCAAGTCTCCAACTTCATCAAGTCTACTTAGGTACTCTTTATTGACATTCTAGAAAAGAACATAAAAAGTGGTAAGTAAACCAGATGTGTCAACGTGACAGAAAATAAACTTGGCGGGCCACTGCACAGAGGATTCTGTTGCCAGCAATCTATTACAAAGAATAGGAGAACAGCAGGACTGCTTATGGGAACTCAATTGTAATGTTTAACCTATTCTTGACCACACAATACTGGGTTCAAGAACAACAAATAAAATCAATCTTATCACAAAAAAATTGTCTCACAACAAGGTGTCATGAATGCAAATTAAGGACTTGTAAGAAAACACGTCATAACTCCGTCGCTCACCTCCAAAGTTTTGAACTCTGCTGACAAATCCTGCCAGTCCTTCACACAGGCGTCGAAGTCTTCAAGCTCCATAGCGGTTGGAATTATTTGATTTCGACAGATTTAATCAGTAGAGCGACAGTACCATACTGTGGTGAGAAACTGCGGGGTTTTCCAGGACTTTTCTACTTCAAAAGGGGTTGAAGAGGAGAAAATTTTTGAGGTAGGCCCTGGTCACTCACTGGACCCCTACCCCAGTTGCACTCGAAAAGCGAAGCCTGACTCCCGAGCTCGGCTCGATCCTAACTCCGACTCCAACCGTCGTCACTTGTCTTTTTGCCTTTTCAACCACGCAGCCGCAGCGCCGCGGTCGCGGACGCGCGTCGCTTCGCGGTCGCTGCGTGGGGCCGCAGGTACAGGTACCATTTGGTCGGGGGCCGCACCCGCACCACAAACCGACGGAGGGGAGGGGGCAAAAAAGGAACAAAGTTTGCGCGAATAAGCGAGGAAATGCCGACAAGTTTCGTCACAGCACAGTGAGGTGCTGCCGGCTGGTCAAAGGTTAATGACGGCGACGTGCGAAACCCACCAAGCTGAGCGCTATCGCTATCGCTGGGCTATGGTCTGGGTCCGAGTGAAGTGGGGACCTGCTATCTCGCCGCAGCAGCACAAGTCGCTCTGTGTACCTAGGTGTCGGGTCGGGTTGCGTCTTTGGAGCGGTGATAATTTGAATGGCACACGCCGGGCCCGGTGTGGCATCGCGGGGCGGGGCGGGACCGCTCGCGCGGAGTGAATGCTCAAGGTTCCGGCTCCGGCCCAGCTGCGGGGATAGAAACGGTCTTCCCTCCCAAGATTCGCAACGTTTGAATGTGCTCAAATTTTACCGCACGTCATGTTTGTGCCCCCAATTCAGAGCCGCCAAAGCGAGACCTCCAGCGAAAAACGGCAAATACGTGGCTAGCTGGACAGCCTTCGGGAAGGTTTGCTGAGCATGCCCGCCCATCTCATCAATGGAACCACGTGCGGCGTACAGTCAATACTGAAGATTCCAGATGAGAATCAAACAACAGAGACTGAATGGAGAATTACATGACCACAAGAGTACAATGGCTTATTGGGAGGATTTCCCTTTAAGTGAACTTAAAGTGTGGTGCATTTGTTTGACCATGATTCACTTATTCTTTATCTCATTTCTTCAATCCAAAATCCAAAGTGATTTCCCTGTACACACAGCAAATGTCATTTTCATTTAAGGTGAACAAATATCAGAATCAGAGGCAGAAAGTTAAAAAACAAAAATTAAATTAAAAAATAATAACCATTTTATAACAATACACATATCATACAAATTTATTATTCATAATGCAAACATGTTACATTTCCATATTGAATCTTGGTATAGGAGCTTTCTTAGCCTTGATAACTATTTTCTTGGGAGCACGAATCTTTCGTCCAAATCGCCCCGTCTTGCGTTGCCACAGGCCAGAGCGCGGACGGAATCCCAGTTGTCGCCACTTCTGAGCACTGCCAATAGGTGTTTTAGCATGTTCAAGGTTGCCTATCCTTCCAACACAGGCCATACATCTTCGATCCATTACAAACTCATGCTTTGAGGGCATCTTGACTATGACATGATCCTTGGTATTTTTTACAATCGTTCCGTAGGACCCGGCAGCGTGGAGTAGACGGCTTGGCTCTGAAGGTGATCTCTGAAGGCAATGAATCATAGTTCCTTCTGGTAGAGCACCAATTGGGTAAGCATCTCCTTCATTAGCAGACACACGAACTGGTGGGATATAACTTGATGTTCGAACAATGTCTCCAGGTTTCATATTAACTGTTGCCAGATAGTATTTCATCTTGTCTCCTCCTGCAACCAGAGCCAAACTTGCACTTCGGTTTCCATCAAACACTATTTGAATTACTTTCTCTTCTATGGGCGGTATATTTGGCTCAGTTGGACCCTGCCTGTCAAAGTGGACCCAGTGGTACTTATGCTTGATTCCTCCTCCCCAACCCTGAACGACTTTCCTTCCAGTGACAGGGTCTCGACCCCCAAGTCGGGTAACATTGAGAGGCTTCACGGTGTATTCGTCTTCATAGTGAACAATTCGCTTCAAAACAAGCCCGGACACTGCCTTAGGTCTGGGCTTTGATAATTGGTCATATAGAGAAGGAAACTTCTTCTGGGCGAACCTCACTTGACCGATGCAAATGCCCGATGCAGTTGACAGTGAACTTACAGCTTTCAACTGAAATGCCGCGGTTGTGATGAAGAAAGACATGATAATTTGGCATCCGACTTCCACTTAACGTCGAAGCTTTACTGTGGTCTAGATGGGGTTAGGTTACCCATCGTGCAGAGGTGCAGACGACTGCGAGCCTGTTTTGTTGGTTTCGTGTAAGAAAAATTTACGCCAACGTCCTGCTGACTCGTGATATCCATAGTTTTCTGAGCTTTGTCAATGCGTTGTCCTTGAAAATGTCTTATGGATGGACACACTATGATTATTAATCTAGGTACATTGATGAAATTTATGGAGCGAGAGCGAGAAGCGTCAAAAGTCGAAATATTTGATACTTCATTCGTCTGTTTCTCATACCACATGTGGTCTCCCACAATTCTCTCTGGTGGTCTACTTTTGTGCAACCCAATGTAAACGTCAATATATAGTACACCTCTTGTCAATCGGAATGCTGTCTGCTTCTGCGCGAATGTTTTGGTTCTAAATTCTGCATTTTTCTCCGAACTAGAAAAAGCGTCGTGCAGCGAAACATTCGTGGCATTGATTAATTCATCTCCTTGTCTACTTGTGTACTTTTGCTCCGAAAATATGAGTTTGGTCCGGAAAAATGGTGCCGATTTGATTCCAGGTCAGGAGGGTATATGTGTAGATCAAGGTAATAAACATCAGAATTCCCTCATGACTTAGATATTGAGACAGTTTCTTTGTGGTCTGAAGGCTAGTAGTGTTATAGTTAATCAAAATCTCGTTGCTTTGTCCCGATTTTTTGACAAGTTTAGCAACATTTTCTCAGAAATTTATTATTTGTTCTCATGATTGATCATGTTTTCATTTTGCAGATGATGCAGGTAAAGAGAATCAGCCCAACGACATTACTCCAGATGATGTCCTAAAGATGATCAGAATATCTGATGGTATGTGTATTTATTTACTTAATCAGTTTGAATAATAAATGTAAGTGTAAAAATGCCTCTTGAAAAAATTATTGTGATTTCACATCTTTTAATGCATTTCTACATTACAGGTTTTCTGTGCTCACCAGAAGCTAATATATATGATATTGACTTCACACGCTTTAAGATTCGTGATCTTGAAACGGGGACAGTTCTCTTTGAGATTGCCAAGCCTCAACCTGGAGGTAGGTTATTTCTGCAGCTTAAAGTACACTATGGTATCAGTATAGTGCTACACTCTCCCTTTTTTCATGTAGATAACATTGAAGTTCCTAGTGATGATGAAGAACCTGCAGATCCAAATGCTGGAAGGTTCATACGGTATGAGTTTACTCCAAATTTTTTGAAATTGAAAGCCGTTGGGTCAACGTAAGTGTGCTATAAAACTTTTAAGATATGTTCTTCAGTTACATGAGATCTAGTCTTAACTTTTCTTGTTCTTTTTTTTTCAGTGTTGAATTTCGTGTAGGTGCTCAACCTGTCAACAAATTTCGAATGATTGAAAGACACTTTTTTCGTGACAAGCATTTGAAAACGTTTGATTTTGAGTTTGGATTCTGTATTCCATTCAGCAGCAACACTTGTGAACATATATATGAATTTCCTCCTTTGGACACCGATTTGAGTGAGTATACAATGCTAATTTTAATTATTACTGCACTATACTTATCCACAGTTGCCTGAATATACTCTTCCCTTCATTTGCAGTTCAAGATATGATTGATCATCCTTTTGAGACTCGTTCTGATTCCTTTTATTTTGTTGATGACCGGCTCATCATGCACAACAAGGCTGATTATGCATACAATGGCGGGTTGACCTTGTCAGCATCTGCTTCTGCAGGTGATTCCCATCTCACAGAGGGAGACACATAATTCTCCCAAGTTGAAACTGTTGTACAGGTGTGACATGATTGTATGAAGTGGTCACAGTGCTTGCATTCTGGATATCCCATGTTATTATGGGATTTTTATTTGCTTCTTGGGACGTTTCTTAACTATTATTTCATCCCTATGTATTATTTTATAAGCTAGCCATGCTAGGTGATGTTAGAAAGTCTTTGATGTTCTTGTGATTTTTTTTTTGTTGGGGGGGGGGGGAATAACTGTTCTGTATTTAATAATTCCTTGTTGATCTCAATAATTTTTCTGGATGCTTTTCATCAAAATGTATAAATGTGCATGTGTGTATGTGTGTGGATAAGGAATGTCTGCAGTCTTATTGGTACAGCAATGGCATGGATATATCAATAGACCTTTTGTCAATTCACTTTTTTTTTTTTTTTACCTGCTTAAAATTGTCTTAAATTTTCGGATTGCTCAGTATTGATTCTGTAATAATGCTCTCACAAAAATGTGTGTTGGTACATATAACTTATAGGCTTTATACTCTGCAACCATCAATGCTTAAATCAATTGCATTTAGTGTGTATGTGTGCATGTGTGTGCATATCTGCCAGCACTTCCAGTGTTTTGACTGATTGAACATTCTTTTTTTGTACAACTAAATTTTTTAAGTGTTTCCATGAGTATGACTTAGTTTCTGGTTTTTGAATCACCTTTTTAGTGTATTTGAACCCTTAGTACCATTTATGTGCCTTATATTTCAGGAACGACAATCTTCCCCTTAAAATTTGTTTTTGTACTGGGCAAGCGACTGTGTCTTTTTATTGTGTGTGTGTGTGTGTGTGTGGGAGACTAACTTGCTCTCTACATTTTATTTCAAGCTGGGACCATTGTTCTATCTGATTGATTTCACAAA
The DNA here is from genome assembly GCA_038380765.1 of Odontothrips loti. Lineage (NCBI taxonomy): Eukaryota > Metazoa > Arthropoda > Insecta > Thysanoptera > Thripidae > Odontothrips > Odontothrips loti. The sequence goes on along the minus strand of CM076244.1, from coordinate 9,191,359 downwards.
AAGGAGTGCTCAAGAATTCTCAAACCAGAGTTGTCTATCCAATAATGCAACCTCCTTCTTGCATTCCCTTTTAATGAAATTACCATTGATTGGATGGTTGTCATGGACATTTTTATTTTCCTGGACAGTACCATCAAGTCTATTTGCTGCCACAGTTCCATTAAAAAACTCATCAATTTTAGTGAGACTTTTGTGCTTGCTCTTTAACCCACCTTTTATGAAGATAATTATGAAGCTGAACTATTTCAGTTATTCTGTGATCTGTAGAGTTAAATACTAATTTCCTTCAACCTCATATGCGTGATATCTGCACCTGTTCATTTATAAATTCTTACATAATGTTATGATTGCTTCCAGCTTCTAACTTACAATAATCATTTACTACTCCTTTTATAATGCATATTTTAACACACTTATTGCATTTTTCTGAGTGATTTTGTATTGTATGCTCTTCAGGCTGGAATATTTGTAATTATACCTATTGTGATTGATTGCCATAGATTAATTGTGTGTCTTAGCCTGATGTTATGTGCAATAAACATTTTATTAATAAAGTCTCAGTCATGATTGGCTTAAAACTTACTCACAGTGAACTTCAGAGAATAGGAAAAGAAAAATCACAAACACAGTACATGACATTGAAATAACATTTAATTTTCAAAGCAAATAAACTCACAATTTAAAGTACCTCCTACTGCTTGCAACCATGTAACAAAATTATTATGGCAGTTTCAAAACAGAAAGAAACAAAACTCAAATTTTTAATTTACTTTGTACGACACTGATCAGTGTGGAAGTAAAATTACATTTAACAGGCCCTTAAATTATAATGAGTACTCTACACATTTAAATATGTGCTACCTTGCTCTTTTAGGTCCAAAAATGAGATCTGCATCAGGAGCTCCCTTGGGATGTTGGTACCGGTTACGTCTCTCTCTGTTTAAGTTAACCGTAGCCGGGCGTTGTATCTAAATGAAAAATGAAATAAAAAGAAGAGTCTTATAGGATCTGTGTACATAGACATGGATATTGCATGCATACTATAAAACCCCAGTGCCACTAAACAAGATGGAAGTCTTACCGATGCAAGCATGTCTTGATAGTCTTCTTCCTCTAATCTTTCGTTTATATCTAACGTTAACCTCTTCACACGTTCCATTTCCATTCGCTCAGCCTGAAAATTTTAAGTAGAGTTGTGAGAAAAGCCCCTTTATCTAGAAATACCAGACTACCAAACCAACTTCACCTGTTCTTGGCAACGCAAATTTAGGGCCAACTCAGAACTGACTGGTACCGAAAGATTACGATATGACTGTTTGTTTCCTCTCCTTGTCAGGAGGGTGAAGTTCACAGTACTTGACTCTGCATTTATATTTTCATTTGCTTCCTGGAGTTGTTCTAAAATAAGAAAAGAAACATAAAAAGACAATTAATGGAAGAAAAAGAAAAGAAAAGATGGCAAAGGGAAAATCCATTATCGAATACCATATGTTTTCTTGTGATTGGTACGAATATGGAATGGGATTGATATGTCCACATATTGTGGCTTGGAGGTGCTGCGAGCATGATCTTGAATACTACATGATACCATCTGTTCCAGTTCATCCATGAATTCTTTGTCTTCAAAACTAACTTCTTCCTGCTCCTGGTAAAGAAAACAAAGTGATCAATTACTCATTATACTTATTTAGTAACATAAGTAGTATACAGCTACCAATTTGTTTGGTTAGTACCTTTCGTTTTATTTTCACTACATCACCACCATCATTGTCAATGGCTGCAGAGTCAGACATGTCATCATCATCATCATCATTTTCATCTTCATCTTCATCAAGAATATTATCAAGTTCGTCTTCACCTGACTCTGCTCCATTATCCTCTTCTGTTTCTGCAACAGTTACACAATGAAGTTTCAAAAAACTCGATATTCCCTTCCCAATTTACTGGGAAGATTTCATTGTTTTAGACTTTCTTTCCTTACCATCCATAGAACTCGTATCATCTGTATTATCCCTTTCACCATCAGTCTCTCTTTCAGAATCTTCAGTGATGGTTCCAAGATCCCCGCCTTCTCCTTGGGTGCCCTGAAGAAAAAAAAATTGTAATGTCTAAACAAAAGGAAACAGAAAAGTTTGAAGTATTTTGACCAGCAACAAAACCTACAACAGATTTTGGTAGCTGAGCCATAAGCTTGGTTTCCAATTGATCAACTGCAGACACAGCTTCTTCTAAATTTTTGGCTAGTGCAAGATTAGGCCGTAGTCCCAATAAGGCATCCTCAAACATATATTCAACAGACATTGGAAATGCTGAAGGACCATCACCAGCACCTGTCAAGGCTCCAACTGTATCTCCCGTAGCCCAATAACCACTTTCCTTCTTCATCCAATAGTAATGCTAAAAACAATACACATTAATTTTTTTAGAAATACACTCATTTAAACGTGTCAGATACTGCCAAAAAAATAAAAAAAATGTCATGCAAACACACCTGCAGAAAAACAATAAAGTAGTCTAGCTTCTGTTTGCTTGGTCCACTGTTAAAAAATTGGCCACATGTCAACAACAAAGTGCAAACTAGGCGTATACGGAAAAGATGGTCTGGTGGATCAAGAACAGACTGGTTTGTTAAGTCATTGGAGACACCAAATTTAATCAAGGAATACAAAACCTGAGAAAGAAAAACATAATTCATGAATTGGTCTGAAGGTTCACACACATATGTTTGTAACAAAACCTAAGAGACTAACCCTGAAAATATCATTGCTTTCTACAACACGATAGTTGTAGAGTTCCCCTAAGTATTTAACCATTGCTATCCTACGCTGATTGAGTTTTGGATGGTTTATTTCCATACACACTCTAATATCTTCAAGAACTCCATCTACAACCATTGGAGCAACACTTTCCTGAAAGAGTTGAACATTAGAACATGAATGAATTGAAATTTGCCAATAACATAGAAAATAAATAAATACTGAGTTACGTGTTCTACAAACCTGATGCACAGCCAAACCTGCAACAAGACTTGCAAGACATCTAATATTGTAATATTTAACATTCCAAGCTGCTGTAAGACATTTGATAGTATAGCATGCTAAATCTTTGTCTTCCCAGTTCAGTCGCCGTATAAGTCTAAAGACCTGCATAAAAAGAATGATGGATCCAGTCATGCTGCTCAAACATAAATTACAAAGACTTTGTTCATAACATTACCTTGTCAGTGGTAGGTTTACTTAGATCCTGATAGAGAATCTTTCGAATGAATGAATGAATTGGGGGTCGCTCTTTAATTCGCACTGTACCACCCTCTGGTGGGTTCACAAAGAAAAATGCATTTTCTATCATTGTTACATATCTAGTGTCCATGGTTAAAACAGATTTTTTACGCATCATTTGCTCCTGCAGGAATGGAAAAGAGTTAGGCGCTATTGTTATAGAGGGTGAAAAATAATGTAGAATGCACAAGACTCACTAAGTAAATCTTGGTGCGCTGATGTGACTCCGCCCGACGCAAAAAGTAGCGTCCACACGTTTCAAGAAGTGCGCAAGCCATATCCACATGGTGGTGAGTAAAATCATGAAGAAGAACTTTCAAGCAATACAGACCCTCTATCAGGGCATACATTTTGAATTTGACAAGCTCACCAATAAAGCGCACAACTTTAATTTTACTTTCGATGTTGATTTGATCCTGAAAGACAGTTCAAAATGTTTTCAAGTCTGCTACTTAAACATTAATTTTTTTTAAGAAAAATAAAAATTCAAGAAGCAATCACCACACCTTTTTACAAACATGGTACATGAAATCTTGCTTCAGCATATGGCATAAGTCTTGAGCAATTTCAGGCACTACAGGATGCAGAGTGGCCACAAGGCGTGCATAAAATGGCAGAAGATCCAATCTGGTGCGTGGCACTCCAAACAACACTCTACAACAAAAATTATGAAATGATGATGTTCTACATAGTATAACAAAACTATATATCAAATAGACCATTTAACTTTCAACTTGCCTGACTAATTTTCTTCGATTATTTTTAGAATTAAGAGAAAGTAAATACTCAGCGGCTGCATTGTCAACGAGTTCTCGGTTAACACAGCTCGGAAGCTGATTCAAAAATTGTTCCAAATGTTGTTTTGTAGAAGTAGTCATTAGTGTTGTTAGCAGCTCTGGTTCTTCTTGTTCTTAGGGGAAATTAATTAAATTAATTTATAATAATGCAAATGTTATTCACAATTAATCACAGAATTAAAAAGAGTTCCTTCATTTACCATCTTCCACTACTGCTGGTTCAACACTTTCCGGGTTCCCTAGATCTTCCTCTTTCAATTCAGCATCCAGAACCTCTTCTGTTACCTTAATTTTAGACAAGATCAACCAGATATTATTACTTCCTTACAACTTAATACGTAAATTCACCTCAGACGGCACAGAAATTAATAAGATACCTGAGAAACTGGGGTTGGAGAGGGTGAAGTTCCATGATCTTTTTCACGTGACTTTATTCCAGGTAAGTAATCTCTCATGTTAGGGAAATCTTCATAAAACCTTTGAGTTTCTTCATCCTCCCACAAACCGCCAACTAAACCAGTCAAATTGGAAAACATGCCATCTTCCCCATCAGCCAGGCCTCCAATACCACTAATCACCAGTCCTGATTCTTCTTCACACTTCAAGGCTGTTGGAGATGTAATGAAGGATTACAAACACATAAAATTCCTACAAAATGAAAATGGATGGTGGTGATGTACATACGATCTTCAGGGAGTTTTGGCATAGGCTGATCCAAAACATCTGCAAACGCTTGGGCTGCGTTTAAAAGTTTTTGGTACTGCTGTTGCAATGCTTCCAGGCGTTCTTTTCTTTCAGCATTCAGTTCACCTTTGGTCTGAAGGATACGCCTATTTTGTCTTTCTAAAGCCTGGAGTTCTCTATGATCCTGAATAACAATTGGCAAGTTGTGAGTCACTGGAAGTATATATATTTCTTATGTATGTGTTACGGCGAATACCCGTACACCGGCAAATACGGGTGTATGTACTATTATTATTATTTCTTACCTTTAAAAGATGCTTGCATAAGGAAGAGAAATAATCACTGAGGAGAGTTCTTACAGCTCTCTGTTTTTCAGGCAGCAATAGTGAACTCCGTGTTACTTCTCGATTTAGTTGTGTAGCAGCATTTTTGATAGTGGTTGGAATTAAGCCTGTTAAGATAGATGGCAAAGGTATATTAGAGTGCACACGACAAGAAATAAAATATATAAAAACAAAGGCTTTCCCAGTGTACTGTAATAAGATAAAAAAAATTGTCTGGGAGGATGCAGGATGTATTTCCTAAAGGCTTTTTATCTTAGGAAATAAAATATTCAAATATTCCAATAAATAGTCTCACCTGCATAATCTTCACCACAATGCTTGCAAAAGCTTAAAATAATGCTTGCATTGTTATGGTCCTCTTTATCAGAAGCGATTAGTGCAGAAAGAATTTGTCCTAATAAGGTCAGTGCTTCTTTTAGTGGGAACAGTGCTACACTCACAAGGTCTCCATAGAGTCGGAGATCAACTCTTAGTTTGGATGGATTGGCTACCTACAATTGAATTATTATAGAATGATTTTCAATACAATAAAAGAAGAAGAAGATATAATCTCAGGCTGCATATTTCCAAACAATTACTTTTTCATCCTTTTTTAGAGACAGGACTTTCTGCCAGTTTTCAAGGAGAAGCGGTGCAAACTCTGCATAAGTTTGGTGAAATAAACTGCACAGAACAACAGCAGCACCAACATCTGTAACCTAGAAAAATAGAATTAGGAGAAAATTAGAGGATATTGGAAGCACACTTCTGTTTTACAGATGGTCAATGCATCAATCTTACCTTTAATTTCGCCTCCACTATTGCTGCTGCTGCCTCACTTAGATATTTTGAGAGATTCAATGTAGACATGTCTCGTACTAAACCTTCTAGTTGAGCAACAGTGAAGTTGCGCTGAAACGAAGGGAAGGTGATTCGTGTATCCATGTAAACAGAGAATGCGTTTGAAAAAACAAGAAAATGGGTAAAACTTACAAGTTTTCTAACAAAACCTGAATTCTTCTTCAGATTGGAATCCAAAGCTGCAATTTGACGCTCATCCGGCCGAGATGTGCCAGCACGTTGATTCAAAAGTCTCAATCGAGCTTTAAATGCAATCCTGACATCTATTTCATGTAGCATGTGCCAAGCTGCAATCTGGAGAAAAACCAGACATCATGAGGGCTATAGAATGTTGAAATGAATGAGCGTTAATTTATGTTAGTACATACTCTTTGAGTTTCATCCTCAAGATTGTCATCAGCCTCTTTGTCTTTGGATTCACTAGATGATTGGTTTTCATCACCATTACCACGATGATTTGAAGAATCTGTTTCAGATGAGGCACTTTCTGGAGAAAGTGTCTCTTCAGAGCCCTGACTCGGCCCAGCACTTGAATCCTCTTGAGTTAAAACAAAAATTGAAGACACTGGAACTCCACATATTTTTGGTTGAAGTGGCAACACCAGTTCAGGATCATCCTAGGCAAGAAAGAGAGTTGTTTTAACCGTAGAATGTTAAATTAAATGGACTTTCAATGTTTTGTAGATTTCTTGATATTGCACCTTGAATATGATTTTGGCAAGCCATTCATATGATCCTTCTACAGGTGCAGAAGGTGTTTGATGAATGTAAGTCTCTTCTACAGCATCCACCATGCTGAAAAGAGGATATAAAGTAGTTGACACAGGTAATTTATTAAATTTGAATTGGTAGCGCACTCTGCTTCAATATTTACCTGCTATTTGTATTACCAGTTAGCGCACTGGAATCCTCAGCTTGCCCTATAGCCATTCCGTTAAAGGATCAGCAAGGCTGCCTACAAAATAGCAGTATTGATTGCAATCAATACTAACTATGCTTAAATTGAGAATGTGTTGTAGATGACTTTTAAAACCAGCACAATATACTGACAGGCAAGCACAAGTGAATTGACAGGGTAATGATTTGAGAGCAGGACATTAAAAAACCAGAGACGATTCAGATGATGATAAATACGAAAAAGTTATTACATATATTTCAATCTTTGAACGAAGACAGGAAACAAACAGCTTAACCTTTCGTGCATCCCACAACTCGGAACCCTGGCATCATTCGAGCAATACTTGCCTCATCGTTTTATAGATCACCAAGTAATAGCCTCCGAATAAAGTTAGGTGATCAGGAAAATAATGAATCTCATCAAATCTATGTCAAAAACACACGGTCCGTCGGTCTTGTCTCTGTCTCTGTCTGCTCTGCCGCAAAACACAGCGTGCCACATTCGAGAATCCAAACAAGGTCTCGAATGTATGAGAAACTGAGGCCACACCTGGATGGACGCCGTTTGACGCCGTGCGGGTAGGCAGCGGCGGTAGTCTGGCAGGGTCGCTGTGCGGGCTGGCCTATGCCGCAGCCGCAGGCGTCCGGGTCGGGATATGCTTTGGTGAATGACATTGCCCGCAGCCCGCAGTGCCGCTGGCATTTAGTTCCCCACCCATGCGGACTGTTATCGTTTTGAGGAGGATTCTGCACCTGCTTGCTCAAACAAGACGTTACGTGCGCGCACCACACACACACACACACACACACACACACACACACACACACACACACACACACACACACACACGCGCACACACACACACACACACACACACACACGGCTTCGTGGCGGTAGAACATTCGGCAAGGTTGCTCCTGGGTGCCACCGGCACTTCCGAAAATATCAGGGCGCAGCGCACGGGAGGTGAGAAGCCTTCCCGAGAAGAGATAATACCGCACAAACACTACCTCTTATCACTCACGGCGCGCTCCCCTTTTAAGGGCCACGGTAACAGCGGGGTCTGCTAGTCATCCAACGCACGAGTGGGAAGCTGCGCACCGGGCATGAAACGCATTTTGGTAAGTAGTCGGCTCGCCCGATAATATAATGACGAGTGTTTCAGTTCACACTGGTTTGTGAGCACAAGTAAAATAAACTTTGTAAACACGCGTCTGGCAAAATCGATATATCGTGTCGCGAATAAACGCGTCTGACGAGTTGTTTCACCATTCCAGACGGCAGCCCTTCTGGGGGCTATGGCCTGCCTGCTGGCTGAGGCGGCGCCCGTCTTCGAGGACAAGATCCCCCCCGGTCTGGTGACAGCCCTGGAGGAGCTCCGGGCCCAGCGGCCGGACCTGGCGGAGAAGATCGATGCGTACATCGGCCGCCTCAACAACAGGGAAAAGCCTGACGGGGACAAGCCCGATACGGAGCCCGGTCGGGACTGGCTAGTCCACCACATCCACGGCCACCGCGACCAAGACCACGGCCATCATGGCCACAGTCACGGACATCACGACCACAGTCCTCATGGGCACGGCCACCACGACCACGGGCATGGACACCACGACCACGGCCACCACAGCAGGCCGACGCCGCCACCACCACCCTCGTCGGAGTCGGACAGCAGTGAGGAATCCCGATCGTCGTCCGAGTCAGGTTCTTCTGAGTCCGGCTCCGGCTCTGGCTCCGGTTCCGGCTCTGGGCCCAGCACCGACGAACCTGGTTCAAATGACGGCGGAGAGGTGACTGACAGCACTCCACCTCAAGGACCTACACAGGACCCAACCACAGCGCCACAGACACCCGCAGAAACCTCAGGAAGTTCTGACCAACCAGCGCCGGAACAGCCCACGGAAAGCCCTGCCGATACTCCGACACCTTCCGAGGCCGTGCCAGAACAGCCCACAGAGAGCTCTGCCGATACTCCGGCTCCTTCCGAGGCCGTGCCGGAACAGCCCACAGAGAGCCCTGCCGATACTCCGGCTCCTTCCGAGGCCGTGCCGGAACAGCCCACAGAGAGCCCTGCCGATACTCCGGCACCTTCCGAGGCCGTGCCGGAACAGCCCACAGAGAGCCCTGCCGATACTCCGGCTCCTTCCGAGGCCGTGCCGGAACAGCCCACAGAGAGCCCTGCCGATACTCCGGCACCTTCCGAGGCCGTGCCGGAACAGCCCACAGAGAGCCCTGCCGATACTCCGGCTCCTTCCGAGGCCGTGCCGGAACAGCCCACAGAGAGCCCTGCCGATACTCCGGCACCTTCCGAGGCCGTGCCGGAACAGCCCACAGAGAGCCCTGCTGATACTCCGACACCTTCCGAGGCCGTGCCGGAACAGCCCACAGAGAGCCCTGCCGATACTCCGGCTCCTTCCGAGGCCGTGCCGGAACAGCCCACAGAGAGCCCTGCCGATACTCCGGCACCTTCCGAGGCCGTGCCGGAACAGCCCACAGAGAGCCCTGCCGATACTCCGGCACCTTCCGAGGCCGTGCCGGAACAGCCCACAGAGAGCCCTGCCGATACTCCGGCACCTTCCGAGGCCGTGCCGGAACAGCCCACAGAGAGCCCTGCCGATACTCCGACACCATCCGACGAGCCACCATCAGAACTATCTTCGCAGGTACCGCCCGAGTCCACTGATTCTCCCACGAGTTCTGACAATCCTGCATCAACCTCCGAAGGAGCCGCCGAGGCCACCGAGGCCACGAGTGCTTCTGCCGAACCTTCTCCGACCACCGCTGCAGCTGCAGTGCAGTCCGCCCCAAGGTTCGCCGGGCCATTCTCCTTCCTCGAGGTCCCGGTGGGTTTGGTGTGGTGACGGCCACCTCACCTCACCTGACGATGCTTATGACCTCGCTTGCGACTCACCGATATTTTCATTTGCCCTGCCCCCCGGCGAAAGTTCTCGTGTCGGCGTGTCTCATTATTTGTAGTTTGTTATATTAATCATGAATATAAATTTGCACTTTACAAATTGCACCTACTAGCGCCCTTGCTCTTATCTCTGACTCAATCAACTCGCAACTCCGATTCGTCAGCTAGACAAATCAAGGCGCGGGAGTGTGATAAGAAAGCGGCACCGCCTTATCACCGCGAAAACACGGCGATTCCCCCGGATTACACCGCGGTATTTCGGAGTCCCCGCACGAAAATAATCCATCGCGCCCCACAATGTGTTGACGGCCACGCCATGCACCGGGGGCCGGGGGACTTACTTTACCTCCGAGCGCCTGCAGGCGGCCGGGGTAGGCCAGCCCGTCGAGCAGAGCTGCTCCGGCCGCGGCCTACCCCGGCGACCGCAGGCGCTTGCCCCGCGCTGACCCGGCCGGCACTGGCCCCCATCCCCGCAGAGCACTTTATCCTCGAAAAAGACTTACCGCTGCGAGATTCATGCAATGAACGACGATTTTCTCATGTGCAGGACGGCAGTGTTCATGACCAAGCCCAAAACTTTTGCCTTGAGTTGACATTCCTCACAGGATGCTAATGCTCTCGTAGCGCTGCATGCAGAAAATGACGTAACTCGTCATCAAGCCGATAGCCTGGAAGCATCGAAACGCTCGTTTCATTGCAGGGTCTAGCGTTCAGCAAATGGAGAAGAAGACGAGCATGTGGGAAGCAACTATACCGTTAAAATCAGCGAGGTTTCGAGGTTGATCAGGCCAATGAGTTTCACCTGAACGGGCCGTTGAGCGAGTTGATGGGCGAAGGTCCCAAGCTTCAAGAACACCAGGCTTAACATTTTTAAAACCCACACCACAATAGAGTAGTTGAAATATTTTCGAGTTATTGTAGCAGACGCGAGGTTACGCACCTCCAGACCCGTGCACCCTCCACCAGGGGTCAGGTTGATTATGTCGTGGACGAGGTCCAGAGTGCGTCCGGCCTGCAACGGCATTAGAAAAAAAAGGCAGACCGAGCAAGCCAAGACCAAGCAGCATGGCAGGAGGCGGCACGGCGGCACAGCGGCACCGTACACGGCGCGGCTTACCTCGGCCGCGACACAGTCCCCGGCGAGGACCCCCTGCAGCACGGCGGCGATGGAGGGCAGCGTCACGAGCACGTGCCCCGGGGCGAAGCTGCTCTGGCGGCCCGAGTACAGGCCCACGACGCCCTGCGCGACGGAGGCGACCAGCAGCTCCGTCGTGAGGTAGTATGCCGCCAGCTGCGGCCCGAACGAGTCGCGCACACCGTCCACCCGCCGGGCCACGGACCGGTACTCGCGGCGCAGCCGGCGCACCTGCCGGCAACACGCGCACCGCGCACATCCACGACCGTCCACGGCCAGCCCGGGCCGACGGGGAAACAGCCGGAAATAGCGCAGTCTTGTGAGTGTCCGCCAAGGAACTCACATTGAAACCAATCCCATTAACTCACACTACTATTTCTATTAAAAACTTTTGCCTCAAAATTCTCAGAAAAACTATAAAAATAAATCGTAAAAAATTTCTCAAACCATTCCAAATTTAGTTTAAATTTACAAGGGTGTATGTACGCCGAAAAATTGAAGTTTCTTCCCTGTGTCCTTCAGCGAAGTACGGTCTTGTCCGCGGTGCCCTAGAACCACCGGGGAGACCCTAAGGAGTCCCCAGTGGGGACCTTGTGTCACCTGCGATGCCGTTAGTCGAGTGCCAGCGCCGGGCCAGGCCTGAGTCGTGGACCGGCATTGGGCCTGGCGAGCGAGCTGGCGCAGCTTGGCGTTGATTTCGCCCAGTCTGGCGCGCTGCGCGTGCAGCAGCACGGCGAACAGGCTGCTCTCCATGACGGTAGTGCCCAAATGGAGCAGGCAGGAGCCCTGCACCGCCAGCATCCACCAGGTCGGACTGCAGCAGTGACTGGACAGCTGGCGATCGGCAACAAGGGTCATCAACTTCACTTATAAATATTGAATATCATGTTTGAATATGAGAGTAATCGTGGTCAAGAGCCCCTATAAATTATAAACCCTAAAATAGTCCGGATTTGAGCGTTTCCCGCTACATCATCTTCTCAAATGGATATTTTCTTCAAAATTCCAGCAAACATCCAATGAATATGTGGTGAATACCGCAAATTTGTACAATGAACATAGGAAGTTGATGACCCGATCGGCAATGCCAGTTAGTTGCAGAACGAAGCACCCCCGCAAATCGCCTTGTCAAAGTAGGCCCAAACGTCCGAACCCTATACCAAATGTCCCTCCCCAGTCAGAGTGCTCGCCTCCATAAAGCTCACCATAAAAAATGCAACTACGATCATGGCGACGTGCATGGTGGTGGGGAGGAGCGCCAGAACGCGAGCGCGTGGCCGGAGCCGGAGGTGGTGGGCCGGGCCAGCCCAGCCAGCCGGGCCGGGTGCCGCTGGCGCCAGAGCCTCGCCGGCCGGCTGCATCGCCGCCTGTTTCTCTTCCGCCGCACCCCTCCGCACGGACGTTGCAAAGACGCTGGCGCACTCGTTGAGGATGTCCAGGAGGGTGACGTGCCGCCGCCAGAGGCAGCACGCGGACGTGAAGATGCAGGAGCAGCACAGGCCCATAAAGGCCACCAAGTCCGCGGCGTCTAGGTTAGCCAGCCAGATGTCCCGTAGGACCATCCCCTGCATGCAGCATATACTGGTATATGTGTATATTTCGAAAACATTTTCAGCACAAGAAATCGTTGAAGTAAAAAAAAATAGGTTGGTAGGAAACTTTTTTGAGGTAACCGGTTGTCTACACCAAAAGATACCTGTTTTCTTATCACTGATTTACAAATACTAGCTGGTTTTCTGCACTAAAAACAGGCCGGTTTTGACGAGGGAGGGTCGGTTGCATGAGAAATATCGCGGAACTCTTCCTCGGATTTCGGCGCTTAGTCTACGTTGATTAAAGAACGGCCAAAGTTTTTCCAGGTGGGTACCAAACCTTCTCCTTTCTCGGCAGCAGACATTCTTATTGTAACCCTTGCCTGCGCCGAGCTCTGGACCAAGAAGAGCAGCGCGCTGTAGACGGTCCAGGCCCGGGAGCGGCGCAGGGGCAGCGGCAGGTCGGACAGCCCCGAGTACGGCGCCAGACCCAGGAGGCGCGCGGCCAGCAGCACGGGGCAGGCCGGGCGGCAGGCCGAGCGGCAGGCCCGCACCCACGCCCTCATGACGCTGCTGACGTGAGCTGCGTGCCTGGCCTCGGCTTGGTCTGGCTGCATCTGTTTTGTGCGCGCGTTTGACCTGATCGATGCCCCGCGGTGTGGCCTGGTCGGCACAGCACCGCGCACCGCACCTCACCACCCGATCCGCGGGCTGTCATTTACTTCTCGGAGCACATTCTGCGGCTCGGCTGTCACCCGGACTGCCGTCATGCGCCCCTTTATCATGTGTGTGAGGTGTGGGCTTGCATACAGCAACCTCTATCATCACTGTCGGAATATGGTGTCCGTGGTGCGGAGGGGCGCCCCGCCAAACAGAACAGAAGCAGAACCTTCCCTCTGTGCGCCCCGCCTCCTCGCCTCGCGTGTGAAAGGTGTGACAGGGTCAGCAGACGCACATCGACCACATTTTTAGCAGATGATACCTCAAAACACCAACACTACAGCTCAACATAAACATTAATACTAAAGCTAAATTAGAGTTGGATGTGTCAGCTAGCTTTAAATCCCGAAGTAAAGCCGAAAAGAACGTAGCGATGGCGCGGCAAACTTATAATAAAAGGTGGGCCGGCACTAGCGGGCACTAGCCGGCTCGGCTCCACCTCGCCAAGAGCCTCTGCTCGGCTCGGATCCGCCTCGAAAACCGAAACCGACAATGAACTTTCCGGTGAACAAATTTGCCTCAGGAATGTGTTCTTTCCTTTCAATTATCTTCGGCTCTTTCCTTATGATGCGCACAAACTAACTAAAAACGCAACAAAATATAAGTTTTGCTTTCACAGACACACAAATAAGACTTTATTTCACTTCCCAAACCCTTAAGAAACTAGGAAACATTTAGAGTCATCTGTTTCCTAGCAAGCAGAATGTTCAGATTTTGTACAATATGTTAATTTGCAGTTAATTCCCACGAGTTTCATTGCATCCTATGATAAGGAAGATGTAAAATATAATGTGAGAACAACAGTATTTAATTTTTAATCACATTAATAAACATGGTGGAAAAAGTGTGAAAGTGTGTTGAATTATTATTTTTGTGATAAATGTTTATCCTCAAAGCTGGTAAAACTGGTTTGCATGTAGTTTGTTTTTTTTCATATCATTCCCGTGCTGCTATCTAGCAGTCTTGGCAGGGAACCCTAATGGAACAACCGGTGTTACTCATAGCAACGACATGTTCCTCCAAAAGGAGAATATAAAGCGGTATAGTAGCGGGGCGCGTGTTAAGGATTTTCGTTGAAGGGGGGGGGGGGCATGCCGCGTTTTTGCCTACTCACAGCCTGAATGTCGCGTGGCTGTTGCCTACTTTCCAGGAGGCGCCCTTCGGGTCCCGAGGGTTAGGACCCGCGTGACCCCCCCCCCCCCGGCGCGGATCCAGGAGCGACTTGTGGGGAGGGCAATGTACCAATGTGCGGGTCAAAACACCTCCCCCCGCCCCGGTGGATCTGCGCCTGGAGGACATCTCGCTACGCTTGGGCTCCAAAAATGGTGGCTCAGCTCGCTTACTTCCGCTTGGGTCTTCTCCGGAATACGCTATTTTCCCGCCTCACTGTGCGACTTCACGCAAAGGGGGTCTGTGCAAAACATAACTCAGTGGGCACGTTCAAAATATTACTTTATTTCCCTGGCATGGTGGCTTCGCTTGATTTGCCAAGCTTGTGTGTGATAGAGCGGCGTTTTCTGGCAAGGGTTTTGGCGAACTTCACGGCCTTGTTGTAGGCGTCGCCAGCTTTTTGCTTGAGGAGGCTCATGACCTTCGGCTTCGTCTTCTTCCACTCCTCGCTGAGCCTCGTTTGGAGGTGGCCGATCTTGGGGGAGACTTCCTTAAAGAAGTTCTGGAGGTGCCGAGAGGAGAGTCAGATGATGCGGTCAAACGGTGGCGATGCTCAGCGGTAAGAGCGAGGAGCACAACTCACCTGGACCTTGGTCTTCTCGTTGTGGGCCCACTGCTTGATATCGTTGGCATAGCCGCCATGGCCCGAGGGCTCCGGCTCGGGGCTGGCGCACACGGCCTACGGGACAAGAGTCCAAGAACCAAACCGTCAAGTACCGATCTAGGCTGGCCATTTCAGGGGAGCAAGAGTCAACTTACCGCCACGACGGCGAAGAGCAGGACGGCTGCGAGACTGAGGCGTGCCATGGTAGGGAAGAGCAGTGCAGGGGACTGTGCCGTACTGCCCCCGTGGCGGGGTCTTTATACTTTCTCCGAACCCCGCAGACCCCGCGGACCTAGCGTCTGTCGTGACCCGCGGTGGGGCTCGCGTCGTGACGTGACAAAGTCCGAGCTGACACGAGCATCACGTTCACGGGTAGTAAATGGATCATATATGTGTGTGTGTGTGTGTGTGTGTGTGGGGGGGGGGGGTTATACCAGGTGTATCATTGGCCCCGGGCAGTTTCGGTTTTAGGCAGTCCCGCAACACTCTATCTCCGTCTCTTTCTGGCTCGGCCAGACGCGTGAGACAGAAAGAGACGGAGATAGTGCTTTGCGGGACTGCCTAAAACCGAAACTGCCCGGGGCCAATGATACACCTGGTATAGTGCAACTATTCAAATATATCCGATTCTCATCCTCGGGTGGCTGGAGGGTGTCAGAAATGTAGGCACCATATTATACCTTTCAAGCCGCTCCTCGACCTGCCACAGTCTGGCTGTCTCGACGCATTGACAAAATGACACATGACACGTGTGATCGGTATGCCACTTGTTATGCCCGTGGCCACTAGCCTCGTCGGCCTTGCATGGGCTGCCCGCTGCTTCCTGCGGTTGCTCGCACGGTCGGGGATGAGAACCGTCCGGGAGACATGGATGGTAGCTCTTGACATGAAAACGACTCATACCTGGCCCCGTCTCTCAAGATCCTAGGAGTCTCGCTCCGCGTCGGTACCTACCTGCACGGCGTTAGGTTTTCCTGGGCCAGGTGCATTATGAGACACCATTTTCATGACAAGACGGTGTTCTTTCATCGAGAAACTCAATTTTTATTTTTCGTACAAATTTAGAAAAATTGGTTAGGTTAGGTTAGATATATTTTTTTTGCTTCTACGTCATGTAAGAGTAGTAGAACGAGTAAAAAGCGCCTGCTGGGTAGGCAAGCAGGAGAAGGTTGTTGGGGAGACCACGACCTCTGCATGCACGCGTGTCGTGTGGGCTGGCCTACCCCATAACTGGCAGGCGCTATCGGTGACAACGTTCGTGGCTCAAGATACACGTGAGAATTGAATTCGGGCGTCCTGAACGAACGGCGCACTGTTCGTGTGTGCGTGTTCGAAAGGACTCCATGGACAAGACGGTGGTCGTGTTCCTCATGATGTACACGTCTCGAAGCTGCTGCTGTCTTGCTGCTGGTTCCAGGTTCTAGGTTCGAGGCGCTCACCCTCACGCTCAAAAAACTATTCTTGAATCAAGCATTTGTCTTCCAAAATGTCGACCATGCCTGAATCAAGCATGCCGCAATATATGGATGCATGATTCAAGCATAATGTTAAATCCGTAGGCCTATGCATCATTTCGGCATATGCAACATTCTTAGAGACTATTTCATGATTCAAGCATACATTTTTAAGGGTGCTCGAGGTGAGTCGTGCACTTTTCACCCCACGAGCAGAGCACGCGCTAATGCAACTGCTGTCACGAATTCGTGTGTCTGCAGACCACGAGGTGATCCCAGTTCATGTCCTCATACATGGTCTACCTGCGACAGCTGTATTTGTTGTCGCCCCGGCCCCAGGGGTGCGGGGATGGGGGGGGGGGGAGCACTCCGTCACACATTCTCAAAAATTAGTGAACGATTAAAGCATTACGTGCTTCAAGTTAAGCATATTTAATGCTTGAAACACCAAAAATCCTAGACGCATATGACGCTTGATTGAATCATATTTTGCTTGAGGGATACCTTATATGCTTGCCCCAAGAATACAATAAGGTGCCTCAAGCATCATATGCTAGTGTCAAGCGTACAGATGGTTGACGTGCACAGATGACTCTTATGTCAAGAAAATCACGTAAGAATACAAGATTCTCATCAAAATCGCTTTGAATCAAGCATTTATTTTTGAGAGTGAACCACAGTTCTCGTGGCCCCCGGCCGTACCCAGTCCCCTCACCCCACTACTACAAGTCCGTCACGTGATTCAGCAAATCCTCGACCACGTATTTGTACACGGAGTCGTACGCGTCGCTGGAGAGCACAAAGTCGACGTGGGAGAACTCGTCGGGGATGATGTGCAGCCTGCGCACCAGCGGGAGGCTCTGTGCAAGCAGCTCGCCGTTCTGCAACGAGACGTGTGGCCGTTAAGCAGTGCTGAGCAGGCAGTGAGAGACGCTCGCCGCCGCTCACCTCAGCGCTCGCGATGAGGTCCGTCTTGGAGTTGTACAGGTACACCGGGGACACGACCCGGCTCAGGTTGTAGGTCGGCGGCTCCGGCGTGCCGTACGCCTTTATGTTCCCCGCCGCCCCGAAGTTGTACTTCCGGAAGGTCTCCGCCGGGGACGAGCCGGGGCCGCGTTGGCGCCGCTCGGCGTTCCACGCCATGTTCTGCGCGTAGTGCAGCATCTGCATCGTCCCTATGCCGGCGGGATAGTGGGCGACCGCGATTTTCTGCAGCGTCTGCGGTCGGACGGCGGTCAGTGGAGAGGGGTCAGTGGTCAGTTCTTGGGGCCCGCGGGCCAGACGCACGTTCTCACCATGTTTTGGGGCGCACGCCCCCGGCCAAACATGACGTCTATGAGTTGCCTGCA
This sequence comes from Odontothrips loti, assembly GCA_038380765.1. Classification (NCBI taxonomy): domain Eukaryota; kingdom Metazoa; phylum Arthropoda; class Insecta; order Thysanoptera; family Thripidae; genus Odontothrips; species Odontothrips loti. The sequence continues at coordinate 9,173,640 of CM076244.1, read as the reverse complement.
GCTGGGTCTGACGGGGCCGGTCGGGGTCGGGAAGCAGAGCCGCGGATGGGGGGTGCTAAAGATGCTCCCCACAGGCAATTTCAAGTTCAAGACGAAGCGCTGTTGAAGACCCAAAAAGGAACAGGGATAAGAACAAAGGCGACGCAAGTTCACCAAACGTTTGCGGGCATTGCACTTCTACTTTCCCCACCCATAAGAACCCCAAGAGGATGAGAGCTAGCGCACCCTGACCGCCGGGAAGTTGTCGAAGGCGGAGTCCAAGAAGTAGAACGTCGGGGGCCGGTGGTGGTGGATGATGGGCGCGGCCATCAGGACGTTCCCGAGGACCTTGTGGATGTATTCGGGCCGCTCCGCCAGCAGCACCAGCTGCACGGTGCTGCTCATCGAGTGGCCAACCGTGAGGAGCGCCTCCCGCCGCGTCCTGGCCAGGATGTAGTCGATGAAGGCCGCCTGGTCGTACACGCCGCTCTCGTGGTAGCTGTGCGCCGGAACCGAGAAAATCAGTGTACAGCAATATGTACGTTAATTGGGGATTCTTGGCGGAGTTTCTTAAATCAGGCATCTGATGCTTGTTCCAAGCATAGCGAAGCTTGTTCCCAGAGTAGCAATACTCAGTTGAGTCAAGGCCATCATTCTTGGATCAAGAATTTCATTATTGGATCAAGCATATTATGCTTGACGGAGAATTCGAGGTTTAAGCGTAAAAATTTCTTTGGATCCAGCACATTATGCTTATTCCAAGCGAACTTTTTTTTAGAATGAAGGGGGATGGGAGGACCGCCACCTCACCTAAAGTTCCAGAAGCTCTTGCTCTTAGCGCTGAGGGAGACGTGCCGCTTGCCGTAGAAGGAGCCGCGGTAGTTGCCCAGCCATACATCGAAGCCCAGATCCGCAAGCAGGAAGGCTGCAGCAGCGGCAGCAGCGATGTGATACGGACACGCTGTCTACGTTGACCGCATTACCGGCCGCCTTGCACTCTCAAACATGAATACTCGAATGAACGCAAAATATAAGTTAAATAAGGACGCTTGGCGGAATAAGTTGAATCAATCCAAGAAAGCTTTGCATCAAGAATCATTATCAAGAATCGCAGCTATACTTGAATCAAGAAATCTCGTCAAATATGGATGGTTGCTTAATTCAAGCATCCATATGCTAGATTCAAGCATCCTATTTAACGGGCTTTCTTGAGTCAAGCTCAGTCAATATTCTTAGCGAAGATGCTTGTTTCAAGCATATCATGATTGGCAGACAATTTGCGTTTTTATGCATTGGATCAAGCATATTATTATGCTTGACTCAAGCTTCTATTTTTGGGAGTGTGCCATGATGCTCGTACTCACCGAGGCTGTCTTCCCTCATGAGCCACTGCTCGCTGTTGGACCCAAAGCCGTGACCTACGAGCACGGGCGTGCCGCGGCCGATCCCCGGGGCATGCGGGGGCAGCCGGTGCGCCTGCAGCAGGTAGCCGTCGGCCGTACGGACCTCGTGCGTCTGCACCGGCTGGCCCCGCCGCCGAGCCAGCTGCTCCTGCACATGCGGCCCACGCGTCACGACGGGCTCCAAACTCTACTCAACACCGGACTGCCGAGCAATCAACTCACCGACGACATCCACATTTCGGGAGGCCAGCCCTGGGCGCGGGCGTATTTCGGCTCGGGGATGAACGCCTTTGTGCCGTGGGGGAAGGCCAGCGCCAGCACGGCCAGCACGGTGGCGGCCAGGCCGAGGGCCAGCTCCGCGAAGCCCGCCCGCCGAGCGATGAGCACCATGGCGATGGCGCTCCTCCTCCGCGGGGACACTGCCATTGGCACTGCCGATCGGACTGCTGCACCTCTCTGAACAAGTCCTGTTGCACTCCCGATGTTATGTGAGTGCCATGTCATCTAATTACGGGCACGAGGATGCGGCACCACGCTCGGCGTCAGGGCTAAAAAGAGGGAGGTCACCGGGGTGACACAAACCATACTGTGTGTGAGGGGGGGGGGGGGGCGAAGAAAAGACATTAACACTTCACTCGGTAATCTCTCTTTAGTGACTTCATGTGCCGGACGAAGAAATTAAATAAATAAATATATCCTAGGCGAGTGCTGTGGCCCACGGGCGCCCACAGGCTCCGGGTTCACTGGTCCCAGCCCCAGTTGGTGGGCAGGGGCTTGCCGGAGGAGCCAATGCTGGCGATGGTGCCAAGCCAGCTGGCGAAGGAGCTGGTGGACGCCACGTCCGTGATGCCCTCCTTGCCCTTACCGAAGGGCCCGTCGTCCGCCGTCACCAGGAAGTACTTGCCGGCCTTGCTGGCCTTTCCCCTGGAATCGTGATCAGACATTGTAATAAATCCAGTGACGATATCGCGCCCGGGAGCTGCAAAGATCGATGTATTCTATTTCTTTGTAAGTATTCGCAGCTTAATTTGCGATTGATACCGTGAAATAACTGTAGCCGGTGTAGCCAGTCGGCTGAAGAGGAGCAATATTTTGAGCGATAATTTTGTTATTCGTTACGATTGCACACACGCACGTTAATATAACTTTCATTGTTTTATGTCAAAAAGGAAGACGTTTTGAAACGAAAACGAACAATACATGAATTTAAAGAAAACGTCAGTATCCATTACACAAACGTCAACATACAGTCATTCTTTAGAATATGCTTAGTCACAGAAAAACAAAGAGAAACGAACGGTAAGACAGAATCCTTTTTTTTTTTGATAGGCCCTGTTAGGGGCTGGCATTACCGTTCCCCTAGTTCGCAGCTTTTGCAGGTCCTTCACAGCCCTAGCTAGTCCGTTCGCAGCCCTAGCCAGCGACCTCATACGCAGGGGGCCCGTTTTCATCGATGTCCTGTTTGTGCATAAGTAGTGGCGGCGCATTAAGATGAGGCTACAGTTCGTGTGCCTTGGCCGGCTGCTGTTAGTAGGCCCTTGTCTATGCACTTCTGGCCCTGCGGCCGGGCGGCGATGACTGAGCTTTTGTTTACATCTCAGTCTTACAGCTGAGACGCGGCGTGGCGTGGCGAGGCGGCGCTGGAGCTGGCACGCACTCGAGACGTGGCGTGGAGAGGAGTGGCGCGGGGCTCGGAGTGGCGTGGCGTGGCTTGCTTCGCCTGCATTGCGCCGACCCCTCCTGTTCCCGCTCCCCCCTCCCCCGCTCTCGCACGCATGTGCGCAGGGCTCTCCGCGCCCAGACTCCCGCTCCTGCCCTGCCCTTACCGGCCCTTGCTCAGTTCTCAGGAAAGGAAAGGACACAAGTTGCGTAGACTTGTTTCCCGGTTGCAAATACAAAAAAGTTGTAAAGTGACTTTAAAAATCAATTTCGTGTCGTTAAACTGATGCTAGCAATTCCAAAATACATAATCGTCGTTTTAATTTTAAAAGGTTGAAAATTAAAACATGTAAATAACAGTCGCAAATAAACACAAATGATTGTGCAAAAGCCGTTGCAACATTGGCTAGCGTTTCAAATTTGGGCCTGTCACGCAGCAGCCACTTTAGTGGCTGATTTTTTCGGTATGCTTACCGCGCACAGCACTGCGAAAAAAGAAACTGATTTCGGATTTCATTGTCTCGAACTGAACATTTAAATACAATCGAAAGATAACGCGGAGCATGACGGTGCGAATGTCCCCGTCAGAGGCTTTACAATATTGCGGACACAAAACCTAGACTAAAAGCAAAGAATAAAATACAAACTGTGACTGTTCTTTTGAATTTTTTTATTTATTTCACTTTTTCCTAAGAGTTTTCCATTGTACTTTCTTGTTTAAGCGGAAACTGAAGACTTTGTCAATTACAGTGTACAGAAATCGGACCAGAGCGGACCCGAAAGAAGTTGCGTATGATATTTCCGTATAGCACAACCTCCAGCACAAAGGTATTTCGGAAAGTGAAATGCTTTACACAGCGATGGCAGTGTGATATGGCCACTTGCATGGCACGGACTAGTCCACAACATCGAGTGCCTTCCTTGTCCGTTGAATCGCATACAAAACATTAATAAACATGGTGGAAATAGTGTGAAAGTGTGTTGAATTATTATTTTTGTGATAAATGTTTATCTTCAAGGCTGGTAAAAGTGGTTTGCATGTAGTTTTTTTTTTCATATCATTCCCAACCTGCGATAGCTGTATTTGTTGTCGCCCCGGCCCCAGGGGTGCGGGGGGGGGGGGGGGGGGGGGAGCACTCCGTCACACATTCTCAAAAATTAGTGAACGATTAAAGCATTACGTGCTTCAAGTTAAGCATATTTTATGCTTGAAACACCAAAAATCCTAGACGCATATGACGCTTGATTGAATCATATTTTGCTTGAGGGATACCTTATATGCTTGCCCCAAGAATACAATAAGTGCCTCAAGCATCATATGCTAGTGTCAAGCGTACAGACGGTTGACGTGCACAGATGACTCTTATGTCAAGAAAATCACGTAAGAATACAAGATTCTCATCAAAATCGCTTTGAATCAAGCATTTATTTTTGAGAGTGCACCACAGTTCTCGTGGCCCCCGGCCGTACCCAGTCCCCTCACCCCACTACTACAAGTCCGTCACGTGATTCAGCAAATCCTCGACCACGTATTTGTACACGGAGTCGTACGCGTCGCTGGAGAGCACAAAGTCGACGTGGGAGAACTCGTCGGGGATGATGTGCAGCCTGCGCACCAGCGGGAGGCTCTGTGCAAGCAGCTCGCCGTTCTGCAACGAGACGTGTGGCCGTTAAGCAGTGCTGAGCAGGCAGTGAGAGACGCTCGCCGCCGCTCACCTCAGCGCTCGCGATGAGGTCCGTCTTGGAGTTGTACAGGTACACCGGGGACACGACCCGGCTCAGGTTGTAGGTCGGCGGCTCCGGCGTGCCGTACGCCTTTATGTTCCCCGCCGCCCCGAAGTTGTACTTCCGGAAGGTCTCCGCCGGGGACGAGCCGGGGCCGCGTTGGCGCCGCTCGGCGTTCCACGCCATGTTCTGCGCGTAGTGCAGTATCTGCATCGTCCCCATGCCGGCGGGAAAGTGGGCGGCCGCGATTTTCTGCAGCGTCTGCGGTCGGACGGCGGTCAGTGGAGAGGGGTCAGTGGTCAGTTCTTGGGGCCCGCGGGCCAGACGCTCGTTCTCACCATGTTTTGGGGCGCACGCCCCCGGCCATACAGGACGTCCATAAGTTGCCTGCAGCTGGGTCTGACGGGGCCGGTCGGGGTCGGGAAGCAGAGCCGCGGATAGGGGGTGTTAAGGATGCTCCCCACAGGCAATTTCAAGTTCAAGACGAAGCGCTGTTGAAGACCCAAAAAGGAACAGGGATAAGAACAAAGGCGACGCAAGTTCACCAAACGTTTGCGGGCATTGCACTTCTACTTTCCCCACCCCATAAGAACCCCAAGAGGATGAGAGCTAGCGCACCCTGACCGCCGGGAAGTTGTCGAAGGCGGAGTCCGAGAAGTAGAACGTCGGGGGCCGGTGGTGGTGGATGACGGGCGCGGCCATCAGGACGTTCCCGAGGACCTTGTGGATGTATTCGGGCCGCTCCGCCAGCAGCACCAGCTGCACGGTGCTGCTCATCGAGTGGCTCACCGTGAGGAGTGCCTCCCGCCGCGTCCTGGCCAGGATGTAGTCGATGAAGGCCGCCTGGTCGTACACGCCGTTCTCGTGGTAGCTGTGCGCCGGAACCGAGAAAATCAGTGTACAGCAATATGTACGTTAATTGGGGATTCTTGGCGGAGTTTCTTAAATCAGGCATCTGATGCTTGTTCCAAGCATAGCGAAGCTTGTTCCCAGAGTAGCAATACTCAGTTGAGTCAAGGCCATCATTCTTGGATCAAGAATTTCATTATTGGATCAAGCATATTATGCTTGACGGAGAATTCGAGGTTTAAGCGTAAAAATTTCTTTGGATCCAGCACATTATGCTTATTTTAAGCGAACTTTTTTTTAGAGTGGAGGGGGAGGGGAGGACCGCCACCTCACCTAAAGTTCCAGAAGCTCTTGCTCTTAGCGCTGAGGGAGACGTGCCGCTTGCCGTAGAAGGAGCCGCGGTAGTTGCCCAGCCATACATCGAAGCCCAGATCCGCAAGCAGGAAGGCTGCAGCAGCGGCAGCAGCGATGTGATACGGACACGCTGTCTACGTTGACCGCATTACCGGCCGCCTTGCACTCTCAAACATGAATACTCGAATGAACGCAAAATATAAGTTAAATAAGGACGCTTGGCGGAATAAGTTGAATCAATCCAAGAAAGCTTTGCATCAAGAATCATTATCAAGAATCGCAGCTATACTTGAATCAAGAAATCTCGTCAAATATGGATGCTTGCTTAATTCAAGCATCCATATGCTAGATTCAAGCATCCTATTTAACGGGCTTTCTTGAGTCAAGCTCAGTCAATATTCTTAGCGAAGATGCTTGTTTCAAGCATATCATGTTTGGCGGACAATTTGCGTTTTTATGCATTGGATCAAGCATATTATTATGCTTGACTCAAGCTTCTATTTTTGGGAGTGTGCCATGATGCTCGTACTCACCGAGGCTGTCTTCCCTCATGAGCCACTGCTCGCTGTTGGACCCAAAGCCGTGGCCCACGAGCACGGGCGTGCCGCGGCCGGTCCCCGGGGCATGCGGGGGCAGCCGGTGCGCCTGCAGCAGGTAGCCGTCGGCCGTACGGACCTCGTGCGTCTGCACCGGCTGGCCCCGCCGCCGAGCCAGCTGCTCCTGCACATGCGGCCCACGCGTCACGACGGGCTCCAAACTCTACTCAACACCGGACTGCCGAGCAATCAACTCACCGACGACATCCACATTTCGGGAGGCCAGCCCTGGGCGCGGGCGTATTTCGGCTCGGGGATGAACGCCTTTGTGCCGTGGGGGAAGGCCAGCGCCAGCACGGCCAGCACGGTGGCGGCCAGGCCGAGGGCCAGCTCCGCGAAGCCCGCCCGCCGAGCGATGAGCACCATGGCGATGGCGCTCCTCCTCCGCGGGGACACTGCCATTGGCACTGCCGATCGGACTGCTGCACCTCTCTGAACAAGTCCTGTTGCACTCCCGATGTTATGTGAGTGCCATGTCATCTAATTACGGGCACGAGGATGCGGCACCACGCTCGGCGTCAGGGCTAAAAAGAGGGAGGTCACCGGGGTGACACAAATCATACTGTGTGTGAGTGGGGGGGGGGGGGGCGAAGAAAAGACATTAACACTTCACTCGGTAATCTCTCTTTAGTGACTTCATGTGCCGGACGAAGAAATTAAATAAATAAATATATCCTAGGCGAGTGCTGTGGCCCACGGGCGCCCACAGGCTCCGGGTTCACTGGTCCCAGCCCCAGTTGGTGGGCAGGGGCTTGCCGGAGGAGCCAATGCTGGCGATGGTGCCAAGCCAGCTGGCGAAGGAGCTGGTGGACGCCACGTCCGTGATGCCCTCCTTGCCCTTACCGAAGGGCCCGTCGTCCGCCGTCACCAGGAAGTACTTGCCGGCCTTGCTGGCCTTTCCCCTGGAATCGTGATCAGACATTGTAATAAATCCAGTGACGATATCGCGCCCGGGAGCTGCAAAGATCGATGCGCGCACCTCGCCTCCTTGGCCTTGATGCCCATGTAGGCGACGTCGTTGTTGCGGCAGGCGTCCTTGGTGAACTCGTCCCAGGATGAGCAGCGCACGGCGGGGAAGGCTGTCTCGTTCATCAGGGACTCGGCGAAGAAGTGCCAGGAGCGGTGGTGGCTGCAGTGGCCTGCGGGGGCAGACGGGGTGAGCGCCTGCGCGCGGCTAGGGTAGGCCAGCCCGCACGGCACGCGTGCGTCGGTTGCCTACCCGCCAGGCGCCGCGCGCACTGCGGCCGCGGGATACTACTCACCGTCGTACACGCCCACACCAAGGTAGTTGGGGCAGCCGGGCTGGACGCGGGTGCCGTTGTTGGGCCAGAAGTCGAGGTGGCCGTTCTGGTACGTGAAGCCGAAGAAGCCGGCGTCGGTGTGGATCACGTCCACCAGCTCGGCGTCCTCGCGGCTCAGGTTGGGGATACCGTCGAACGTGAACCCGGGCAGGGCCGGGTCCAGGGCTTGAGGCAGAACTCGAAATTACTGAGTGGAATGAACACTTCTACGCGTGCGAAAGCTGTGGAGCTGGACTCACCCGTGATGCGGGGCAGCTTGAAGTCCAGGTCCTTGGCGGTGACGCCGGCCAGCTGGCCGCCCAGGGAGTGCGCCACGACCCAGATGGACTCCTTGCGCAGGCCTGCCTTCACCATGCGGGTGATGGCCCGCGCCAGGGCGTGGCTCACCTGCGACATGAGTGCATCAGAGGTGCTGCCCCACAAAGTCGGACAGACAGTCGCCAGCGTGCGGCTTACCTGGAACAGGTTGAAGAACGCCCGGATGTAGGGGAACTCCGTGTAGTAGTTCCAGTCAACCAGGACGAAATTGTGGTCGCCTCTCTTTAGGAAAGCTGGAAACACAACAGGAAATGGCTGCTGGCTGCTGACGGCTGCTGACGGCTGCTGGGCAGGCTGGGCCCGCCGGCCTCGGCAGCCAGAGAGGCTGCCTACCTCCGGGGGCAAGGGCCACTGGGACTCACTGGGACACTGGGACACCGCGCACCGCGGCTCACACGGCTCACGCAGCTCACGCGGCTCACGCGGCTCACGCGGCTCACGCGGCTCACGCGGCTCACGCGGCTCACGCGGCTCCCGCGGCTCCGCGGCTCACGCGGCTCCCGCGGCTCACGCGGCTCCCACGGCTCACGTGGCTCACCTTGCTCACGCGGCTCACGCGGCTTACGCGGCTCACACGGCTTACGCGGCTCACACGGCTTACGCAGCTCACGCGGCTCCCGCGACTCTCACGGCTCACGCGGCTCTCGCGACTCACACGGCTCACGCGGCTCACGCGGCTCACGCGGCTCACGCGGCTCACGCGACTCATGCGGCTCCCGCGACTCACACGGTATGGCTCACCTCGGGACACCAGGCCTACACTGTCGCTCTGGTTGGACTCGGTGTAGCCGTGCAGGTACAGCACCGTGGTCTGCGCCTTCTTGAAGCCCCGGTCCTGCACGATCCTGACCGAGTCGTTGATGTTGTACGTAACGTTCTTGTCGGGCCTTTCGGATGTGCATTAGCATTAGCATATTAGCATGTAGCAATTTTCTTATACATGACAAATGGCAGGGACCGGCGGCAGGCGGCACACTTACAGGTACAGCGTGAGGTTGATGTTGTCACCAAACTTATCGGCCCACCCCACTGCGTTCACACCATCTGCGAAAATATGATAAATTTACGTCCGCACTGTGGAGCGGTATGAGCAGAGAGAGCGCCTTCTTCCTTACCGTATCCCGCCCAGATGCACAGCCCGCACAGCCCCAGGGCGAAAAGGCTCGGCCGCACAGCAGCCATCGTTAGCAGCACCGGTGGACTCGCTGGAGAACGGCTGGGTACTGCCGGGCAGGGCGCCCAGCCGCCTCCAGCCGCCTCCAGCGCCCCGACCCGACCGGCCGGATATCGCAGTGACAGGCCGGAGAGCGGCGTGCCTAGGCCCCGTCACCTCTGTCTATTACAGAGGGCGACGGGGAGGGGGAGGCAGAGGGAAAGGGGCGGGAGGTAGGGGTCAAGGGCCGCGGACAGTCTGATAGCCCCTCCGCTTCCTCAAACAAACGCTGAAGAACAACAACGATTTCAATCATGAGCGAATCGGGAGCAGGTGTGAAAAACATATCTTCGTGAAGACAACTCCCGTCCCGTTCCGCACAGCCTCCGTGGAAAGCTCGCGGAAACCGCGTCGGAGAACACACGTCTGCTCACACATCCATGTATCCACGTGCGCTCTCAGCCCGCGCAGCTCAAGCAGCCCGCGCCCACCCAACGGGTCGACCGACTCGAAAATTTTCCGACCGCGAGGAGAAGACCTGTCCGGCCCGGCTCCCGCCCGGCCGTATGCATGTAGATTACAGCGCACGGCCTGACGGCCCGGTCCCCCGGCCCGGTCCCCCGGCAGACAGGCCGACCGGCGACCGGACCGCGGGAGCAAAATTGGTATCAAGGAAAACACCCGCCGCCGCCGCCGACATCAAACATATTGACGTGTTTAAAAATAAATCACGCAACGCCATCCCCTGTGGCTGGGGCGGCAACCAGGGTTGTTAACGTTACGTAACGAAATAACGACGTTAGTGTAACGCGTTACTTCATTACTGTAACGATAACGCTAACGCGTTTCATTTTTCCGCGGTTGGTAACGGTAACGCGTTATCGTTACTCAAGTCAGTAACGAGACGTAACGCACGTTACATTTTACTCGTTACATCGGCAAATTTCGTCGGGAAGATCGATAAATGCAAACATAGTGCAACATGGTGCAACGCCATGTTTCCATGCCGAGTGCGTCGCTTGAGCGCCTGTTCTGGGTGGCGGGAGTCTTGTTCGCGGACCTGCGCAGTATGCTTGTCGACAAGAACTTGGAAAACGAGGTGCTCTCGCGTGTGAACCGGAGATATTTGTGCAAATGACCCTTTTGGCCCTGTCTGGCCTGACCTTGATTCGGACCCTGTACCTGACTCCCGATTACGATACCGTAATTTTATAGTTCCTTGCAAAGAAAACGTTTTATTTTATTGTTCCTGATCTTAATAAAAGGATTATAGATGCACATTCCTCTTGTAATTCAGTGTTGGTACACGATGATAAACACAGTATACTTGTAAAAGAGCGTTTTTCATCATTTTTTGAAAACTAATGTAACGAGTAACGAAGTAACGACGTTACTGTAACTGTAACGCGTTACGTTTCTCTGGAGGCTGTAACGGTAACGCGTTATCGTTACCGAGTCTACGGTAACGAGGTAACGGTAACGCGTTGCATTTTAAAAGTAACGTTAACAACCCTGGCGGCAACAGAAGCACTGCGGTCGCTTCGAGCACTAGCTCCGTCTCTTTCTGTCTCACGCGTCTGGGCTGAGTCAGAAAGAGATGGGGCTCATTTGTTGCGGGCTTGCCTACCTTTCGCCTCAGGACATCTGGTATACCGCTGCACCTGTCGAGTGGCACATCACGTGATTTGTGGCCGGGGCTAGACCCCTGCGCCGCGACCGTTTTTACGGCGGCGGCGGCGAGGTAAAAAATTGCCGGCGCCGGCGAGGCTCAAAAATCGACGGCGGCGGCGGAGCGGCGCGGCGTTTTTCGTTTTTTTTTTCCATTGAAAACTAGCGAAAACTGACAAATTGGTAGACGTAAAATAATCAAAGATGCTATCCGTTTATCGCTGCTAATAATATCCATTCTCGGGACTACTAACCGCAAAACATGAACAATTTTTTGCTGATAAATAAATTTTTGAACAAAAAAAAATTTGCTGCAACGAAAAGTTTGTCGACGAAAGTGGAGAAAAATGCCTGCGCGCCGACCGCGCCGGCATTGAGAACGGCGGCGGCGGCGCGGCGGCGCGGCGCGGATTTTGATTTGGCGGCGGCGGCAGCTGAAAATTCGCGGCGGCGCCGGTGGCGCGGCGGCGCAAGGGTCTAGCCGGAGCCGGCAGGTACGATGAAAACCGCGGTGGTGCGCTCCTCGTCCTCTGCCCCATTTTATTTGGCACGGCCGTGTCTTCAGGCAGGTGCAGGTGCAGCGGCAGCGGCTGAGTCCCCCACTGTTGTCAGCGCCAACTTGTCTTCGCTCTGCTGGAACTGCAGCAGGACGACGACGTACGTCATCACGCTGGCCATGACCTGCCGAGGGCAGCAGCACAGTGGTAATTATCGGTACTGAGATGTGGGTCTTTTTTTTTTGTAAGGGAAAAAAAATTGAAAGTAAAGTCGCACGGGAGACGAAAATTCTTCCGTCCACGAGTTTCACGCACACACTAACCCTGGCGAAAACGGCTACTTTCTCCGAGGGCGTATTGAAGGCGTGTTTGTTGCGCTTTGGGCGTTTGAGGGCGTTTGAGGGCGTTTAAGGGCGTTGTGAAGGCGTTGTGAAGGCGGAACTGAAACGCCTTTTGGACCACAACGCCCAAGAACGCCTTTGACAACGCCTTTCGAGGGAGTTGTGTCTACGCCGGTCTACGCTATCGAAGGCGTTGCTGGGCGTTTTGCGCGAGAGCGTTTAGAGAAAACGCCCAAAGCGCAACAAACACGCCTTCTAAGGGCGTTTCGAGGGCGTTTCACGCCTTCGGAGAGCGTGAGAAGTCCTTCCCGAGGCGTTACCAGAGCGTAAACTCCGCTCTCGATTTTCACCAGGGAAATTCTTGTGTAGAAATTTGGTGTGCAGAAGCCACGCATTGCTTGGTCTCTGTGGAATAGAACTGGGGACGGCTGTGTTGCCGAGACTGCGCCGGGTGGATAGGCAACTTCTTCGGCACCAAAGCTGCGCTGGCTTTGTGCGGGTCCTTTCCAATGTAGACATTATACTTGCCTCCGTCGGTGCTACAAACCGAGTCATTGCTTTAAACATTAACGCACGAAGTGTTGCTAGTAGTGCAGCTGAGATAGGAATATCAGGCCTGCGCTAGGACGGGCACCCACAATCACCTGTGCGTGCACTGAGGTGACGAGTCCAACGGTCAAGCACCCGATACCCAGAACTGCGCTCAGCCCTTGGGCTCACCTCACGCGACGCCCAGCTAGACAAGGGTGATCTAATCGACATTTAAAAATAAATATTTTTCGTAAGGCTATCCCCCCCCCCCCTGGATCCGCGCCTGGCCTCAGTGATGACTACGTATTTTTCTGAAATGTGTCACCGACAAACGCAGTATACCTCCAATGACGTCCTAAAACCAAAGCATTTCTAGACCGAAAACCCTTCGGGTGCTCGATTTCTCATAGGTGCCCGGGTCCAACCGCGCAGTCGACTTGGCTGCCTACTAGCGCTCTCTGCCGGTCAGAACACAGCCCATGGAATGAAGCCCTTAAGGCGCTGATAGGCAAACCCGCTGAACTGCGCGGTATCATTTAAGGGGCTAAACTGATTGCCTCTGTGGCTAAAATCCTTCGATGGGGCTTGTACAACTGTTGAGAAAAAATTGGAAAAGTCTGCGGGCATTTTAAACCCCGATAGTTGTGACATTTCCGTGAAAACAGCGCGAATTCGGTGGATGTTACTGCGGATTGCCTACCCGGATCTGCCGTAAGGCGCCATGTTATTTTTTTTTTTGGGGGGGGGTGTAAAGTTATTCCTAATTTTGCCTTTAACCGATTATCTTATCGCTCCCTATAATCGAGAAAAATGTTATCGCTCACATAGAGGAATAAAATTTTATCGCTCAGCAGAAGCAATAGGTATCTCTCCTCAGTTTCCGGTGATCGAGTGAGCAAAAAGTGCAGTATCATGCCGTGCTCAGACCTAACCACTCTGACTCGCGAGTATGCTACGCACTATGGCACGATGAGAAACTCGGGTCCACCTAATTTTGTTTGCCTGGGTCGCGTGATACGAGCTGCGCGAGGCTAGGCGGGCTGCTACGAGGACAGCCGGCAACGGCCGAACCTGGATCAAGCCAAGCCGAGCCGAGCCACGCCGCTGGGCCCGGGCTGAGCCGAGCCGAGGCACGAACGGACGGAGCTCTCGTCACGTGATCTCACGTAAGAGGCCGGCCGGGCGGCTCGGCTAGTCGGCAGCATGTTATTGCGGCGAGCACTGCAGCAGTCACAGCAGTTGGTCAGAGCGGCTGGCACCGGCTTCAGTACTCATCATAACCTCACAACACCGACGTCCCGTCCCCGTCAGCTGTCCACCATGGCACCCAAGGCCAAAGTCATCTACATGGCCAAGAACTTCGCCGGCGAGCCCAAGCCCAGCGACTTCCAGCTCAAGGAGGAGGCGTTGCCCGATCTCAAGGACGGAGGTGCGTCCCTCGCGGCCAGCCGAGTGTTTGCGCGGTTTGCGCTAGGCGGTCTGTGTGTGTGTGTGTGTGTGTGTGTCTGTGCCTGTGTGTGTCTGTGTGTCTGTGTGTGAGCCTGTGTGCGTGTGCGGCTGTATGAGTGCGTGAAAGAGAGATTGTGTGTGTGAGTGTGTGTGTGAGCGAGTGTGTGCCGGCCAGCCGCCGGGTGGGAGTGGCTGTTTGTTCGGATGAGTGTTAGTGTGTGCCCGAGGCGCCGCGGTTGGTTAGCAGCCACCCGCCATAATTCGAAAGGGAACGACCACGGCCGCCAAGCAGTCGTAGTTAGTGTGCGAAATGAGGAGTGGCTACTTAGGGGCCATTCAAAAACCACGTGGTCAGTTTTTGACCATTTTTTGACCCCCCCCCCCCCCTGTGACCAGGCGTTGTCACTGCCTCCCCCCCCCCCTTGGGTAGGTCTGTGGTTTACTAGTACTTTATGGAAATCTTTCTTTTAAATGGAGTCTAATTTGAAAATACTGTGCTACACCTTTTAGTCCTGAGTAAACCTGTTTTGAACTTCTCTGAATAGATAGTCATGCCGAGAATGTCTTCTCGGAAGCGGAAGAAGCATGAACCGTGTTTCGTATCCTTTGCCACAGATTTGACAGACAGCAATGTAAGCCGCAACGGGGGCCGGCTTTTTGAATGAAGATTTCACAAGTGCTCTTCCCCTCTTCTTGGCAGGGGTAGAAGTTGGAGTTGATGAGCTCTGTCCCAAAATCCCATTACTGACATTCATTTAAAAAAAAAACTGAAGTCCTCATTTAATTCACGACAGAACTGTCGTCTTTGTCACATGCCATTTTTACAATAAAAAGTCCTGTAACAAGGAAAAGTATTGCGTAAACAAACAGACGTCGTGGACCAGAACCCACGCATCAATACAAACGACGCTAAAACATTACTACTTCAACAAAATAACGAGCACAATCGTCACGAAATAACCGACAACATGATTTCATGCATTCGTTATCGTTAAATACATGCATTGCTTGCACTACGTAAAGGAGAACATTGCCCGGTAAAGCAAACATAAAATCGGTCACGTGGCACGCATCCAGACCTCCCCTCCCCCCTCCGTGACCAGCCGTGGCCAAGAGGCCGACCCCCCCTCCCCCCTGAAACGACTACGTGTTTTTTGAACGGCCCCTTAGTGACTGGTTCCTCGTGAATATCGAAGTGCCCACCACCCGTGCGAGCGCGGGTTCGCGCACTCGTGTCCGCGCACTCGTGTCATGACGTTTCCCGAGGGGCGCATAACCTGGCGGTTATCCGGTCTGGATTACCTCGGATTACCGCGACCGTGTCCGCCGGATAAACGAAGCTGTTACCCCCTCAACTTTTCTTAATCACGATGCCCTCCCCGACACCCTCAGCCTAAAGCACTCGCCGCCGGTACATTCAGGACTGAAAAGTTTCCGCTTTCATTCCACCCTCCAATCGCATACACGAAGCTCCGACACGGCCCCTACTTGACACTCTGTTTGCTTTATCCGTCACAGAAATCCTTTGCGAGGCGGAATGGCTGAGCGTGGACCCATACATGAGGTGAGGGCTTACGGTGGCGGCGACAGCGAGCAGGACGCGTGGTGTACAACAAGCTGAACAAATACTAATCCCTATTGTGTCCGCAGGGCCTACATGGTCAGGTATCCTCCTGGCACCAAAATGATTGGCGGACAGGTCGCTAAGTAGGTGTACGCCCATCATTTCTCCTTCTTGAAAAAAATTAAAATATCTGGAATATTGATCCGTGTACTACGTACCGAACCGAGTGCCCGTTGTGCTGACCGGCCGCGTGTGGTCCGCAGGGTGCTGCAGTCCAAAAACAAGGCCTACAACGTGGGCGACCACATCGTCGGCTACCTGGGCTGGGCCTCGCGCGCTATCGTCAACCCGGACACGACCAAGGGGGACATGACCAAAGGCGACGTGGAGAAGGTGCGGCACCTGGACGTGCCCCTGTCGTACGCGCTCGGCGTCCTCGGCATGCCCGGGTAAGGTTACACCCCGCAAAACTATTGACTCGATATTTTTAAAAGCCCCCTTCTCTTTTGGTGGGACTATGCAAATTTTTTTCACGTTGTTCAACTTTGTCATACAGCGCGACAGCCTACTTCGGCTTCCTGGAGCTCTGCCAGCCGAAGGAAGGCGAGACGGTGGTGGTGAACGGGGCAGCCGGTGCCGTGGGCATGCTGGTCGGCCAGATAGCGAAGATCAAAGGTACTTGCACCGTGCTGTACTGTCTGTTATTTTGTGATGAAAGCCCCTCGGCTCAACGCTCACATATGTTACATTTATCAGGATGCCGAGTTATTGGCTTTGCCGGTTCCGAGAGTAAGTGCGAGTGGCTCAGGAACACTTTGGGCTTCGACCACGCCTACAACTACAAGACCTGCAACATCAACAACGCCCTGAAGGAGGCCGCCCCCAAGGGCGTGGACTGCTTTTTTGACAATGTACGGAGCCCGCCGCGCGCCTCGTGTAAACCCGGGCCGGGAAGGGATCCAAGGCGTCAATGAGACCCGTAATGTTCCCCTTTTCAGGTCGGAGGCACCATGAGCAGCATCGTCCTCACTCACATGAACCTGTTCGGCCGGGTGTCCGTCTGTGGAGCTATTTCGAGCTACAACGCGGAGATGTCGAACCCGCCCATGGGTAAGGGACAAATGGCGTATGTATGGTGTGAAAAGTTGGCATTGTGCGGTTTGACTGATTTGTCCTGGTTCCAGCCCCCGTCGTCCAGGGCAGCATGGTCTTCAAACAGCTGAAGATGGAGGGCTTCATCGTCAGCAGATGGCGCGATCGCTTCCCGGAGGCCCTGGACCAGATGCACGCCTGGCTCAAGGAGGTACGTTCTGAGCTGGGCTGGGCTGGCAGTCTATATGACGTCCAAGGCTACGTGTTTTAGGACGTTCTTGTCCTTTGCAGGGAAAGCTCAAGTACCAAGAACACATCTACGAGGGCTTCGAGAACACGCCGACCGCTCTGATCGGCCTGCTCCGGGGAGAGAACACCGGCAAGGCTGTGGTCAAGGTGGCCAAGCTCTAAGCCTCCGCCCTCCGCCCCGCACAACATCCCAAAGCACCACACATTACATCCCACCGCCCGCCACGGTCTGTATTAAACTCTGTTTTGTTAACCAGCGCTGTCTCATTAATACCGCCCCTCCCTGAAACACACAATACTACTTTACGGCACGGGGCTCACCGAAGAGAAGGTTCGGTTGTTGAGATGAAAGAAGCCCCCCACTGAAACGGAGGGGGCGCTCTTTGCTACGATTTTCGTGAAAAAGATGAGCTGAAATCATACGAAACAAAGAGATGCTGGAGTAGATTTGGATTTTGAGGCTGGATTTTTGTGTGGGGGCGGCACAACGGCACACCTCTCGGCGCTCCTCTGGGCCTCGCCTCCACTGGTCGGCAGTCCGCTGCAGGACGTCGAGGAAGCACTCCTTGACCTGGGGCAAAAGCAGACCCCTCCCGTGAGCAAGCGCTCCTGCAACACGGCGGCCCCGCGGCCCGCCCCGAGGGGTCCACGACTCAAGACAATCAGTGTACAGCTTTAGACGCAATCAAGCACAATCATCGATTAAAAATCTTAAAAACTGCATTAAAATGAGGCTTAAGCTACATTATGGGGCTAAAAATGGCCGAAAAACGCCATTACTAGACTAAAATTTCGAAACGTCTGCAAATTTGTTGCAACAATCAACACAATCAACACAATCGGTGTACACTTTTAGGCAGAGTTGTGGACCCCTCGGCCCGCCCCGTCCCGTCCCGCCCCGTCCCGCCCCGTCCCGCCCCGTACCGCGTCGGCCCCCTTGTCGCCCGCGTGGCAGACATGGAACAGGGTGAGGATCCACACCATGGTGTAGGCGCACATGCTGACGAGGACGATCACGTCGTTGGCCTGGCGGACCGCGATGGTGCTCTGCGGCAGAGGCAGGCGGGGGGCGCAGCGCGGGGTGCCGAGGCTCCGCGCGGCTGCTGCCACGACCTCACCTCGTACGCCTCGAAGCAGCAGAAGAAGAAGCCGTCGAGCAGGTACATGAGGCTGGATGCGGGCATGATCAGCACTTGCGCGGTGAGGGTGTTGAGGTCCAGCCACGCGTGCCGGAACTCCTTAACGCGCCGCGCCGCCATGTCGGGGGCGCGCAGCTCCTACAGAGCAGGGCCAGGCCGGGGTAAGTAGTTAGTGATGCCACGACGAGCCTCAGGCCTCACAAGGGGATGTCCCGAGTGTCACTCCCAGAATTTGATGAAACTTTTAGGGCTTGATTACTACTTGAGAAACGCTCGGAAACAATATCTGAGCTGCCCGTATTGGCCAGTTTCCTAGCTACAAACTTTCAAAGTTTCAATTTTAACTAAAAATAATTATCTTCGGTTTCCCTGGGTTACGGAAGTTGCAAATGTTTTGACATTTTTTCGAAAATTTGAAAATTTGTAGTTTTGCAAATAGCCAGGCATCTAAGATTTGGTTTCTAAACGTTTCATAAGTAGTAGACAGTCATAAGAGTTTCGTCAAATTCTGGGAGTGACAAAAGTGAGCCTCACCTGCTCCAGCTGCCGAGCAAGCTGCCGCGCGAAGTCGGCGACGCAGGCGGGCGCCCCGATGACGCTCGACGTCAGCAGGTAGATTTGCTGCAGCTGGCCGAGGCCCACCGGGTAGTGCTTCCACGACGCGTACTTGGGGTCTGATATCGCCTGAGCCGGGCGGCCGGGCCGGGCGGTAAGGGATGCGGGCACGATTTAATTAATGAATGTGAGGAGGCCGCTGCGCCCTGCGCGCTGTCCAGCCACTGACCGTGAGCCAGAGGAGGATGATGATGGGCGCGGAGAAGAAGCAGCCCTGGAAGCAGTACATGCCAGCGCGCTCCGGGGCCTTGTCGCGCCGGTCCGGGAGCAGCACGGAGCCGAATGCGTCCTGCATACCACACAGCTTAGGTGGTAACCGCCACGGCGCCGCGCATTGGCACAGCATACAGTACCGTCAGGGGTCGGACGAGACGCTCCAGCCTGTGCACCCGCTTGGCCTCCAGGAGCAGGAGGGGGGTGATGACCACGTACGAGGCGCAGCACAGGAGGGACATGATCCCCACGAAGCGCTGCCCCACGGTGTGCGGCCCCAGCGGCACCTCGGCTAGCTGCTGCAGGCGGCGCCCCGCCTGCGGCAAAGGCAAACTAGTACGAGTCCCTTCGCTTCCCTTCCCTCGCCAGAAGACAGCCAAAGGCAGCGGCCCGCGCACCACGTAGTACAACGACCAGAGGTTGACGGCGCACACGGCCACGACCAGCAGCAGGGTGGAGCGGAGCGGGTGGAAGCTGACGGAGAGCCCCGACGTCCAGCGGAACGCCGGCCCCAGCGGGATGCAGCGCTGCGCATGCGCCACGACTCGGTCAGTCACTCGGTCCGACCACCACTACCGCCAAGGCCGCGGCCGAGCCGACAGCACTTAGCACTCGCACTGCAGGCATCGCCGGAACCGCCTCCTTATCTCACCAAGGTCTTCCGCGTGTCGAAGCAGGACACGACGTGTGGGCCGGGGTCCACGGGGCGCCTCCAGGTGACGGGGATGACCCCGAACACGGCCGCGCAGAACACGATTGGCTGGAGGCCGTCGAAGAAGAGAACGCGTCTGTCGCCTTCGTCTGCTGGCTCGGCCTCGGCCCCTGCGGCTGGTGGCGCGGCTGACGCTGGCCACGGCCGTCGCCCAGGGGGGCCGTCGGTTGTCGGCATCCTGGCGGAGTCTCGTGGCGCGGAGTTCTCACAGTAGCACCCAGCCCGCGTCTGCCTGACCAGGCCGAATGTCTCTTGGCCGTTATTTGACCCTATTTGCATCGGGTGCGGCAAAGCAGACGGTCAAATACAATGTCTGGATGGTCATTATGGAAATCATTACGACGCTAGTTGTTTTGGTTTTGTTTGTTCCTCGGCTACGGCCTATCGACGAAGCGCCACGCGCCACGGTGCGTGTGTAGCAAGGGCGAAGGCAAAGGGCAGACAAAGGCAACATCACCAGGAGCTGCGTTATTACCTTTTATGCGCGGTCTGGGGCGCCGTGGGGTAGGCAGTACCGCACAACACCAGTGCGTGGCGGGCTGGCCTACGCCTCAGGCGCTATATAGGATCTATATATATCTATATATATCCTATATGCTATATAGGATAACACAAAAAGAAAAAGAAACAGCTTCTCAAACTAAATTTAATAATCTTAAAAACAGTTGAATCACCATCTTAATCGAACAATAATAATACTAACAATTAATTTTTCTTAGAATGATTATTATATTAACCACGTGGCCTCGTTCCATTCTGCTCTGCAGCGACAGGGGTGCTTGGAGTGCATCCCAAGAAAGCTGATTTATTCACACACCACAGAACAACACAGTCTCAATCGAGTCGACACGCTCGACGATTTCGAATTCTTTATTTAAATATGCACTTCTTTTAAAATGTCCTCGACACTCTGTCATTCGGTGCGTCCGAACTGGTGGCTTGTCGAGGTAATCAGACCCGGTGTCTCCGTCCATGGTGAGCAGGCCTCGGTGACCCAGGTGGCCCTCATGTAGGGGCCGGGAGCTGCGGGCTAGTAGCGGCGCAGGCCCAGCATCAGCCCCAGCAGGACGGTGACCCTCATGTAGGGGCCGGGAGCTGCGGGCTAGTAGCGGCGCAGGCCCAGCAGCAGCCCCAGCAGGACGGTGGCCGCGAGGCCCAGGCCGGGCGAGGCAGCGTCGGCCGCCCTGGAGCAGTTGGCGTACTCGACGAGGCGGCAGACCTTGGACTCGACGCGCACCGACGACAGGGTCTCGGCAATGCGATGCAGGAACTGCGCGCTGGCCGAGCCGCACTTGAGCTTGGCCATGCCGTACACGCACCTGAGGAAGCCGTGCTTGGCGCTGCCGACAAACAGACACGTATTACCCGGGTGAACAGGAGAAATGGGGGGGGGGGGCTTTGTAAGCCTATGGCCTTGTCGGACGTGAGGCTGCCCAAGTCCAACTCTCAGCCCATTCTGGCCCGCCAGCTGCACTCGCATGACATAACTCAACCCCCCACCCCCCTTACAACTCCTCTGCCTCCCTCCCCTCTCCCCAGCCAGCCATTACGTTTTGATGTGAATCTCGCATTCGCACCGTGTGGGTGAGGTGTGGGGTGCTGAGAAGGTCGGCAGCACGCCAGCGCGCCGTGATGGGTAGGCCGTCCCGCACCGCGCCCGCGCATGCCACGCTGGGGTTTGCCTACCTCTCAGGTGCCTGTGTACGTCATCCCAGCTGTTTTTCTCTGGTATCAGAATCACAGCCCGGGGTGCGTTGTGCCCCCCGCCCCCCTCTCCCCGCTCCTCCTCGTGCTCACAGTTCGCGCAGGCTGGTCACGGCCGACTCTGCTTGCGGAGGGACGTGAGTTTGGTCGGAAACAGGCCTGTGGGGAGCCCAGCCCCGGGAGCCTCCGCCGGAGACAGTTGCCCTCATATTTATTTCGCCGTTCTAAGCGTATTCAAACGGACGTCCCAGGATTACTCTCAGCTTCCAAACGGCGCAGTGGTATTCTAGTTCTCATTCTCTTTCCCTCCCTGGGTTGGGTTCTCTCTCGCTCCACAGCCGTGCTGTTGTTATTGTGTTTGCGCGTCGCTGGCTGCGGCGAGTCCGGAAGCGATTCGGATCCGGCATGCGCTGCTCTGCGGGGACGTCCCTGGCGTCCGCCGGGCCGGGCGAAAACAGCCGCAGATTATTAATGATGGCAGCTACCGCAGCTACCGCAGCTACCGCAGCTACCGCAGCTACCGCAGCTACCGCAGCTACCGCAGCTACCGCAGCTACCGCAGCTACCGCAGCTACCCTCCCGGTGACGCGTGTGCACGGAAAACACCCTCGCACTTCTGGTTTAGTTTTCATCGCGCGTCATGGCACCACTGACGGGGGCACGCGGATCATGCGGGCGCTGTGCTACATGTCTGCATGCTGAACCAAGTTTTGGGATGTAATCCATCTAATACGCACGCACCCGCACCGCAGCCCCGGAGCCTCGGAGTCCTTCCCATTCCTCTGCGCAGACACCGCTTCCGGGTAAATCCCGGAGGGTAACAAACGTTGGCAGTGCTGGGCTGACTCCGGGCCGACTCCGGGCCGACTCCGGGCCGACTCCGGGCCCCGAGTCCACAGGTCCTAAGTCGGGGCGGGTAAGCCAGCCGGAGCCGGCACAAACCGGGATGGGCTCCTCCGGCCCCCGGCGTTAGGGCGCCTACGACTACCCCGCCACACTCACACACGCTCCCTCTCTAATTTCAACTCACCGCCCTCTCCCCACATGGTGATCCCCGAAGTAACCTCAGAGACTAATGCACGATATTGTACACAATACACCGTCGTCAAACATACTTCAAATTCGCGATGTGTTAAAAACCTTCTTTCCCAATAAATTTGATGTACGTATTTCACAACCCAAATAAGTTCAGTATGTTCAAAATGGATAACACGTAAAATTTGTTGACACGTTGTAGTTGTTCGTTAAAAAGTACATGTATGTGCCTACCAGCATAGCTCCATGACGCGGGCCTCGTGTTTCACTTCGGTCTTGTTCTTCTCCGCCTGCAAGATGGACACGAAGCGGCCGGCGCAGCTGTCCCAGCTCGTCGTCACGGAGGAGACGCTGAAGCAGCGGGAGTGCATCAGGTACTCTGGAACCGAGAGGAGGGCAGTGATCAGGGGCCAGGGGCCATGCCAGGGGCCGCGGACAGCGTTGGCAGAGGCGCACGCGCGGTGGTACCGACGGGCCCGGAAGTCCTTGTTACTGCAGAGCATCTGGAAGGTGGCCTTGGCGCCCGCCACCGTGTTCTCCACCCACTGCTGCTTCTCCTTGTCCATGCATTTGGCGCTGAAGTTGTCCACGCACACCATGCCCGTCTGGAAGGCGCTGCGGACACCAGAACCAAACAACCAGATTATCATGACATGCGCGTATATATTGCGAGCTCTTTTGTCAGAGACTGTGAAACCAAATCGAATGAGGCCGCAGCACGAGGGGAGAGCAGCACCGAAGCACCGCTGGGAAGATAAATTAAGAGAAGACCGAGAATGTCGCCGTGCCCGACCATGTCAGTCCCGCCACACCTTTGGTAGTCTAGGTGAGGCAGGCGACGGCGTCGGCGGCCGACGGCCCTCAGGCTGCCCGAGGCGAGGCCAGGCGAGGCCAGGCGAGGCCAGGCGAGGCCCCCACGCTCGCACTCGCATCCGTCACTTCCGGGCCGGCGGTCTCGTTGCCATGTTTGTGAAACCCAATCCCCGTCATCTCTCCCCCCCCCCCCCCCCCCCCCCGCCCCTCCCTGTTCCGGTCCGGTCCGGCTGGTCTTGTAGACACGGTGCGTCAAGGGGTGAGTTATGCCACGGGGATCACAGGCAGGCACAGGGCGTCTCCCAGCCGTCGGCCTGAGGCTATCGCCATTCCACATCGCGTTGGGGCGTATTGCATTACCTTTGGAAGCGTCGTAGGCCCTAATGGGCCGTGGTCCTTATCTCAAAAAACAACAACAACAAACAAACGCGAGAAAAAAAAATCGGCAGGGTGTGTTTCTAAGCCCAACGTGGAAAACATGATGTGGGCAGGATACGCGACTGGACTGCACCGGACTGCATTTGCCTCGGCGCTGTCTCCCTCCGTCCACCGCGCCGTCAGCACGCTGGACCTCAGCGGCCCAGATGGCCGAGCCCCTGGCGGAGGCATGGCGTATGTGAGCCGCTGGGCTGCCACGGCCCGGGGGGGGGGGGGGGGGGGGGCTCTGGCCTAGCCATCCCCGTGGCGTCAAAGAGGCGGTGCCCGGCGGTGCCCGGCGGTGCCGCCGACACCAGTGAGGCGACGGCAGAGGGCCAGAGGGGCGGGGGCGCCCTGTCCGTCTGTGCGTGCAAGAGGGACTCCTCCCAGGGCAGGATGTCAATATGTCGGGTGCGCGTGCCAATACCGGGAAGTAAGGTGAGGAAAAGTGGCTTCAGTGCGGAATCGCATACTCCCCTAGGCGCTCCCCCCGGGTCCTGAAAAGTTTTCATTGAACGAGATTTTCAATCACAAGCTTGTGATCTCAGCTTAAGAGTTTTGATTGAAAGTTTGGGTACAACGAAATAGATCTTCCGACAGAAAAATCTTCAGCAAGAAAAATAAATAAATAATTTGCTTCTGAGCTTTGGCTGAAACGTTCGAGCGGATGGGTCATCTCGGTCAGCTCCTCTTGCTCGGCTTCAATTATTTTTTCCAAGAGCGTGTCTCCGCCTGGCCCGGCCCCCTCTCTGTAGAGGAAGTTTAGCCCCGGATTAGATTCTGTGCGGTCTCCGATGTTGCCTTCTGACCCCCCTCCCAAGCAAGCACGGTGAGCCCAAGCCCCTTCCAAGGGCCTCGCCTCTCTGAGCCCACTTCCCTTTTAATTGACGGAGCCGCCCGGAAACTCAACAGACGGAACAGAGCAAAGCGGGCGGCGCGGGGCTCAAGAGGATGTGCGATTACTGACGGCTCTGTCGGGGCTCGGTCCACTGCTTTGGGGTGAGAGAGAGACACAGAAGGGCAGAGATTTGATTTGATTTATTACACCGAGAGAGAGAGAGAGAGAGAGAGAGAGAGAGAGAGAGAGAGAGAGAGAGAGAGAGAGAGAGGGGGGGGGGGGGGGGGGGGGGGGGAGGGCACAGAGCGGGGCGTAATGTATGGTCCAATTAAATAAACGAAGCGGAAATCGGAAGAAGCGTATATAATGGAGTCACAAGCGTAGAACATGCCTCATGGCCTGCCTTGCTCACCTCTCGATCAGTGACTGGTGACAGGCTTCGCCCTCGCGGGGAGCAAGCGGTGCTCCCGGCGCCGTCTCCCCCCTGTTCATTACGAAGGTCGCTACGACGCCTTATGAAAAGACGAGTAATTCGCCTCGATAATGAGAAGGGAAGGGACTGCCGGGGCCGGGAGCGGGGACGGGAGCCTGGCTCGGGGCAGA
The DNA here is from genome assembly GCA_038380765.1 of Odontothrips loti. Classification (NCBI taxonomy): domain Eukaryota; kingdom Metazoa; phylum Arthropoda; class Insecta; order Thysanoptera; family Thripidae; genus Odontothrips; species Odontothrips loti. The sequence goes on along the minus strand of CM076244.1, from coordinate 9,148,823 downwards.
GAGAGCGAGCCCGGGAGCGCCAACGCCTGCGGGAGGTAGATCGACCGGCCCGCGCCACGCCGACTTGCTGCGGGCTTGCCTACCCCGCGATTCACAGGCGCTCCCCGCTGCAGACGCAGGGACTGTTTCCCGATACTCGGCCGGCTCAGCTCAGCTCCGGGCCTCATTTACATTTGCTTTAAATGGAGAAGCAAGGCAGATTTCACAGGCATTCACATCCGACTGTGCGGCAGGGACACTCGTCTGCCGTCTGCGGCACACTATTATCTGACTTTGCAGCTTTCGTGCGAGCAAAATCACAAAACCAAGTCCACATTTTAAACTCAGAGCTTACTTTCCATTAGGGCCAACACTGTAAAACATACGTAGGGAGCGGCGTGGACGCCTGCATCCTCCGTACCCTCACTTTCCCCTGATATGGGGTCCCACTGGGTTCCACAAGCTCCGTGCCTGTCTCACATGTTTCTATAGGGTGAACCGGAATGAACGACGGAATTCTCAGAATCCGCCGTTCTGAGAAGTTTAGAAAGGGCGCGGGTTTTAGTCTACTAATTGTGTTTTTCGGCCGTTTTAGCCCTCTAATGTAGCTTAAGCCTCATTTCAATGCAGTTTTTGAGATTTTTAATCGATGATTGTGCTTGATTGTCTCTAAAGCTGTACACTGATTTCCTCGCGCTGATGGTGACTCACTGGCACGCGCTGTCCACCTCGGCCACGCTCGTGGGGATGCCCTTCAGCTCCGACCGCGACAGCATGGGTTGCAGCTGGTCCAGGCACACCTTGAGCGACTCCAAGCAGCCCGTCGGGTATTTGTCGCCCGAGGCGGCGCCCGCGGTGCCCACCAACACTCCTGCGACCACACGGAAATAATTAGACATGGAATAACAAGCATCAGAACAAAGAGGCTTTGCTGCACTCCTAGCCACAGCCACCTTCATTTCAATTTTTCAAGCACCTCTATCAGCTTCCAAAGCGTTTGCTCATGGGTCTTTATCAGGGCAAGGATACTGTAAAATATGTTCCCGGGCCGCACACTTTGGAATGTGGATGCCGTATCAAATGATATCAAATCCCGAGCGTCAAATCCCACACCTCCCTGGCGCACCCACACCCCTCTCAGCGGCCCCATCGCGCGCATTAACGACCTCCGGGATTGCCGATCGCCTCGAGTGTTTGTGCACACACTCACACACTCCAACGCTCCCAGCCCCGCCCCCAGCCCTGGGCCCCGGCCCCGGACTAGACTCTTATTCCCCCGAGATGATATGGCGCGATTCAATCCTCTCGCTGTGTATCGGAATTCCTCGGCGCCTAGCGCGTCAGGCAGATCACGGCGAGATCAGCGGCTCAGCCAAGCTTTGTGGCGGGCGGGGCTGGGCGGGGCTGGGCGGGGCTGGGCGGGGCTGGGCGGGGCGGGGCGGGGTGCAAAGCGGAGAAGAGGCCGCACGACCATCTTGTACGACCCTCGTCACTGTCACATTTTCGAACGGGTGTAAGAATATCGTCAGGTCGTGGTGTCAGATTGATGTCCGAATGTTGTCAAATATTAGTATTGTCGTGCAAAGTTTGGAAGCAGTCACCCCCCCCCTCCCTCCCCCGCTCTGCTTGCTTTATTGACTGCAGCGGGCGCGAGCCCGGCAGCGGTATGGCTGATATGCCACACACTCCAGCGCACAGCCAGGCCGGGGTGTGTTCATGTTAGTTCATGCTCATGCTCGCCCCACGCGCCGAGCGCCAAACCAGACCGCATCCCGACCCGAACCGCAGCGCGGCGCCTCGCGCCAGGTGGCAAAGGGATGGGACGGATGGGCACTCGGCACCACGGCCCGCCACAGGCCCGCCACAGGCCCGCAGCCCGCAGCCGGAGACGGTGAGGGGGGCACTAACTACGTAGTGCCCGCGGCCCTCCCTGCGGGGACTGTCGGCAGACGCGGATGTCATCACGGGATATATGTCCGGCTCCAAGGCTCCCGAGGCCGTCATCATACTCTAGCGCGCGCGGCCGTCGTTTCTTTGCACCCCACCCCTCTCCCGCTGTGCTGCTCACTTGTTAAACCCTCTGGGAAAGTGCACCCGGCCACCGAAACCACGCCAGTTACAGGTATAGGCGACAACCTTTTTTTTTCCCATCTCCAAATGGTAGGCACTTTTCGATTTGGCTTTGAATATGCCATTTACGCCCAATTACACGGCTTGAAGCCCTGCCACCACAATACTCTGCGGCCTGGGTTACATGAACGCCCCCCCCCCCCCCCCTCCGGCCTCGCCTCCCTCCTCCGCGCTGTGCTCTGCCGCCAGCGTCCCCCGCCCGTTCGCCCGTTCACCACGCCATAAATTAAGCCGCAATATAAAACTGAGCGTATAACGCAACTTTATGAATTCCCCCCCCCCCTCCCCGAAGAGACCCGCGTGGGGGAGCAGTGCAGGGACCTCAGGGACCTCAGGGACCTCGCAGGGGCACCCAAGGACGCGGTGCTGGCCACCTTCCCAACCTTCTGTACAGCGACCGCTCTTTACCCACTCCACATATGATGCTGCCATTGCTCCGCTGGCCCCGACGATCACTTTACTGAGAGTGAAGGTGAACATGTGTAGGAGAGAGGGAGAGAGGTGATAGTGAGGGCGAGTTGTGTGTGTGTGTTTGAGAGGGAGAGAGAGAGAGAGAGAGAGAGAGAGAGAGAGAGAGAGAGAGAGAGAGAGAGAGAGAGAGAGAGAGAGAGAGAGAGAGGGAGAGGGATGATGGTAAGGGCGCGGCCTTGTCGACACCGCTCGTGCCGCACTGCTGTTCGAGGCCCTCTGCCCTCGGCCTAAGCGAGGGCCCAGCAGCAGCAGGCCGCGAGTGCCGACATGAGGGGCTTACTCGGTGAGCGGCAGAATTCAGGTGGGAGTGGGTAGGGGAGAGAGAAGGATAGAGAGAAAAAAAAGAGCCTTCTCGCTGATGGCATAGTGATGGGGGCCCGGTGCGGGAAGTCACGATCTCGGGGAGAGAGAAAGAGAGAGAGAGAGAGAGAGAGAGAGAGAGAGAGAGAGAGAGAGAGAGAGAGAGAGAGAGAGAGAGAGAGAGAGAGAGAGAGAGAGAGAGAGAGAGGGGGGGGGTGACGAGAGGGGTTTGGGTCGTGATGCCTCCGGCTCACACCCCGCCTTGTCCCGTCATCCTATCTTGGTTCCTCTCCACACGGGCACGGGAACACACATGTCGCGCTGCGCAGACACCTTTGGTCAGCATCTGTGTAATAGGCATGCTTGTCCCTCTAGAGTCTGCAGTGTCAGAGGCTTATACGTCTCGAGCAGAGCATCGTATCGCTTACAAAATTAGTGCTCCAATTTCTTGTTACGTTTCGCTGGTGTAAATTATGGGAGGGAAACGGCAGACACACGGGGAAGAAGGCGGTGGAATGGCGCTGCGGTGAGCCTAGCAGAGCCTAGCCCGCCGGAGCCCGCGCTCTGAGGCGGCGGTGGGGGGCTGGGAGGCTGGGCTGGCCTGGGCTGGGCTGATCGCTGCGCCGGTTTATTCCGCTGCCTGGCTCCGACATTCATCAGGGCCCTACATAATTTAGTCAGCCTCGAAATGAGCGGCCCAAACTGTCAATAATTGCCACCGAATTAATAATTGCGCTACGCGAAAGAAATTGTGTGCGGTCCCCCCGGTCCTCGTCCCCCGGCCGGGCCGGCCCCGAGTCACCGCGGGCTTATTCGCTGGCCCAGTCTCCGCTTGTGATACGCAATAAGCGAACGGCACCGCAAAGGCTTCTGTGAGGGACCCATTTTTCCTCGCTGGTCCACAGCTGCTTTCCTTTGGAACTATAATATTTTCCGTCAGGAACACACGGGGCAGACAGCTCGTCACGACTGTGTCGATAAGACCGCCTTGATATTCGCGGCGAGGTGTCTGCTGCTCCACGTGGACTCCGCACAAAGGCAGAGAGAGAGAGAGAGAGAGAGAGAGAGAGAGATATGGAGGGGGGGGGGGAAGTTGCAAAAGCTGTCAGAAAGGAGCGATGCCGTCTGAATAGAATCAACAGCAGATAGGGCTTTTGTTGCAGCTGCTGATTAACGATCGTGTTTATGGGGATGCCGTTGATGACGACGAACGATGATGATGACTGATGATGTCGCGAAGATGATGCTGAGTAACGACGAGACAAGTGACAGCGGAACTGCGGCGTGTGTTCGAAGGGAATAGGAATCGCCTTGGACAAACAGGATGCAGCCGGCGCCAATGACGCGGCCAGCTAAGCCAACGTTTCTTTTTCTGCTCTTCCGCTTCAGACAGCGGCGTAAAAACGAACCGAGAAAGGGAGGGGCGATGCGTTACGGGTTGCCTACCTTTGAGGGCAAATTTTCAATGACTGAAGATTTTTTTTTTAAATATTGGTGTTCTTTTAAAATTTCTTGAAGAACAATCAACTTTTCGTCCCGTTACCGAGGCCGGTCAGGGTGCCAAGAGGAGAGCCACCTCACGGCCTCACACTCATACTGTAAAAATATTTACCGTTATTTTACGGCACTCCTCTCGCTAAAACTAAAAAAACGAATAAGTCGTCACAGACCTAGTGACGATTAAATCGTCATGGCCGAAAATATTTTGGCGAAAACCGCTAGAAAAGTATGTCTTCTTGAAGTTGTGACGAATTATTAACCATACGAATAAGTCGTCACGAAACGAATAAACGTCGTAGAGTGAGGACATACTTAGGTGGTCAGTGAATCGTACAGCTTTTCTCGTCATATGACGAAAAATATTTACAGTGCACAGCCTCGCGGCCTCATAGACACGCCAGCGCTGCTTCGGTGAAGCATGCTGGGGAGGCCAGCCCGCCAGGCCAGGCCAGTCCAGCCCGCACGACACGCATGCATGCTACTTCTCTCGGCCAGCATGCACAACTGTACAGGCGCTCCCGGAGGAAGGTATCAGAACTAGAGTCCGCGATTCAATGATACGCGGACTTCCCCCCCCCCCCAAACTTGTTTATTGTTCCGTCTGACAAACTGAAACAAAACAACTGCTATGTGTGATTGCTGGAGCATATGACGAACTACACAGTCAATACGATGAGCATGTGTATTCTAGAACGGGAGGAATGAGAGTAAGGGAGAAAAAAGTTACAAACTCACAAACCAACATGAACAAACGATGGCCACTCGCACAGCCAATAATTGCATCACTTTGTAATTCTTCCTTTTGACAATTTCTGATCCCCCCCCCCCTCTCCCGCACGTTCCCCATTCGATAAAAACCCGTGTCCTGGGGAAACACACACGAAAAAAGTAATGTAACATGCAGATGAGAGCAAATCCAATGTCACCGGGTCGCTGCTTGCCACTGTGCGCTGATTTGACCCTATTCTTTGACGGCGGGGATCGGCGGGGCCTCACAATGCCGCTCACAAGGGGTCTGCTTCCCCGGCCTCCACCAATTTCCTTTCCGTTGTTCCTCCGTCGCCGCGTCCCCGCCTCCCCCGGGGACGTGTGCCGGGGGCGGCCGGGGGCGGCCGGGGGCACTCCAATGTCACGGAGCGCGGGTGAACACCTCGCGGCGTTTAGACTGAACTTAGCAATGCAAATGTCAGCAGAGTCGGGCGGAGAGCGTCGGGGAAGGGCAGGAGGGCTTGTGCACTGTGAGGCGGCCTGCAGCGGCAGCACGGGCAACAGGCCGGCGCAGGTCTAAATCCTGCGTGCGACCTGATCGGCCCCGGCGGGAGCCAGCGGAGCCAGCGGAGCCAGCGGAGCCAGCGGACGGTTACAGACACAGAGAACTTTGTGGTTACAGAGGGCAGTCGGAGTCGGAAAAGAGGTTCCTCGCGCCGGAACGCCCAGAAAAACGTAGTCTTGAAAAGATGAAGTCTACCTTTGCTTTCATGAAAGTCAAATGAGACTTGATTCAAGTTTGGTTTAAGTTTGGTTTAAGTCTACTTTTAGTGTTGACCTAGGAAAATGTTCCCTCGATTCAAGTCTAAATAGACTTGATTCAAATCGATAAACTTGATTTAATCAAACAAGTTAGTATTAAATAAAGGATTTCGTGTCTTAAATCAAGAAGTCTTTTTTCTTGGTGAACTACCTCCACTCCGGGACGGCCAGGACCGAACGGCCGGGGCCCAGGAGGACGCAGAGGAAACCGAGTCAACAATTTCATTATGGCGACAAGAGGGCCTGAAGAGAACGGCCAGCCGTGCCAGGACGGGGGGACGGGGCAGCCGGCGCGGCAGGTGCGGCAGGTGCGGCAGGTGCTGCAGGTGCGGCAGGTGCGGCAGGTGCGGCAGGTGCGGCAGGTGCTGCAGGTGCGGCAGGTGCGGCAGGTGCGGCAGCGCGGCAGGTGCGGCAGGTGCGGCAGGTGCGGCAGGTGCGGCAGGTGCTGCAGGTGCGGCAGGTGCGGCAGGTGCGGCAGCGCGGCAGGTGCGGCAGGTGCGGCAGGCGCGGCAGGCGCGGCAGGTGCGGCAGGCGTGGCAGGTGCGGCAGGCGCGGCGAGCGGCAGGCGCGGCAGGCGGGGCAGGCGCGGCAGGCGCGGCAGGCGCGGCAGGCGCGGCAGGCGCGGCAGGCGCGGCAGGCGGGGCAGGTGCGGCAGGTGCGGCAGGCGCGGCAGGTGCGGCAATAAAGTACGTCCGCTGTGTAATTACCGCCGAATCTCAGGAGCGAGTTAATTTGTGCCGCTCACGTCGTCACGTCGTCCGGCGGTGACTCCCCTCCCCTATAGGCCCGGCACCTGCCAACGGGACGGGAGTGCGGGGTGGGTGGTGGGTGGTGGCCACAACGGGAGCCTCGCCGGCGTGGCCGAAAATACCGGTAAAATTCAATCTGACGGTAAGTTACGGAAAGATTGGTAATAACGGGTATTTTTGGTAATAATGAGAAAGACTGATTTACAGCGGGTATTTGTTAAAATAGTACGTGTTTATACTTTTTTCGGCGTAACACTAGCAATACTAGATGTTCTAGAACACTGTTCAGACGTTTCATCACTAGAAATATGAGTTTGGTACAGAATTACGGATTGTCTTCCAGCCTTACGGCAGTCTTCCAGCGAGACGTCAGAAGGTGCTTGAACGTGCAAAACTCTTAAGGGATGAGTTTTAGAGTAAATTCGGCCCTTACTGATAGTGATGGCAAGAAAAAAAAACCTTTTCAATACTTAGGACACCAAACACAGCAAATTTTCAGAGTTTTGGAAGTCTGAATATTATACCGAAAAATACTACTTTTCGAGGTCGGGTAATATTACCGTTAGTAACGGTAACTTACCGAATCTTAACGGTAATATTATACCGGCCTTTAAATCCTTAATTCCGAATCACCCGTGGGGGATTGTGGTTGTCCTCACAGGACATTGCTATGTGAACTCCGGCGGCGGCGTAGGTGAACGCCTGCGCGCGCCAGGGTAGGCCAGCCCGCGCGGCACGCGTGCATGCGAGAGAAGAGAGATTGCCTACCTACCAGGCGCTCGCTCTCAGCGCGCAGCACAGTGGATTCTGTCGATGTTACGAAATCCTGGCCGAACTTTACGAATATATCCCCTGCTGCCTTCCCAGCCGTCTGAGGGCTGAGCCCGAGCCGCGCGGCGAGGCGCCGCCAGATGACTTTTGTCGTCGGATATCGTTGTGGTGACACACGGCCCCCGAGCCCAGCAAGCTGATCCCTAAGTGTGCCGCAGATTGAGTGCTGCGGGGCTGGGCTGGACCTCGTCTCGCCTCGCAGCGACAAAGTTGTCCAAACGGAACAATTGAGTTCGGCAGGTGAAGGACGGAAGAGGTTTGAGGGGCTGAGAGGCGCGTGGCCCCGATTCCCGGATCGGATTTGCCGTTGAGAAAACCATATACTGCTAGCGTTCCGGCACGAGTGCAGGTTAAGTGTCGGCGGTGAGAGACGTGATGACACCTGCGACCTCGTCGGCGAGGCCTGTGACTGGGGCGACCACCGCGTGCCGCGTGTTTCGCAACATGTTTGCAACTTCTCCGCCCCCTCCCCCCTCCCCCTCACTCTCTCCGCTTTCTGCCTTCCGCGCCTACGATTTGTCAGCGCTCTTGGAAAACCTCCCCCCACCCCCCGGAATAAGTAATGAAGTTCTGCAACGCTTGTCAAAATGTGTGGCGACGAGTCGCCGTGCAAAGTGGCCAAATGGAGACCTCGGCACGGCGCCACGGCGCCGCGGCGGCGTGGCTCGGATTGGGGGGGGGGGGGCAGCAGCAGGGATGCCGGCGATGGATGGATAATGTCTGGTAAAAAATAGAGGCACTTCCTGGCAAAAACACGCGACCGGAGCAAATCCCGCCCGCTTTCAAGGAAGAGGCAGTCCATTTGAGTCCATTAACGGACGAGCGCTGTTAATGTTGTTGCCCTCGGGGATGCCGCAGAATACAGGTCCCGAGTCCGTCCGTTTTCGGGTTTTTTCTTACCCCGTCGTGCTGTTTACTCACCAAAAGAACGCTACAAGGCAAAGGCAACACTTTATCGGAGGAGGAATGGAAGGGTGTGCAGGGGGTGCTATAGTGCTGCCGCGTCGTTTATAAATCACGAGTCCTAAAAAATCTCCCATGGTTAAGTGCACGGCGAAAGAAAGATTAGTGGTCGCAGCAAATTGTTTAGTTGATTTTCAGACAATCAGCAAATTTTTGTTCTGAGAACTAAAATTTTGTTTGGGGATCACTTTCACTGTATTTCAAATTGCAATACAAATTGTTATTGCAAAAGAATAGTAGTACACTCTCCATAAGACGTAATGGGCCCGTTATCATGAACTTTTTGCAATACAGTGTATTGCAAACTTTTTGCGATACAGGCTAATTTTGCAATAACGACCCCATTACAAACTATAGGGAGTGTATCACTATTTTTTTGCAATTCCCACTGTATTGCAATTTCGAAAACAGTGTTGTTAATTGCACCAACGAAACGTTGCTCCGACAAAGAGGTTCGTTGTGGGCTCTAAACAATTTTCCCCGTTGTGCTGGTGCAATTAAAACTTAGTTCCCTTAACCAACATTTTATTGTTAGAACCATAATTTACTGGTTGTCTGGAAATCAACTTAAAAATTAGTTGCGATCACTAACCTTTTTTCTCCGTGTGTTCAACCAGCTCCACGGTAGACACAAATCGCAAATCCTGAAAAATCAATCAAAGAAAAACCGGCTTTACCGGGCGCTGCCCGCTGCCCCGCTTTCCCCGCTGTCCCGCTACCCCGCTGTCCCGCTGCGCCGCTCCGCACCCGCACGGTGTCACGGCTCGTTGGTTCGCTTCGCACTCGTCAGCGCAGACGCGGGCAGCCGTCAGCCGTCAGCCGCAGGCCGGCTTTCCCAGTGACCCCACTGGCTCCCCCGGCACGGCCGGCGCGGCACATCTGTCGGTGCGCCGGACTACATCATTCCACATCATCGCGCCACCCCCACCGGCGCCCCCGCCACCCCTGCCGCCCCCGCCACCCCCACCGGCGCCCCCGCAGCCCCCTCCCCTCCCAGCTGGCCATGTGACACACGACTGGTAGGGTGACAACGCGCCGCGCCGTGCCGTTCCCTTTTGAAGAGTGCCAAACTATGGGCTGCTGGATGGAGCGCCCTGTCATTAGGCACAAGAGGCGAGCAACAGAGGCGGGAAGGCGTGGAATCGAGGAGAAACTCGGAAAACAGCTAATTAAAACGGGAAGTGGCATTAAGCGGAGGGGAATATTTCTCCTCACTGTCGCGGCTCTCCGCACCGAAATGCTTCGAATGGTTGAGCCCCTGATTCTCTCGTTCGCTATCTCGTTAACTCTAATTTTCTTCTCCAGGTTTTGCTGCGCGAACGCGCATCGTACTGTTGGCGCGCAGAGAGCTCTCGTCAAACCCCCGCCAGAGGAAAGTGTTGGAAACACTTTGGGGGGTAATGAAAGGGCGCACAGCGTCGCTGTAGGTCTCCCAAGGTCCCCCAATACGTACCCCATCCCCTACGGCATGGGGAGCATGCGCGCCCGAGTGGACACAAAGTGTGCATGGCATGTGCGGGGATGACTCACAAAACTTGGAGAAGGGGTGGCATTAGCGCTTAGGCGGCAGGAGGCAGGTCGTTCACTGTAAAAAAACTTGTCGTAAATTTACGACACCAGAGTCGCTAAGTTTGATGGCGAGCGCAGTCGTTTCGGTACGATCACAGACGTTTTCATACTACAAATTTCGTTCAATTACGACAAAAGTCGTTTCACTACGACTTCAATATCCTAATGTAACGACATTACTTGTTCGGCAACGACTATCTCGTTTTGAAACAATAAAAATGCGTACTGAACACAAACGACCACATTCGTTATAGAACGAAAAGTTCATCAAGCAAAATGTCGTATCCCAACAACTTTTTTTAACAGTGTTGGCTTTGACTCACGGAAGCGGCAGCGGGAGGGTAGGGTGGGGTAGGGCCCTTGAGTGCGGCGCGCGAGCCCAGATGCGAGCCCAGAGTGCGGCTGAGGCCGGCTGAGGTGTCGCGCTGCGCATTAAGGGAGGGCTTGGCTTATGCTGGGGCTGGGGTACTCGGTCGGTAGTCGCACTCAGCTTTTCCGAGAAGAATACAAATATGGAAATATTTCCGAAACACTTCACCAAAACAGTGATGACTTTCCGACCCCTGCTCGGGAAGATATTGCGGGAAAATATCAGAGTAATAATTATTTCCAAACTTACTGGACACATATCATGGGCACTTGCACGGCGTGGTGTTTGGCACAAGGGTATATTTCCGTGCTGGGGCGGTGTCCGGGGCCGCCAGAGCAGAGCCGCACCCCGTGGGAACGTCGTCTTGGAACGGTGACCGCTGAGCGGCGGGGTGGGGCGGGGAGACAGCGGCGGGGTGGGGCGGGGAGACAGCGGCGGGGTGGGGCGGGGAGACAGCGGCGGGGTGGGGCGGGGAGACAGTGGCGGGGCCTCCGACGCGCTGAGCTGGAGTTGCCGCAAAGGACGCACCAAGCGACACAAATATCCGAGTCTGGGGAGCCTCGTGGGGAGCGGCGCAGCGGCGCTACATAAAGGAGACCAGAGAGTAGAACACAACGCGCCGCTCACCCTGACCTCGCACCGGAACCCGCACTGCCATATGCTGTTGCGACTCGGCCAGGCGAATGTGTTCTTTCGTCGAAAATGGATATGAAATTTTCCAGAGAGAACCAAAAAATGAAATTGAGTGGCAATATAGCGTTTTCAAGCCCGACCGTGGTGTTCCGATTTTATTTCTATTTTCCCGACGACCAGAATGACGTATTGGTTTCGCGGTGGGTGCTGTACGAAGCTGTACAGCAGTTAGTTATTTACCAACTTCCAATATTTATATTCGAGTTTGGTTTTATTTTCAACTTAAGTTTCTAAATTTGTGCGTTAAGGTTTAGTGTGTTTGTTGAATTCATCACACGCCCTCTCATTATCAACGATACCCCGCCTTTGATTTTAATAATCCGGAAAAAGGGAGGAACATGAGGGGTGGGGGGTGGGGGGTGGGGGAGACACACGATCCTGTCCAGCCTGATACAGCTGTCCGGACGGGAGGTCGGCTCATCCATCAGAACAAGAACACGTAAAGGCCGCGCACTGGTCAAGTGGCGTGGGGGGGACGGGGAGGGGGATTTGGGGGGGGGGGGGATGGAGGGGGACCGATTCGTACTTGTTTCAGCGACTGGCATACTGACACGGCCACTGCCGCGGCTGCTGCGCGCTGCTGAAGATGATTGATTTCCCAAGGAGGCGGCGTTAGTGGTTCACTTTCCCACTTCCGTGAGCCGCGAGCCGGACGCGAGGGCGAGCAGGAAAGAGACCAGCAGACCCTGCCGCGGCATGTGCTCCTGCGGCTCCTGCGGCTCCTGCGGCTCCTGCTGACGGGTTTGCCGGAAACGACGTTATCAAAAAAGTTTTTAAAAAAGAGCCACAAAAAAAACCGCGTGACAATTCTACGCGGGGCTAGGCCTGGCTCGGGGGAAGAAAGTACATCATCATCAAATCCCAGGAAGGGAGGGAGGGCCGCGGGGTGGGGAAACTCTGCATCACCCTGGCGTACATCGTGCCCCCAGCTGCCTCCGGCTGCTGCCCCCGGCTGCCCCCGGCTGCCCCCGGCTGCCCCCGGCTGCCCCCGGCTGCCCCCGGCTGCCCCCGGCCCGTGGGCCGCGTTTGCTCTCTGCTCCCCTCGACCTCCATGCCGAGTGTCTCTCCTCCGGCCTTGCCGAGACCACCTGACACCGACTCGGCCATCCTCGGATATGCCCGCCCCCGCCTGCGGCCTTCGTGTACTCCCGTGTACGTCCCCACAAACCGAAAGACACCCTCCTTCAACCCCGATTAGTTCACATACGGGGCGGCCACCGCACGCACACACACACACACACACACACACACACACACACACACACACACACACACACACACACACACACACACACCCGGGGTATACAGGCGAGCCGGGTCAGATTTTCGGCAAGGGAGGCGCTGAAGCGCTAAAGAGATGCAAAATGACGTGCTCTCGGAGCCGGAGGGTCGGAAGGTCGGAAGGTCAGAGTGTCGTAGGGCCGGAGGGCCCTCCCGCCAGCTGGTACGGCCAACAAACGCGACGGGACCGGCTCAGACTCCGGGCTGCGCGCTGCGCACCGAGCCTTGCCCCCACCTCCCATGTACTCCCATCCCGTACTCGCACTCCGCACTCCCCGCTCGCCGACGACAGCTCACTTCTCCCTCAAACTTCATTATTGCCTGCTGCGAGCCATCCGTGCGCATTTTAACAGCGCGTTCTGCACGTGTGCGGACGGCGGGCAGCGCCCCGTGCCAAGGCCCTGGCACTGGCCGTGCCCGCGGCTCTGGGTGCGGTGCGGTGCGGTGCGGTGGGCGGTAATGCACACGCCCGCAGTGTCGACAGCGCGGGGCAGCGGCAGGCAGCGGCAGGCAGCGGCAGCCGCCGCGGTGTAAGCTGTTAATGCTCCGCGCGGCTGTGCTGAATTTTTAACGGCCGCTCGGCCCGTCCACAGGCAGGCACAGCTCAGGCGCTCTTACCTGCGGGGGGGCTAAACAAGAACAGGCACCAGGGCTGCGGGATGGTGGCCCTGCGGGATGGTGGCCCTGCGGGTGCGGTTGCGCGAAGAGGCGACAGCACCACCCTGCAGCGTCAGGAGAACCTGAGGACCTTCAGATCTAGTGTGAACAAAAGTTTCGATGGAAAGATTGAAAGGAAAATTTACAGCACAAATTTTGAGGGATTTTTTCAAACCTGCCGTGACAATTTTGACAAGTGAAATGATTCCGTTTTATGAGATTATCCCAGTAGAGAACAATAGATCAGCATGTGAAACCCAGTTTCTAATTCTTTGGAAAATTCCGAGAATGTTTTGAAATTTTCTGACAAGATCGCACAAAGAGTTTGTAAGTTTACAACCTAAATTCATTTTTCCAGTGTGGACACCACCGCACCGGCCCAGCACCACCGGTCCGCGTCACTTTGCCGATAAAGTGCGATGCGATGCGCGCCCAGAGTGACGGCAACCTTTTATTTTTATTCTTCGCTCGTTATCGACTGTCGACGCTGAAATCAGAAACGCTGGAGGCATTCCACGCGTAATGGAAGTGGATTTTTTTGGTTAAAAGCATGGGGGGGGGGGGGGGAGGGACCACATGGCCGTTGTAGGCGACATGAGGGCGACACACCATCATGGCAGGACTTGACTGGAAGGCACTGACAGCGGGCTGCTACTGGTGTCTGTGGGCCCGACCCCGACGGCGGCTGGGGAGGGAAACTACTTCTGCCACCACGCCACGCCACGCCACGCCACGCCACGCCACGCCACGCCACGCCACGCCACGCTCGCTCTCCTCTCGCTGGGCTGGGCACTTCTCCGTGATGAAACGTGTCATTTTATGCGGACGCCGCGCGCGACAGAGGACGGCGGGGGCGAACAATGATGTCGGCGGGCTGGGCGCGAGGGTGGCACAGATTTTATGGCGCCAAACAGTTCCTCTCATTTGAATGCGAGTGCGTGGGGGACGTCGATCCGACGTCCGTGGGGGATGCGAAATGCGCTCTCCGCTGCACCACGGAGCGGAGCGGAGCCTGCTGTCGGGGCCTGGCGGGCCCACGAGCCCATTCACTCGAGTGTAATTTCAATTTTAGCGGCAGCGAAGGAGGCGGGCGGGAAGCGAGCCGAAGTCCTACCAGTGTCATGACAGCACCGGGCGACGCACGGTTATTAAATGAGAAACCTTATAAAGCAGTTATTAAAAGTAGAGCGATAGTAGACGTGGTCTCTCCGCGAGTACAACAAGAAACTCAAGAAAATACAAATAAAATAATGGAGATTCCACACTCTCAGAAATAGAAGCTTCAGTCAAGCATATGTGCTTGGTCCAATGCATTTTTTATGCTTAAACCGTAAATTGTCCGCCAAACATAATATGCTTAAAGAAGCATCTTCGGTGAGAATAATGACTAAGCTTTGAATCAAGAAAGCCCGTTAAATACGGATGCTTGAATCTAGCATATCGATGCGTCCTAAGAACAAAGCGCGATATCCTTGCGCGACGCTCAACAAAGCGCGAAGTCTTTAAGGGTCGCGTCAACAAGGTCCGATGTCTCATCGGGCCTTGTTGACGCGACCCCTACAAGACTTCGCGCTTTGTTGAGCGTCGCGCAAGGATATCGCGCTTTGTTCTTAGGACGCATTGTTGCGTTGTGGCGCAACGGGGCACTGCCCCACCCGCCAAAGCCTAAAACTTCTAAAGTCAGCAAGACTGCACCGAGCAACCGAGTCGCGAGCCCGCCTGACCGAGCGGAGCTCGTCAGTCGGTAAGTGCCAGCTGAGGGGCGCAGAGCGGACCGGGGAGGCCGGGACGTACAAGCATTGTAAAGGTAATCCAGCGGCCTCTTTATTCCACTTTACCTTCAACCCTTAAGGTTCCCCAGACCAGAACTGGGCTACATTCCCGCAAGCCTAGCACTGTCCTCTAAACAGCCTGAGGGCGGTGCCGAGACTTGCACATGGTGGAGGTACGGGTCTGAAGGGTGGAGTTCAAAAACCTGTCTGTGTCTCGCAACTTATCGGCTCATTAGGGTTAAGGTCCACGCCCTGCGCACTTTAGGTCTCAGCAGGTGCGCTGTGGTTGTGTTTTTTTATTACGGCTCAACGTCAGCCAAAGTAGTGTCTTTAAGTTTGTTCATTGTGTTGTGTGTGATGTTGTCTGTTGAGTTTTGAGTTGAGTCTTTGTGAGTGTAGTTTTGGAACAATTTTTTTTCCCTTCTTTTCAATTTTTTTAGGTTAGGCTTTTTAGTTTTAAGTTTCGGTGTCATCTGTCTGACACCCGCGCCGCCGTATCAACACCGCGCTGGGGCGACGCGTGCCGCCGTCTCATGCGCACGGTCGGCAGCAGCCTGGGCGCTACTTTTTAGCCGCCCCACCGGATCTGTGATTCCGCCTTCACTATGAGAGTGCCACCGCCCCCGGAGAACCTTTACGGCGGGTGGGAAGATGGAGACCCGGCACAGTTCATCAAGTTTCAGGAGGCCATTTGGGCCAGCTACCAGATGCCTCCTGAACACAGTATTACGCTTTTTCAGCAGTGCGTCACTTCCAGTGCTAAGATATTTTTTGACGGTCTTTTGTCTCGTTTCGGGAGGGATCCTGGCATGTGGGGTCATTTTAAAAGGATGTTCACTTCTAGGTTCGAGACCAAAAAGCCGCTTTTTCAGCGAGCTGAGGAGATGATCAACAGAAAACAGCTCGACGGTGAGAGTGTGAGCTCTTATGTGACAGAAAAAGAAATCTTGTGCAGGAAATTAAATCCGGACTTTTCAGAGGCCGAAATCTGCGACGCTGTCCAGAGGGATTTTATTCCCCACATCGCCTTCGCTCTGCAAGCCCATCGGTTCGAGTCGGTCAACGAGCTCGTGGCCAGTGCGCGGAGAGCGAAAGACAGTTCTCTGTTCACCGCAGCTGTCCTTAAAGCCTTGTCGTCTGATTTGTCCTGGTTGAACCTAGCAGTGACCCCCGCAGCCCCAGTCGACACAGTGTCCTCCAGATCATCCAGCCGGTGCGACTCCCGCTCCGACCGAGACGTGACACCACACAGTCCTCGAAGTAGGTCCTGTCCCAGGTACTCCAGGCCACCAGGTCCGTCGGGTCCTTATCGGGTGGATCAGTGGGGCTGCCCGCCTCCATTTCCGCCCCTGTCCTGGGCTCCACAATGCTGGCCTCCACCGCCATGGCCAGCGTCACCATGGGCACCACCTCCATGGGGCCCGCCAGCAGGGCCAACGCCTCCATGGTCCCCGCCTCCATGGTCCGTGCCGCCAGGACCACAACCACCACGGCCTCCACCACCTGGGTCACCACAACAGCCACCACGGCCCAGTTCAGCTGCGCCGCCACCACGGCCCAGCTCAGCTGCGCCGCCACCACGGCCCAGTTCAGCAGAGCCACCACCATCGCCACCAAGACCTCCGTCACGGACGCCGAGCCCAAGTAGGTCATCGCCCTCACGGCAACCACCTGCCGGTGTCGCGCCCGATGCAACGGTCAGCGCTTTCAGCGAGGCGGCAGCCGCGACCCAAAGTCTGCCGGCGTCAATGCTGCGTCAGCTGAGCTGCTACCGCCGCCGAGTGCGTCGCCCAGGCCCGTGCATAGTCGCAGTCAGCACAGCCTCTGAAGTCGCGCAGTCAGTGACCCCAGTGACCCAGTCACACGCGCGCCTGCTGGCCACCTGCTTGGCTTTCATAGACGGTCAGCCCTCCTCACCCATGCCGGTGCTGGCTCAACTGGACTCAGGTGCCTCCGTGTCAGTCATGTCCAGCCAGCTGTTCGCCTCCATAGCCAACAAGAGTGAGTTGACACCGCCTCCGTTTCGTCTGCATACGGCGTCGGGGGCTCCTCTTCCAGTTCTTGGCTGTTGCACCGTCAGGCTAGTCATAAATACGTCTGTCTTCCCTACTCGAGTGTTTGTCGCCAAATCTTTGGCCCTTCCCCTCATCCTAGGGATGGAATGGTTCAATGAAAACCGTGTGATTCTAGATTTTGACCAAATGGAAGTTTTGCGGAGGACAAATCAAGGTCTTCGGAGTTTGTGTCCAATTTTGAGTGGTCGTCCTCGGCGCATACCTCGGCCGATGCGCCGCCTGTGGGCATCTACTGTGGTAGCAGAAGAGACGGGAGACTGGCTCTCTCAAATCGACCCCGCCGCATGCCACACCGGGCCACGCCTTGTGTTCCCAGGGCGTGTTGTCAGCATTCGGCCACGCACCACTCAATTTGTTCGCTTTCGTGTTTGGCCAAAAATGGATTCTGATTGTGTCTTTGTCCCTGACCGCAGACTGCTTCGGGAATCAAAACTGATTCTAGCCCCTGCCGCTGTCGGGACAGGTACCGTAGCTATTCCCGTATGTAATCTGACAAACTGCACCAAGACCGTGCTGCCTCACACTATCCTTGGCCGCCTGTTCCCCCTGCGTCAGCAGCCGGCCTCAGCACCTGTCTGCTCCGCCACCGCTGAGCCCATTGGCGAGTCCAACCCGCCAGTGGAGTTCAACATCAACCCGGCGATGGATGCTGCTGAGCGGAGTAAACTTCTTGACTTGTTGCAGTCGCATCGGGATTGTTTTGCAGTGTCCAACAAGGAGTTGAGGATTGCAAAAGTACCAGAAGTGGAGATAGCTCTCTCGGATCCCAAGATCGTCCGGTGCCGCCAGTATCGTCTGTCCAAGGCTGAGAGACAAGCGCTCAGGGAGCAGCTCGACGAGTTCTTGGAGCAGAAGATCATCGAGCCGTCCACAAGTCCCTACTCCAGTCCGATCTGTTTCGTTCGTAAGTCCAACGGGAAGTTTCGTATGATTACAGACCTGAGGAAGATCAACAAACAGATCGCAGACGTTTCTTGGCCTATACCTCGAGTAGACGAAGTTCTTGATAAATTCGTTGGCGCTCGGTATTTGGCCTCTATTGATTTGAAAGTTGCTTTCCAGCAAATTCCACTTAAGGATGGCCTGTCCAGGGACATTTTCTCTTTTGAGTGTGAGTTTGGTAAATTTCGCTGGGCCACTCTTCCACAAGGCATGAAAAACTCGCCGTTTTACTTGGCGCTCGCTATGTACAGGGTGTACGCTCCTCTTCTGCATCCTGGCACGGCGCAGCTGCCGAAAGGTGTGAAGTTGTCGAAAAACGCATCCAACTTTTCGATGTATTTCGACGACTGCAACTTTCACAGCAGCACTTTCCCTGCATTCTATGACACAATAAGAGAGTTTTTGCAGCTAACCCGAGCTGCTGGGGTGACGCTGTCAGCAGAGAAGTCCATGTTCGGGTACGACCGAATGCGTGTCCTGGGCTTCATGGTCTCCGGTAGTGACATCACCATCCCGGAGAGCGCAGTGGACGCCATCCAGGCCTTCAAGGAGCCGTCGGACGTCACCCAGCTACAGAGCATGTTAGGCGTTTTCAACTTCTACCGCCGCTTCGTCCGTTCCTATGCCCAAAAGGCAGCCCCCCTCTACGCCCTTTTGGTGAAGGACGCTCGGTTCAAAATGGGCCCCGAGCAGAAATCGGCCCTGGAGCTCCTGAAGTCCGAGCTATGCAAGAAAGTCCCACTCCTGCTCTTCGACGAATCTCGTGAAACAGCGCTCTTCTGTGATGCGAGCCGTGTCGGCCTTGGCGCGGCCTGCGCCCAGAAGGTAGGCAAGTCGTGGCAGCCTGTCTACTGCGCGTCCCGCTCCCTCCACAAGAGCGAGAAGAGGTATTCTCCAACTGAGCTTGAACTGCTTGCCTGCTGCTTTGGCGTCAAACAGTTCCGGCACTATTTCCTTGGTCGCCATTTCACCATTTTCAGCGACCACAAGGCACTGTCTTTCATCGACTCTCTGACCACTACCAACCAGCGCCTCGCCAAGTTCATGCTGTATCTCTCTCCATTTGACTACAAAATTCTGTACCTTCCAGGCAAAGATCAAGTGATTGCGGATGCACTCAGTCGCCTCACAGCCGTCCCTGCCCCTGATCGCAGCTTCGAGGAAAGCGACGCCGATGCTGCAGTTCTCGCAGTGACGCGGAGCGGCCTGGACACTGCTGCTGACGCGGCGGAAGACGAGCCCGACGCCGCACCTGTGCCTCTCCCTGACCCAGTGCTGCAGCTTCCACCTGGCTTGCAGATTCCTGCAGGCAGCACCGCTGAGGAGTATGTGCGGGCACAGCAGCGCAGTGACCCCGACCTCGCCGAGATCATCACGGCCTTGGAGTCCGGGGACAACGGCTATCGCCCTGCTCGCCGCTACCAACTGCGTGACGGCCTCCTCCGCGCCCGGCACGGTCAGCTGATCGTCCCGCAGGCGCTGCGACCGGCCATCATCACCTCCTACCACTCCGCTGGGCACTACGCCGCCGAGAAGACCCTTCAGTCAATTCGGCAGCGGTACGACTGGCCCACCATCCGAGCTGACGTCCAGCGGACCTGCACCACCTGCCATGCCTGTCAGTTGAAGAAGGTTACGAAGCCCCGCAACCCCAACCAGCTGAGCCCTCTGGAGTCTCACGACTGTTTCGAGCTAGTTGTAGGAGATTTCTTGGGTCCTCTTCCGGGCTCACACGGAAAGTATTATATCCTTGTTTTTGTGGATACTTTTACCAAATTTTGTCTCTGCTATGCCACAGCTTCCAACGCGGCCAGTGATGCTATTCGCTGTTTTGACCTAATGGCCTACTTTTACGGTCTACCTCAGCGCTTCTACAGCGACGCCCACCCCTTCTCTTCCACCGAATTTTCCGACCACCTATCTGCAGCTGGCGTGCAGCAGAACGTCGCGCCACCGAACACTCACTTCTGCGTCGGTGCAGCGGAAAAAGCCGTGGGGAGAGTCAAGCGCCAGCTTCACTTCATGGCAAATGAGGAAGGTTCCAACTGGTTTCCGTGTCTCCCTAAAGTAGCCTTCATGCTGAATAATTCGGTGATACCGGATATCAAGGTTTCACCGTTTGTGGCTCTTCACGGGTTCGTTCCTCGTCTGAGTATTGACAACCTACTTGTTCCAGTTCGCAGTGTCACACTGGAAGCAAAGATGAGACAGCTTGCTGACGACCGTGAAAAGCTTAGGGTCGACCTTGTGGGCTACAGGGCACGCATGAAGCGACACTACGACGCACAACACCGGCGAGTCGAGTTCCAGCCAGGGGACAAGGTCAAGCTATTTCACCCAGGGACCCTTCGGCTGGAAACGAGGAGGTTTCAGCGGTCCTCATGAGGTGTTGCAGAAACTTAACGATCAAACCTACATAGTGCGGTACCCTGTCCGAGGGAAGCTGGTGGATAAGCCCGTGCACGCATGGAATTTGGAGGCTTACCTTACGGCGCCGTCGTAAATACATTTTTCTAATTTTTCTCTTTTCCGACATTTTGTAAAGGACCGGTGGACTGAGTAGCCGGGATCCTCCGCGTTCTTAAATTGTAAACCTTTCAGTAACCTTCGATTCTCTTAAATTTTGTCATGTTTATTTTTTTATTTTATTTTTCAGCCCTCTCCACCAGGGATGGTCTGCTTTGGTCTGCGGGACTTTTTTTTCTGTCCCCCTCTCCAAAACCTCCACGCTCTGCACACTCGTGCTTTCTCCCTTTTCCTGCCGCCTGGGTTATCTTTGTTGCAGCGTTTCGACCTCCTTCGGCCGTCGTCCTTCGTTGCCTTGCCGACGACGCAGCGCCAGCATCCCGTAGGGCCATGCCAGCCTTATGGGCCTACAATGCATAGGAGACGTAGCGTCCGTATATAATCCACCTCGCCGAGTCAGCGCTCCGTCAAATTGTCGCCTGACCGCCTCCATCACAGAGGGGAGCCACGCTACGCCGCGCCGCTGCAACACCGAAAACCGACGACCCACCTCCGCTTTTCTGAGACAATTCGCCATCCAGAAACATCCGCCATCCGCCCATCCGTCGTAGACCGTCCGCGCCCTTCCCGTTTCTCTCATTTCAATTTTCACCACATGCCTCCTTCCCTTTCTCTATGTCACCGAGATGAATAAACTTTGTTAAATATTGTACCATCATTACCCCCAATCCCGATTCGTTTGGAAGCCATCGCCAAAAAGTATGGGCATCATTCAATTCAGTTGAGTGTTTTACAAATGTGTTTAAAGTTAATTTTCTTTTAAATTTTTCATTATTTCATGTCCTTTTTGTGACAAAATTTTCCAGTAATTTTTTGCTTTTGCCTTAGTTTGCACATGCATTTTGGGATGGTAGTCACTTGGTTTGCACTTCGTGTAAATTTTGTCTAAAGTTTTAACCTTGCCCACGTTTAATTAAAATGAGAATTAGCTTCAATCCGGTTGCTCTTTTGTTTTGTTTTTCGATTTTGCTAAAATTTGGGATGATCACCCCTTGCGTGAAATCCTTTGTGCGACGGGGCCGCACACTTCTTTCGGGGGGATGTTGCGTTGTGGCGCAACGGGGCACTGCCCCACCCGCCAAAGCCTAAAACTTCTAAAGTCAGCAAGACTGCACCGAGCAACCGAGTCGCGAGCCCGCCTGACCGAGCGGAGCTCGTCAGTCGGTAAGTGCCAGCTGAGGGGCGCAGAGCGGACCGGGGGAGGCCGGGACGTACAAGCATTGTAAAGGTAATCCAGCGGCCTCTTTATTCCACTTTACCTTCAACCCTTAAGGTTCCCCAGACCAGAACTGGGCTACATTCCCGCAAGCCTAGCACTGTCCTCTAAACAGCCTGAGGGCGGTGCCGAGACTTGCACAGCATCGATATGAATGCTTGAATCAAGCGATTCTTGATAATGATTCTTGATACAAAGCTTTCTAAGATTGAATCAGCTTATTCCGCCAAGCATCCTCATTTAACGTACATTTTGCGTTAATTCAAGTATTCATTTTTGAGAGTGCATCCAGGATTTACAGTCTCTTTAATTATTCATGATACCTTCTAATACTCGCTCAAATCACTCGTTCCAGCAAAGGTGTGATTCGTCACTCCATACACGGCTGAGACGTGTCGCTTCCCCGACGCCAGTGCCACTGCCATACCTTCACAGCTGCGGTTATTTTCGCTGCCTTTATGCTCTCCCCTCCGATATTTCCAGAAATCCTCCGGATCTATGGCGCTCTCCGGCAACCGCTCCATCCTATTTCACGCTGAAGCGTCCACATTTGACAGCCCGCGCCACCACGCGTCCGCCACGCTGACAGGTTTGTCGGCGCGATGAGATTGAAAACTGCGCTTGGCAAACCAGGCGGGGCGGGGCGGGGCGGGGCGGGGCGGGGCGGGGCGGGGCGGGGCGGGGCGGGGCGGGGCGGGGCGGGGCGGGGCGGGGCGGGGCCCGACTGGTCGCGGGCTGCGGGCTCTCGACCTCCACGTTCGGGACGAGCCGCCAGCAGCGCAGACTGTCAAAGCAATAAAACGCTCACGAGGAATGCTGATGTGCGATCGGGTCGCGGAATCGTGTCCCCGTCGGGGATATTTGGCGCCTGCAACTTAACGACTCCGGCTGTCAATTATCGATAGGGCGGCGGGGGCGGGGACGACGTGAAATGTTTGCTGCTTCGCTTTCTCCCCGATACGAAGTTAAGGAGTCTTTTTGCTGTTGTTTTTTTTTCGCTGCTGCCATTTAATGTTGATTGATCGATCAATCGATTGACTGATTACATGATCATCCCGTCACAAGCCCACGCCAACCTGTTCATGCGGTGGACCTCCCCCTGCTTCCCCCGGCCAGCCACTCCCGCAGCAACCCTCTCGCTCTCCTATTTGCCGAGCCCTTGGCAGGCGGCCGGGCCGGGCCGGGCCGGGGCAGGCAGGGTCGGGGGACCTCTCTGTGGTGAGTGAAAACACACAGAGAGGGGCGGCGGCAGCGGCTAAAGGCTTCCAGCCTCAAACCTGAAACATCACCTAAGTCCCGCCGAAGTTTCCTCCTCCGAATGTGCTGCACCGGGCTGCACGCTCAGAGAAGTATTCTCGAATCAAGTATTTGTCCCGCAAAAATGTCGACTATGCTTGAATCAAGAATGTCTCAAAATATGGATGCATGATTCAAGCATATGCGACATTCTTAGAGACGATTTCATGATTCAAGCATTCTTTTTGGGGGTGAAGGAAGGACGGCCGTCCTGATCAGCCCTTATCGAAACCAAGCCGAAGGACGGAGGGATGGGATGATCACAGGCGGCCGAGGCTCGCTTTGTCGCGAAAGCAGCGGCAGCAGCGGCAGCAGCGGTATGGTGGCCGTTGCCCTACGGTGGGGGCGGGGGCAGGGGCCCGCCATGGTTCACTGGTCGCGCAGCGGTGGTCGGGTCGGCGGCGGCGCGTTAGACTTTCTAGACCCCACGGACAGGCCGTGACTCTAGGACCGTAGCCGTGATTGCCCGTGCTGCCACACATGCAAGCGGTGTTGCCGCCCCGTGCTCACGTTCGAACCGTTTTAGGCGGACATCCGTCTCGCCTAGCGGGCCGCGGCCGGTGCTGGGGTTGCGGGGGTGCGGGGGTGCGGGGGTGAGGGGTGCGGGGGGTGCGGGGGTGCGAGGGGGTGCGAGCCCCGACATGCTGATTCTGTTTTACGGGCCTTGTTGTTGGGGTGCGGAGCGGTGCGGAGCGGGCGCTGTGAGTCCGGCAGCGCTGATGCGTATTCAGGACGCTCGGCTCGGCCGGGGTGGGGGTTGGGGCACCGTCGGGGAGACTGGCCGGCTGACCATGTCGGTGACATAATGTGTCCCGGCCAAGCCGGCGGTCGTCATGCTGGGGAAGTGCGCCCTGATGGTGATAGTGTAGTGCGACGAGCGCAGACACGGATTAAGTTGTGATGGCTCAATAACCCCTGCGATTCAGCGGCTATTGGTGGACACTGCCCGGGCCGGGCTGGGCCCAGGCAGAACCCACCGCCCGGGCACCTAGGGCAGCCAGGGCACCCGGAACGACTCACGCCGCCCTGTTTACACCGTCCAAACCGTAAAAGGCTGAAATGGGCCAACGAAGGCCGCGCCCCCTCAGGCAGGTGCGAGGTGGGGGGGGGGGGGGGGATGCTGCCGCCTGCTGCGCCTCAGGTCCGGTCGGGTCCAGCCGGCCCCTTTTCAAACGTCGTTCCGCTTCCAAAACAGCCCAAAATGGCCCCTAAATGGATGGTGACGCCCCGCGCGGCCCCGCACCAGAGTTGCTGCAGGCGGCAGCAGGGCCATTGGCTCTGTGTAGTTGTTGATTCGCCTCCGGGCCCCGGTGGTGCCCCCCCCCCCCCCCCCCCCTCCCCTCTCCCCCGAGGACATCGAGGCCACTGCTCGAGCGGCTGCATGCGCAGACCAAGCAATACTTCGCTCACGATTCGACCCCCTAGGGCTCGACGTGTTTCCTCTTTCCTTTTTCTGCTCGCGCGCGGCAGCATTACTCCGTTCAGCGTCTTCTGCACGTTCTCCCACCCAGAAACATGCGACAACACACGAATTCATTTTTATCGATGTATGCGAAAAGTCAACGCTGTGGAAACGTTTTTCTCTGTTTTGTTGTTTTTGTGTGTTTTTTTTTAATGGGATGTCGCCCCTTTACGTCCCTCCTCGTGGCTAATTATGAAAGATAATTGATTCGTCACAGTCGTCACAGTCTTCACGTAATTATATTTTTGTTGGAAAGAAAGCGAAATGTGTCTCAAAAAATAGCATTTTGTGTTTTGTCTTGCTGTGGTCTCGTCAAGGATTGCTATTATTTTTGTAAACGTGTTTTCCCCTGTGGTCCTGCGAGGTACGTACGATCTACCTGCTGTCCTGCCCAGCACTGCGGCCCTCGCTATTTCTCTTCCTCTCCCTGCGGGGAGAGTAATGGCAATGGCGCTGTCCGGTCTGGCCTGGCCTCGGCCGCTACAATCAGTACGTCAGGAAGGACCCCCGAGCAGAGAGTATGGCGCGGCCTCTGGGCCGAAGCAGCCGAGGCGGAGGGAGGAGTAACTGATGATAGTCGCTCGTCGAGCGGCCGTCAGGCCATTCATGCCGGCTGGAGTCTCCGCCTTTTTTATCACGGCAAACTACTAATACCCCTCCACCCCTCCCTCCCATCGAGTTTGACATTTCCGTCCGCCTGTCCCGCCCATGACCACCTTCGTTCTCGTCTCCATCACGTCCTCCAGCGGCCCTTTGTGCGTCGACCCCCCCCCCCCCCCGGACTCCCACGGATCCCCGGACCCCGGAGTCCCTGCAGGACCTCTCCAGTGTTTTGACTTATTGCTTTTCGGGGGCGGTTCGAGGCTTACTCCCCGAGGCACGTCCGATATCTCATCGGAGTCGTGCGCCCTGGTGTGGCGTAAGAAGCGTGTGTGTATATTTGTCCGCGCGGGTGCGTGCGTGCGTGTGTGCGCGCGTGCGCGTGTGTGTGTGTGTGTGTGCGTGTGTGTGCGCGCGCGTGTGTGCGCTGGGAAAAGGCATCTTTATTCCCAGAGGAACGGACGGGCGTGTCGAGACGGTGGCCCGGGCCGGGGCGTGGTCCCCTTAACGGCTCCACTCGCTGACCTGGCCGGAGTGGTACTTTGTAGCCCCCCACTGCCCCGCCGGATCGGACCCAACCGGGACAGCAGGAGAAGAAGAAGAAGAAGAAGAAGAAGAAGAAGAAGAAGAAGAAGAGAAAGAGGGCGGAAATGTGTCCCAATTTCCCCCGGAGCCCAGCGCGCCGATTGTCGGGAAAACGCCGTTAAGGAGACGCGCTGTGGCGCTCGATTGCCCCTCCGCAAATGGTGGGACTGGGGGGGGGGGGGGGGGGGTCATGCAGTGCCCCCCGGGGTACTGCAGGATAATTATCCACCCTGGCTACCCGACAGGATATCAGAGAGGACCTCTGCCCCGCTCTGCCCCCTCACGGCGGGACCTTTGCCGCGGCGATGCGGCGCCTTGCGGTACACTTAACCATTTACCGCCGCTTGTCTCTCACGACCAATAATAGCGGTCGTCGGCAAACTTGAGAGACGGCACTGCGCAATGGAACACGGTCATTTCCGCCTTCTCGTCTCAGAAGAGTCATGCCAAGGCCCTGAAGGCCCCCCCCCCCCCTCCCCGCAGCCCGCCGGGCCGATTTGCGTTTCGAAATACGCTGTAAA
This sequence comes from Odontothrips loti, assembly GCA_038380765.1. Classification (NCBI taxonomy): domain Eukaryota; kingdom Metazoa; phylum Arthropoda; class Insecta; order Thysanoptera; family Thripidae; genus Odontothrips; species Odontothrips loti. The sequence goes on along the minus strand of CM076244.1, from coordinate 9,122,805 downwards.
TAGACTTGCTTGGTTGGTTTCGCGTTCCACAGCCTTCGCGTCGGGTCGGATCATGGTCTTTTGGGATGTGGATAAAGGGCGCACTCCTCTTCCCCTGCTGTGTTTCCACAACCTTCCCGCTTCTCCCACTCCAGAATCGGCGCTTTTCTTCCCCATTTTCTGGGCCGGCTGTCCGCTCCAGGGGGCGGCCCGTCCGGGGCTGTTGTTCTTCCATTCGGCAAATGGCATGCAGATGTCCCGGCACCCGGCCCGGCGCCCTCGGCCGGCACCCCCGCGGAGCCTCTGCGGCTCTGCCGGGCGCTGCCCGCATCGGCGGTACAGAGGCCGAGGTACAGCTAGCCATGATACGAGACCTCGATGTTTCTCTTCATCCCGTACGGAATTGTGAATGGAAGCCGCAGCAGCAGCGGGCTCCGTTAGGAAAAAGTCGGGCAAAAGAAATGCACCAAAAAAGTAAAATATTAATAAGAAGCGATAAAGGCCGATTGAAAGTTCGGCAATGTGCGAGCAGCTCCAACTGCGCGCTCGCTGACTACATCAGCTCCAGGGAACTCGCTCCGGTACACAAACCCCAACACCAAGACGCAGAGTATTCCTACTGAGCCTCGCCGAGCGCGGGAGGGTCTTGTGGGGGTCCCCCTGGGGTCCCCCTGGGGTCCTGCAGGGGCGGTCAGCACAGAGGACAGCGCGGTCCGGTGGCTGCCCCCCCTGGCGGGCAGGCTGGAATGGCTAGCCATACTGCACTGTCGCACTGGCCATCGGAACACCTTGAGTATGTGCGAAGCGAGGCGCTAGCTGCGGCCCCTGCGGCCGCACCGCCCGCTGAGCTGAGCCTGGTGTGGTGTGTACCTTGCCAGCGGCGGTGCACGGGTTCTAGAGATGGATGGATGGAGCAAAGAGAGGGGGAGAGCGAGAAAGAAAAACAAGAAATGCGGCGGGCAAACAACGGTGGTTTCGGCGGGCGATGGAAGGGGGGGGGGGGGGGGGGTTCCGGCGAAGAACGACGGTCCGCCCAAAGTGGACATGGCGCTGATTGGGGGAGGACGAGAATGAAAGGACGCGGTAGGACCGCGGGCGCGGCGGTGTCAATAAACGCCCTGGAACGGTATAGAATTGGAAGTTGCCGTCTGCCTGAAGGCAAACCGTGTCGGCGAGGGTGACTAGGAGGCCGCCGTAAGGGGCCATTCACATACCACGTGGCCTATTTGGGGGTAGGGGGGGGGGGTGCGAGCAGGTACTACGCTAAGTCACGAGGGGGGGGGGGGGTGTCGGGCCAGGTCACCGGACCGGGCCGAGCGGGGTGGCGGGGCGATTCCGTGCGAACGGGCTCATTTTGAGAGTAGCTGAAGTGCAAAAATGAAATTTGGTCTACTTCTCGTGCTCTCCTGAGGTACCCACATGACATATGAGTTCGGTTGCAGCGGGGAAACGTGAAACTAAAGGGTACAGTGAATTTCAGTGCTCACATGCCCCGATACAATGCGTTTCAAAGACGCACGGAGACAAAGACATGAAATGGGCCCGGCGAACAGAGCGCCTGTCGGCCGGTGCATAGGCAGCCAGCGCAGCGGCCTAGTGAGGCGGGTCAGGCTACCCTCGACTCGGCGGGCGGTGGCGGCACCGGCCCCGACCCCAACCCCAGCCTGATCACAGGGCCTCAAACTAATTAAGTCTCGATTTTTAGCTTTAATGTTAGTGTTTTGAGGTATCATCAGCTAAAAAGCCCCCCCCCCCCCCCAGATCCCACCGCAGTGTTACAAAAGCGATCTGCGCGAAGCGCAAATGGCCAGAGGGAGAGAGGCGGAGAGAGACAGAGACAGAGACAGACAGACAGACAGACAAACAGACAGACAGAGATAGACAGACGGAGATGCAGAGAGAGAGAGAGGGAGGGGGGGGGGAGGGCACTGGCGAACAAAAAGTTGCCGCTCGCATGGGACAGAGGAGCGACCGCACGCAAACCCCCCTCCCCGCAACCCAAACCGCTCTCACCCAATTTCGGCCGTGTGCTGGACCCCAAAGCAGAGAAGTTGTTTGGGAAACAAACTAGCCGTCCAACTGGAAACTGAAACAGCGAGGTTTTTCGCGGGCAGCGGCATTCATTGCCGACATTCTTTCTGTTGCCTCTGTGCGCGCAGCCTGGGCCGGCCTACCCCTACCCTACGCGCGCAGCTTGAAGCCTGGCAAGGAGGCTGAAAGAGACGCCCCGAAGGTTGGTCCATGTCCGTTCACTGACCTTCACAAACTTGTACCGCTTAAAAGAAAAACTTAAAAATAAATTCACAGAAGGTACAGAACAACGGACGGTGATTTTGAGACAATTATGAAAATATCACAATGAGGTGACCGATACGAAAAGTACAGCATTACTAGGGTACATAATTACTGGAAAGAACTTCGATTGTGTTTTTTTCTTGAACTAGTTTCATACCAAAATTTTCATCACTTTTCCACGAAGGGTAACCGCGACTCACGTCCCTTCCCCTCCGAAACCGCGGGGATTGATCAAGAACACGATCAAATATAGCCGCGAGAATCGTATCCGAGAGGGAAAGCAGGGCCCGGCCCGGCAGGGCCATATCAGATAGCCGATAAGAGGGGGGAGGGGGGAGGGGGGGAAGAGCAAGAAAGCCGTAAGTAATGAAGGTGCACCCTGTCCGAGGGAGCAAGAGGAAACGGTGATGCACATCCCCAACGACCTGTGGCTGAGTATACAAATTACTGCCGGACGAGCGAGAGAAACAACAGATCTTTTGGTGTGACTGCGCCAGTGAGAGAGAGATGCCCGGCAGTCCAATCAATGTTCCGTCTCTCTCGCACCCATCCAGCCCGTTTTTGTAACAAAATCGACCACCGCATCTCAAATTGAAATCGTCCCAATGCCCCCTCTCCATCTTACCAGATCAGAGTTCCTCGTTTCGCGTCGCGGTTGAAGGACCACGAGACCCGGGGGGAGAAGGGGGGGCTATTCTCGCAAATCACGCAATAGCGCCATTCAATCATAAACTTTGCCGGCGCTAAATTGTTTGCAGCTGTTTATGTTAGAGTGAGAGTAAGAGAGAGAGAGAGAGAGAGAGAGAGAGAGAGAGAGAGAGAGAGAGAGAGAGAGAGAGAGAGAGAGAGAGAGAGAGAGAGAGAGAGAGAGAGAGAGAGAGAGAGAGAGAGAGAGAGAGAGAGAGAGAGAGAGAGAGAGAGAGAGAGAGAGAGAGAGAGAGAGAGAGAGAGAGAGAGAGAGAGAGAGAGAGAGAGAGAGAGAGCGAAGGGGAAAGGGGGGGGGGAGTTAGTAAGTGATCGTCTGCCAGTAATGACTATGCAAATGCAGACGCAGCGAACGAAAGCAGCAACTAGTCATAGACGCCAGTGTGGACGGTTGACTGGTCCACTCCGCCGCCGAACACAGAAGCAGCAATTCTGTTCAGAGCCAGATTGGAAACTCCGATTGTGAAAGTTGTGGAGGGGGGGAGGGGGGTGTTGTGGTTGCGGGGCCACGCCGGAGCGCTACTCACCGAGGAGGGCGAGAAGGGTGGCCGGCGCCCTGGGCACCGCCATGCCCGCTGGGCTCGCTGACCGGGCGCGGCCAGGACGGAGACGGCGACGTCCTCCTCGCGGATCCCGAGCCCGAGCCTCAGGTGTGCCGGCCACTGCAGAAAACGGAGCGGGTTCCAGCATCAGCCGTGAGCAGCGAACAGGCTGTATAACATGTGAGGCCATGGCCATGGCCTCTGTGGGGGCCGGGCCTTTGCAGCTCCGCAGGGCTCCGCGCTCCGCCATGACGCCCGGCCCCGGCCAGTCGACTCGTCGTCCCTGCTCCCCTCCACCTGGGGCTGCAAGCTGATAATGAGCACGTGCACCGCACCTCGGGGGGCCGCGGCCCCACCCCTGAGGGGCGCTTCGCGTGCGCGTGGCCGGCCGTGCGAGCCGAGCCGACCTGCCCGTGCTGACACGCTTCGCTTGCCGTAGTTCGTCGCCGTCCCCTGGGGCTGGGTGGTTCCCTGTGGAGGTGGGGCGGCTCTATATTCCTGTCGCTGTCTGTCACTTTAATAATGCATGGCAGCGTGAAAACGTGAAAACTCTGCCTGCAGGGAACGCGGAAACGTCGTGTATTCTCTGGAGTAGGCGATCCCACGCTACGCACGAGCTCCACGTTCCGGGCATCCGGGATAGCCTACCCGAGGCCCGAGGTAACCCGAGGGGAGGGGGCCCCGACGCGCCTGAGCCGTGCGCGGAGCAGTATGTTACACAGTATGTTATAGGCACTATTTTGTCGAGTATTGTAAGGTATTACAAGGCCATTTCTCTCCTATTCCTATTCTTTCCTTCTAATTTTAATTTCAGTTTCTTTGTTACGGAGGAATATTACGTACGCGCGAATGACTCTTTTTCCTGGCGCCGGATGGAAAAATCCAATAAGTTGAGTATTCTACTATGAGTATTATGAGAGGTATTATGGGGTCACGTGCGGAGTACTATTCGAGTCAGGTCCGCCTCTCCCGAGCCTCCCCAGAGAATATACGGCGTTTTTTAATCACGTGGTTAACAACTGTCCGACGAAGTCTGAGTTCTCGGGTGTATCTCAATGTCCAGCAGGAGGCGGTAAGGTGTAGCCCGTCCAGACAAAGGGTGGCATCAGTGACACCAATTCCTCGGCTGGATCGAGGTGTGAGACGAGGCAACTCCTTGCCATACTTGGCACTGACGGTCCCGGCGCCGGCGCTGCCTGCTTGGGATGGCGGCGGCGAGACTCGGAACCACCGTTGGCGCGATGCTGTCCTCATGGGAGAGGGCCAGGACGGAAGAGGTCGCCGACGACAAGAGGCGGCAAGCGGACGGGCGCGCTCTCCTCCCCTTCGGCCTCCGGGGCCTCCGGGCGGCGGCGTATGCGTCCGCGTTACCGGCGTCTCAGCGAGAGAGGCGGAGGCGGCGGGGCGGGAGAGAGTATTCGACCCTACTGGGCCGGTGTCTGGCGGGCTACTGGCTGAGCTGCGACTGTAGCTCACTGCAGCACCCTCCCCTCCCCTCCACTCCGGGAGGGCTGCGGGCTGTGAGCCCAGCCGAAACCTCAACCATATCCGTGTGAAGGCACTGGGCACCGACCAACAGGCTGCACTCGCACTCCTCTCGGCTTTCCCTCTCGGCTCCCGGCCCTCCCCAACCCCTTGTCTAGCCTCCTAAGGGTGCGGTCCACTTGCCGCTCCGACTCGCTCCAGGCGCTAACGCTACCAACGCTTTCTATGAGCGGTCCATTAAAGCTCCTGACGCTTCAGTCGATTCTCAAGTGGACCGCACCCTTCCCTACAGGTGCCTCACCTCCTGGGAAGGGGCGTCGGGAGCGCGGCGGGAGCGAGATCAGTGACGTAGTCGGTGATGGAAGCAAGGGCGTCGGGAGCGGCTGGTAGCGCCAAATGGAGCGACCAGACCCGCGCTACGAATGCTCCGTGGCGTTTGGAGCGCCAAGTGGACCGCACCCTCAGATCCCGGCCCAGAAATGTGCTGCCAAGTGTTTCCGGAATTTGGAGTGTCTAGCGTTTCAACAAGTCCAGATTTTGGGTTTCCCCGTTGTTTGTCAAATTCCAATCTTAATCCACTCATTTTTTTTGCAGATTGAAAGACATTTTCTGATAACTTTCAATTGTCATTTGGAATGAGTTTAAGCTCTATATACTTGCTTTTCTCTGCACATCAAGTGTGCACCATGTGTAATGAATGCATATGCAGAGATTGTGGGAAAATGATACACAAATTTCACTAAAAGGTCTTTCTTGCTGATTTATTGATCAAATAAATTAAGAATTCATTGCACTCCATCACAACACTGGTAAAAAGAAAATACATCAGGATACAAAATAGCCCCAAAAATACGTTACAACCAAATCACATCACATTGAGATAGTAACAAGTGAGAAAGGAACTCTAGAATTCCTCTTCACTCTTGAGAGTGCGAGTTTTAGCAAGCTTCTTGAACTTCAAAATGACATCGTCAACTGAAAACTCTCCATGGACCTGGTTGTCTCTGGTGCGTACATTCACAGTGTTGCCATTGAGCTCCTTCTCACCGACCACTAGGAACAACAAGAAGAAAAAATTGAGTTGGTGTAATCAGTTACTGAAAGTTTATAGCAAATTACCGAACTGCATAAAATTTCTATACATACCCATGATAAAATTGTATTGAGCCAACTGAGCATTTCTGATTTTCTTGTTCATTGTATCACTGTCATCTGTATCTACATCACACATGAATCCAGCTTCAAAAATCTGCTGCTTTACCTAAAACCATACAAAGTGAAGAATTCAGTTAGTTCCAAAAGCAGTTATTATATCAAATACATAATTATCTGAAGGGAAAAAAAAGACCAACATACCTTTGTGGCATATTCATTGAAGGGGCCAGCTACTGGAATAATCATAGCCTGTCTAGGAGACAACCAGAAAGGCCACTTGCCAGCATAGGACTCTGTGAGTACAGCAATCATACGCTCAACTGAACCCAAGATAGCTCTGTGAATCATGACTGGTCTTTTCTTCTCACCATCCACTCTGGAATTGAAGCAAACTTAGGTTTAATAAAAACCACGTCATCCCAACATTACCTACTAACATGTAATAAGAGAGTGGTGTGGGTAGAACCACCCTGACAGTAATGCAAATATAGTTCACTGACCCAATATAATTGAGATCAAAGCGCACAGGCAGTTGGAAGTCAAGCTGGATTGTGGCACACTGATGTGAACGGCGGAGGGCATCCATGATTGTGATATCAATTTTAGGCCCATAGAAGGCGCCATCACCAGGGTTTTCTGACCAGGGTTGGCCAAATTCATTTAAACTTTCAGCAAGGGCCTATATGGATTGAAGAAGCTACAGTTGAAAATACTTGCGAGTTGTACAATGAATAAAAGCAGGAAAATTAAGCATATGAAGAAGACTTGCCTTTTCAGCATTATTCCAGACTTCCAGTTCACCCAAGTATTTCTCTGGCCGAGTGGACAATTTCAGTTGGAAAGTGAATCCAAAAATGCCATAGACATGTCTCATGAAATCGAGGCATGCGGAGATTTCTGATTTGATCTACAAGTTGTAAGGATGTGTTAATCAGAGAACCAAGTGAATGCATCACTTTTATTCAAATTGGGCAAAAAATTAACTTCTTCACTCACCTGATCTGGCATACAGAAAATGTGAGCATCGTCCTGTTGGAACCGCCGAACTCTTGTCAAGCCAGTAAGTGCACCAGAGAGTTCGTTTCTATGCAAAACACCAAAGTCTGCAACCCGCCAGGGCAATTCTTTCCATGAACGAGGACGGTGGTCAAAGATCAAACTGCGAGGTTCAAAGATAGGCACACACATAAGTCAGAAGATACACAAACTAATTTTCCAAATTTTTCAAGAACAATGTATCTTACCAATGTCCTGGACAGTTCATTGGCTTCAGGGCAAACTGCTCTTTTTCAACTTCAAAGGAGAACATATTTTCCTGCAGAGACAAAAATTTACATTACCTTCCCATAACAGCATTTTAACTTGGCTTTGCTAGTCTTAATCATACTCACAGCGTAATGAGCCCAGTGACCAGATGTTTTCCAAAGTTTGGAGTTGTAAACATTTGGGGAGACAACTTCCTGAAACCCTCTTTTTCTATATTCTTCGCGGATAAATTCCACAAGAGAATTGTATATATGAGCTCCCTTTGGTTGGAAGAAACAGGACCCAGGGCTCAGTTCATGGAAGAAGAAGAGTTCTTGCTCCTAGAAGCAAAGAGATCAAATGTTAATACCAAATAATTCCTACTGAGCTCAATAGTGTTATCAATATAAACACTCTACCCTGCCAAGTTTACGGTGATCACGTTTTGCAGCCTCCTCCTGGAACTTCTCCCATTCTTTCATCTGCTTTGGGTCAGGGAATGACACCCCATACACTCTCTGAAGGGACTCAGCATCAGCTTTTCCCTCCCAATAAGTAGCAGAATTCTGGAAGCAACACAGTGGCACCAAGACATTTAAATCTATCTCTCAACAATTTTTGAAACATTTATAGAGAAACTAATCCTAAATACTTTGAACAACAATACCTTGGTAACTTTCAAAGCCTTAATTTTGCCAGTGTCCCTGACATGTGGGCCCCTACATAGATCAATGAGCGGACCACATCTATAAACAGTTGTGGTAGGGGTATTAACTTTCTCCTTCAAAATACGGACTTTGAACTCATTATACTGGAGGGGAACAAAAAGGGTAAGATGACACTTGCCTACATTAGCAATTATAGTACAATTCACTTATGTTTCAAATGTGTACCTTAAACATCTCTAAAAGATCCTCTTTGGTCATTTCAAGGCGTTCAAACGGCTGCTTTTCCTTGACAATGGTCTTCATCAGCCCCTCTAGCACAGGGAAATCAAGATTGGAGACCTGGAGAGGGATGCATATCCAAGTTGTGTGTGTATGTCATCAATAAACCACAAACATCTGTAAAAAAAAAAAAAAAATCCTACCTGTTTGTCTGGTAGGAACATGTCATAGTAGTAGCCATTATCAATAGGCGGACCATAGCATAGACATCCTCCATAGACACGCTCCATGGCTTCTCCCAATATGTGTGCTGTTGAGTGCCAGAACACCTGCTGAGCTGCAACCAATATCATAACATTAAAAATCCACTGACACCCCTCCTTCCTCAACAGTGGTCACTTCGACTTTTTCTTCTCTTTTAAGCTCAGAGGACAGTACCTTCTTCATCATCAAATTTCAGCAGCTGTAATTTGCAGCTCTTTTCCAAAGGCCTATCCAAATCCCATAAAACACCATCCACCTTGGAGATGACAGAATTTTCAGCTAAACCTTTGCTGTTAGCAATGGCAAGTTAAAGTTCGTTAACATATAATGTACACCACAGATACTGGACATACATGAAAATACATAAAAAGCAATAAAATATCACCTTATACCCCTTGCGATATCGTAGGGAGTAGTACGCCATGATTCTGCTGGGATGGCTTTTCCATCAGGGAGAGTAACAGTTATGTTCTCTGGAGTCTTGGAAGCAATACGGGCATCATATTCTGCTTTCAGTTTATCCCACAATACAAGGCGGTCCTACAGTTACAAAACTAAGAATGAATATCCTTCGAAGTTTTATTATAAAATTTTCAAAGATCTTCGGATTTCTTTGGATTTAGTTCAAGTACCTGAATATAGGATGGCCAAGGTTTCAACTCTGAAACAGTAGACTTCTCCTTCTCCACCTTCTTATTAGAGGCCTAAAAATAAACAAAAAAAAAAAGAAACAATAACAAATCAATTAAAAACGAAGTCAAAGAGGCAGCCAGAGCCAACAGGATCTGTCAAACTTAAGCTAGTGGTAATCAAAAAGCATGCAAGCTTGAGCTCCAGAAGGCAAGGAGCAGATGGGTACACATAACAGAAGTAGGAACCTAAAACAAAATTGAACTAAATCATTACAAAAGTGTGCATAAAGCAGGACTAAAACACACTGCACTATAGTATCATATTGCTTGTACTTCATCAAGAAGTGTTAATGCACACAGAGCTAGTTAGCGAGCAGAATGGCAACATTTCTTACAGTACATTAACAAACTAAAAAACCATGCTTTCCTCAAAGGAGGAAGGTAGTAGTGATACATAATAGGCTCTGCCTGTTCATGCTAGACCCAACTGCTGCTTACCTTCCCTTTCCCATTCAAGTCCATAAGAGGGTTCTCTTTAACAGTATCAATTGGCTTTTCTTGTACAGTGGTCTGAGCTGAGTTCTGTTTCACTGCATTACTATATGATTTTACAGTGGTGCGATTGACATTTGCAGTAGAAATTAGAGTCAAAATGTCATCAATTATATTTCGATTGGCAAGTGGCATATTCTGTGCACGAGGTGGAAAGGCATTGCAGGCTTCAACTGAGAAGCTTGTCATGTGACGTAACCAACGTGACAAGTGCAAGAATGTTGACATTTCACTACTGGTGTAAGTGGACAGAAGAAACTTCAAAATTTTGACGTCTTCTTGGGTTGGTTCATAACCACCACAGTAACTAAAATGGGCCAAATAAGAGTCCACCATGCAAAACGGAACTGTGTGTTCCTTCACCGAATACGCCTCAAACATTGTTTATTTATTAAGGACACGTCCTATTTTGCTCCAATGCCAATCCCACCACAGACTTCAACCACACGTCTCCAAAAAAATTTCTCGTTCTGTTCTGAACGTATGCCAGCTCCAGGAGTTCACTCAGCACCACAGCTCAGCACCAGCCGATAACCTGGTCACAACATAATATTACATCACTTTTCACCATACATCGGAGGCAAGTGTATGACTCTGCCAGATGACAGAAAAAGACATAACTTCAACAGTCCACCAAGACCAGGGTGGGACACACGTTATTCGATTCTAATTCAAACCGTGAATGCAGTCGAAAAAGGTAGACCTCAACGAGACTTAACCTCTACTGAACAGTGGTTCCAGATGCACCATGATGCAACGTTCACCTAAGGGGGTGTGAGGCCGACTAGGCCCAACAACTCAAAGACAGCCACAGCTCTGAATGGCTAACTCTTTGAGGCCTGTGATTCCACAAAACGGGGCAGCAGCACACGATACGCTGATGTTCCCGAGAAAATTCAGTCACTAAAACCCCCTGCAACGTGTCAGTATCATACCAGTTTGAAAGAAGAACTGTGGCGCTTGATACTTAGGCCAAACGCACGCAATATGTCCGAGCGTACCAATTTAATCATGGCTAAGAGTGAAATTGAAAGGATAACTTAGTCATTCATGCCTTGTCGCTCTTGATGTTCAGTGCTTTCACTCCCTGTTCGACGACGTCGCCCATGGTGGTGCCTTTGGCTTTGCCGACTGAGACTGCCGACTTGATTCGGTTTAGCCTGGCCTCCGATGCTGGGAGGGAGGGAGAGAGAGAGAGTTCGCTGTTGGGATGGCCGCCTCCGATGCTGGCAGCCGGGGTATTTACGTTTTAGGCCCCTGGTGTCGTGTGTACGAACTAGAAAAGGCATTACTGGCAGCAACACGGTGTATTCTATGGTTTGGGTTTAACATTTATAGTACACAAAGATCTTTCTCTAGGAATTCGTAAATTGAGTCGGATTTTGGCCGTTCGAGAAGATTTGGTCATGGATCTATGATGAAATGTGAAGGATGTAGAAAATAAAGTTGCGGTGTCAATAATGGTTCTCATGACAGCGCGCCAATAGTCCCAGTCCGGTGTCATTCATTCATTCATTCATTATATGTGACAGACCATCTAGTGTTTCCCAAATACACTATCGTAAACAAATCTTTTGGTGGTAAAATGGACGAATGCGAAGAAGGGGAAATTTTGGACTTCGATGACGACGTGAGTTGAAGTATTGCCGTTTATTTGGATTATGAAATAATTTAATTTACGAATTAAGCTAGGTTAAGTCTGTAGCTCAATTGTTTACAATTCTAATAATATCTGTGATTCTCATAACAGTCGTCTGCAACGCACTATAGTTCTGCACTAATTCTATATCCCTCTAGCCAATATATTTTATTCATCATTTTTCTTTATGTTGTGCTGTTAAGGATGAAGTCTACAGACCACTGGAGCGCCCTGTTCATACAGAACCACCTACTCAGTCTCAGCGACCAAGAATCGTTGAAAGTGAGTCTGAAGAGGTCACTGAAAGCAGTTCGGACTCAGACTCTAGCTCAGGGCCACGATCTGCCAAGAAACGGAAGGTGCCATTTCAACTTGGAATTTCCCTATTTTTCTACCCAAGTGACACAATGCAGTTCCATCCATGTGATATCTGCTATATATCTGTTAAAATTTAAAACTTGTCAACATTTGGCCTACATGATCATGCCTTGACCTTTCTGGCACCCAAAGTAAACATTTGATGAGATAACTGCAGTTTTTAAGTACTTAAATTATATTGTTAATTTGCAAGATGAGTAAGGATTGGACTTTACCCTGAAGGGGCATTGCATCTGCAACCTACAGGCCTACAGGTAGACGTGACAGCTCTACTAGTAGAGCATTATCCTGCATGCTGACATATTCTCATCTCTTGCCAAGTTAGGAGAGCCATTCACTTTCTAGTTGAAGTGTATCTGAGGCAATTCTGGTTTAGTTCACACCTAGTGTGAATATCATAAATCTGTTTTCAGATCTGCACCAATGCAACCTTGCCTTGATTATATTGAATATTAGACCCAACCTTGTGCAGAACTTAGTTTTCTCTCCCAGATCTATAGCTGACAACCAGTTGCCACTTCTTTCTCAGTTCCGTCTCAAATCCACCCAGACTGGGCTTGTGTCACATGGGTATTTGTCTTTTGACCTGCACGTTTGCATTTCCCCTTCCTTGTCTTCATTGTGAGAATTGTAATTTCAGAAGCAACGAGTTAAGCCTCCCCACCAATCCAGACGGGATGGTCCTCCTGCAGGTCAGAGTGGTGCTAGGATCAGAAAAAACAATGTATGGACAGCAAGCATTCAGGAGGAAACCATCATCAACGATATGGAAAATATTGATGGCCTACAAAAATTTTCTCGTGAACGTGGTGTCGAATCCTACGATTTTACTCTGAATTCTGAAAGGTGTGGTATGATATCAAAGGTATCATGTAGTGGTTAAGAACTGGGGGTTAATAGAATTTGTTTAATTCTCATTTCAGAATGTCAGATGATGAAAATGTCAATCGTGAAGAACAGTATCCAGATAACACTCATGATGAAATGTCCTTGGATTCTACTGTAGATTTAAGGTCTAAACTTAGTAACAAGAGGAGGTATGAAGAAAGAGGAAACGTGAAGCAGAGGCTAGGAAGACGCCTAAGTCCATCAGATATTGATGACAAGCTTATGCAGGAAAGACTTATCCCTGACCTCTCCAAATCAGAGGGTGATTCTACTGAAGAAATAGCCCGGGACATGGCTAAGAAGTTGATGGAAACTCAGGAGGACTTAATTTGTAAGTTCATAATAGTTTGAAATAGTTATAATTGTTCTTCAAATTGATTGTTAGTGGTTTAAGCCTTATGGATTTTCTGTTAAACAGTGCGCGTATTAAATACTCTGGGAAAGGAAAGGGCCATGGCACTGTATCAAAAAACTCAGAGTATAGAGGGCGAGGGAGGAATGCTCATCATGGTAAGATTAAGGTTTCTGCTATTCATATAGAGTATGTAATTCAGTAGGAAAAGAAAACTGAATGTATTTTGCATCCATTTCTTTTAGAATGGATCACGAAGAAGATCTCCAGGTGGTGTGTTCTTCTTTCTGGTGAAGAATGGAGATGATATTTCTGAGCATGAGAAACAAACAATTTTCGATGGTCATGGCAGACAGAATTTAAAAGAAATAAAAAGACTTCGTAGAGAAGCTCGCAAGAAAAAACTTGAGGAAGAAAGGAGGAAGCTATCCGATGGTGAGTAGATTTCTCTTCTGTACAAATGCTGGAATTTTGGTCATTTAGTTTAATTGCTGTATGTGTTCATCAGAAATTGCCCGCAACGCTGACCTGCCTGGCTTGTTAACTCGAGCTGAATTAGTTGTCTCGCAAGGCACAGCTATTAACATCAAGAATAGTGATGGGAGTGTAAGTAATCCTCCCCCATCACCAGCAACTGACAACAGGGGCGAAAGTTCTAATGATAGTCCACCCCATCAAATTCAAATTCCTGCCTGTGATAGGAACGTTGCAGATTATGACGACGATTTCCTTGATGTACATGTGGAAGAAGATATGGATGAGTTCTGACAGGTTGCATTTGTTTAAGTCCTTCTGTTTATGTTATTTTAGTAGAGGCCAAACCAAGGTTCTCTTTTACATTGATGGAGAGTGAATTTATTTTCTTGTACTGACTGTTATTAATCTCTATCAATGTATTTGTAAATAAATAAGATACATATGTTGGCAACTTTTATTTACCCCCTTTTTTTGAAAAATTTTCAGTTTATGAAAACAGTTTTTGATTTAAAACATTACAAATGCATGAATGCACCAATACACAATGAACTGAGCAGAAAGGATACATGACCTAACATGGTACTGACAGGCAAACACCACTGAAACATTTTAGTTTTGGAGCCCTTTGAACAGCTTCATTAATAAACCGAATCCAGCTCGGTCAAAAAATATACATTACAATAAATACAATGATAACAAAGTCTATTAGTTCAATAAGAGCACTCATACCTAAGAAGGCTGGACTTAAGAACATGGTACAGTCCTCAATTGTTAAATACTTCAATCACTAAACAGGAAGAGAGAATTTTAGACAGCATAGCTTTGTATCACTGGCACTTAAGGACCACACACAAGCAATGCATAATTCAGCTTTGATCCTCAACATAAACAACACTTAAAATCTTGCCTGGCAAGGTGATTTCTCTTGTAATCATCAGAAATTGTCCAAAAGCTGATTTCACAAACTCACATTATTGTAAGTTACATAAAGTCATCCAAGTCATCATACTCAATTTCAGTGGTCAGATCCTGAAGACAAAATAAGCCCATTAATAATGTTAACAAGGCATTAATATGAAGTCTCAAAATATTACACTCACTCTGTCATCAACTTTCAATTTAGCACCCTTGAATTTTCCTCCTTTCTTTTTACTGCTCGCAGCCTTGTCCATTTTGGCTTTCTCAGTTGCCAAGGATGTCATGTATGAGCTAAGTTTTTTCAGGTCAGTAGCTGGTACTGTTGAAAGAAGAAAGGTGGATTATACAAAAGTCCATGAACCCATGAAAATTAAGTCACCATTTCAACTTACAATTTACAACCATGCTTTGAACCAGTTCTGTTACAAATTCAACATAGGGCTCAGCTTTTGAGAAATCTTGAATTTTATTATTTATGGCTTCTCTTAGTTTGTCAAACTCTTCTTTACTGCTAGGGTTGGCACTATCAATTCCATTTGATGGGGGGATATCATCAACACCTGTAATCAGTGACAGACATGTGAAACCTTGTCAGAGATGTGTTTAGATTCCCAATATTTAAGGAGTGAAGATTCCAATAAATCTAATGAGTGGAGTGCCGAAGTTACGAAGGTCACAAGCATTATTGAAAGACACGGTTTGATAATGACTATTTCCCCTAAGTATGAAACTGGTTTTGTTCAGTGTAGATGTGAAATTCAAACATTGATTTTTTTTTATTTTTTAGAGATTTCATGTTTCAGAAACCTCTTAAGTAATTTTTTATAAGCCACATCAGTCTTGTGTTAATCAGATATATGGGCTTTGTACTTCTCTTCTGGATGTGCACTCTAAAGCAACTTCATACTCATCAAAATTAGAGGTACAAATAACAAATAATCTTCCCAATTAAGGGAGGGTAAAAAATTACAGAAACTGCTTCCATTTTGGTCCTAGAGAAATGGCACATCCTTCCAAGAGTACTAGAAATGAAGAACAAGAAGCATAATTGATAGCACTGATAACAGAGATCCTTTAATATCATCACAAAGTATATACAGCTCTCATGGAAATTGAACATCTGGCATCAGAGTACAACTGGAATTCATGAATGCATTCTAAAAATTATGAGGAGAACTCTTGTAAAGTAGAACATTTTATGTATAAAAATACTTCATGCCATTGGAAGAAAATATCAGATGAATATAAATACACATTTAAAATGTAATAGAAGGTTAACTGCCTCTAGTTCTTCATGAAGTGAAGTGAATATGTGTTCAACCCTAATAAAATTCAGAAACAGCTGGATAGCAAATCCAGTTTGGTGGTGGAATCATTAGAAAGATTAGAAAAACAACCACATCATTTAAAAAATGAATTGAATCCATTATACTAGTAGCCACTGTCTATGTGACAAAAATTTCACACAATGCACCCACATATTGGCACCTTTAACAGTATGATAAAAAAGACTTCGCAAATATGTAATCCTTCTAGACTTCGACACACCTGGAGAAAGTATTTCGTGACACTTCTGCTGTGACCACAACTCAACACAGTTCACATTAGTGGCTTAAGAAATGCAAATAAATTAATAAACAGAAAATGTGAAAGGTTAGATTTCTTGAGTTACAATTATGAACAGGTTTCAGAAGTTAAGTTACTACATTACTTGGAAATTCACCTAATTGAACATAAAGTTAATACTCGAGATTTGGACCACTCCACATACCACAGAATAGTTTATCACAAAGAAATATGCTATATTCCTGACAGCTGACAGCAGGATTGATTCCTAGACTAATATACAAACAAAAATAAAAGAATGGCATAGGAAGGTCACTTTCATTCTGATGTCAGGAGTTATCAACAATAAGTTAAAAGTACATTCAGGGTTAATCTAAACGAGATCTACAGAAAAAGTTTCTGCACCACCATATTGTATCACACAAAGATAATTTAAAAAGCTAAATATCTGATGTTCTGCTATACTGAATACTACGTGGTAAAGAGCAGATCGGAATAACTCAAAATGAAATCACAGTATTACATAAAATCAATGTGCCCCATTGAATGAGAGTTAAAATGAATGCAGGATAGTTGGTAATACCACTCATAAGTTTAAAACCAACAATTGTGGTTTAGCCACAGGTGGTCTTCCTATTTCTCCTCAACATAAAAACACACATAGTCGGTGCTACAGACCGTCCTCTTACTCACCATAAGTAGCTTTAACAAGTTCAAGTTCTGATTCTTCTTGTAGCTTTCGTTGCCGAACCTTCTCTGCCGCAAGCTCTGCAGGGGTAAGATTCTTCAATAGCTGCTGACGTGCCTTTTCTTCACGAAGTTGCCTCTGAAACGTGCCCCACAACATTCATTTAAAAAACTTCAGAAGTAAGATAAAGAAAATTGTTTGATAAAAGAAATACATTACAGCCAATCAAAATAGACTGAAAGCATTTTAAAACCCTTACTAGAAAAATTGTTATTACATTGAGGATGAATTAAATAGCAGCTAAAACATTCCGGGTTAAATGGCTTCCCCCGAGACCTTTAAATTATTGCAAAGAGTTGACATTAATAAATATTGTTACCTCCTTATCCTCTTGGATTTGAATTTTTTCTGCCAACAGTTTCTTATGTTTCTTTGAGGGTGCTTTTGTGGCCTCTGGAGGTTTCTCAGAATCCTTTTTCTCCTCCTCATTATCATCATCTTCCCAATTGTCCTGAAAATAAATTGAAACTAATTTAGGCAACACAAATGAAGAAGTGCATCAATGGTAGATACAAACATAATAGAGCCATCATCCAAGCCAAGCAAGCAAAGTACTCCTGCAGAATAGTTCTGAGAAGAAATTGATCAAAGAAACTATAAACTTATGCAAAAGAACTTGTGTTTGGCCATTAATTAGAGACCAAGGTAAAATTGGACATTGCTGAAGATGTCGAAACAACCAAGATTCAGAGACTGTTTAAATAGTTCATTTAACTACTCCCAATGATTTCAACAATGAGAATGGGGTTGAAAGATCTAGAACAGAATGATACATAACCCTAACAGCAAGTAATTGGTCAAGAACAAAGAAATTGCAAATCTAGGGAAATTATCCATAGAGGGATCGTGACACAAAAAAGACTTAAGAGCAATCCAAAATAAAAGTCTGAAGAACGTAACGCTAACAAAATGGTGGTCAAGAACACATGTGCGTATGTAAAGAGTTCTGTCAAACTATAAGGAGGAAGAAGTCCAATTGGGAAACAACAACTACAAATCGCAAAAACAGTCACGAGAAACAGATCAGAGCTGATACCGTAAAGCGTGAGAAAACTATTTTAGGAAATATAAGACGACATATGTGTTTAAAGTTCATACCTTCACTTCCTCCTCCTCGTCTTCGCCCTCCCATTTGTTGAGGTTGGTGGCTTTCGCCACCGGTTCTGCTGGCTGATAGTCATCAGCGTCTGAAATGCGGACCGAAACATGTAGAAAGTGGTTCGAAACGTTCAAAATAACACGTCGAAATATGATTTATTTACAAATACCCACCCCAATCAGCGTCGCTCATGTTGAGGCACTTTCACGTGAACACGCCTGAGAAACAGAAACAACTGAAAACCAGTGCACAAACGGACAACGGAAAAACCAAAAGCAATGGTATGAAAAATCTACAAGACACGTTCTTCCTGCACACCTCTTCCGCGTGGTGGCCAATAACCTCATGGTGCAATACTCCATGGTGCAAACCACGGTTTTCTTTCAATAGGCTCGCATGGCTCGCATCAGTAGATAATATATCCTAGATGGCGTCATTGCATCGCAAGAGACGGCAGACTTGGGGCTTTTGAGTTTAAGTTAAAACGCTCCAACCCTTATGACGCCCTCGGCTCGTGGTGAGGTGAGGTCCAGAAAGACCCGATCGCTGTATGAACCGATTCAAGCTAAAAAAAAAAAACAAAAAAAAACACCATATGGCTGACATATTACTTAAAATCAGCACATAACAACATGTGGTCGTTTAATACTGTTAACTTCGAACGGAAAGGACTCTCGCACTACGAAGATTTAAAAATTCAACAATTAAAATAAAATTAATGGCACATAATCCGTGAGATGATGCCATTGCCATCCGAGCTGGACGAACGAGTACGAAGACCCCTCCGCTCCGGTACGAGGACCCCGAGTAGCGCTGGTAGCGCCCAGTAAGTCCTAGTGGTCCTAGACGTACACACTTGGTGAGGGGTGAGCGGGGGGTGGGGCCGGCCGTACGGAAGGGGGCGGGGCGTGAAGCGCGCGCGAGAGGGAGACGGGCGAGGGGAGGGGGAGGGAGTCTCTGGGGCCCAAGTCAGTGTAGTGCAGTTTCGTGTACACATTAGTCTTGATTTCGCGGTGCCGAGACAGCAGAACCGCGGCCAAGCCGAGCGCCGAGGCCGAGCCCAGCTCCTGCTAGAGCTGCTGGAGCCGGAGCCGGGCCCGGCCGCAGCCCGGCCACAGCGGAACCTGCGGAACGGAACAGAACGACAGAGCAAACACCAGAAGGGGAGGAAGAAGAGTTCGAAGAGAGGAACGAAGGCGAAAGATAGAGAGAGAGAGAGAGAGAGAGAGAGAGAGAGAGAGAGAGAGAGAGAGAGAGAGAGAGAGAGAGAGAGAGAGAGAGAGAGAAAACTTACCCGAAGGATTCAATTCGAAAAGAGGGGGAGTTATGGGTCCGCAGTTCGCCCAGGTGCTGCATTGGTGCCAGGTGATGAGGAGGTTCTAATTGTAAGGCAAGCGCGGTACCGCGGTGCCCCTGCTGCCGCCTGCTGCACCTGGAATTATACTCTGCTTTCATTATTTTATTTTGTTAAAGATACGCCCCTCCTTCCTTCCCTCTTCCGCGTCCTTCCCTTCTAAACTGTTCCTTTTAATTCGCGGAGAAGCAGACAAAATGAAAGCGCATCGAGTGCGTGATCCGACGGGGGAAAAATCCGATGGAACTTCCAAGCCCGACAAACTAAATCGCATCGGTTGATAGTATTCGCTGGCGTCCGATCTGACGCGGATTGCTGCGGCCCAGTGAGCTTTGCATGGTAATGATGGCGGGACCGCGAATAAGGACGCGCGATCGGCAATATGCTTGCTGCCGCCGCCCCGCGCAGCCCCGCCGCGCCACAACGCGTGCCTGCCGTGCCTGCCGTGCCTGCCGTGCCTGCCGTGCCTGCCGCCTGCCTCCTGATCCGCTTGTAGCTATTATTTACTTTTTGATTAGTGTTATTAGACGATGGTAAGCCGTTTGGAATGAGTAGTCATGTCAGCTAATCCACATCGCCTGTGTGCGGGTGGACGTGGCGCGGAGGGGGGTATGGGAGGGGATGGAGTGGGAGGGGAAGGAGGGGATGGGGTTGTCGGTGCGGTGGGTGCGGCGGCGGTCAGAAGGCAATATATACGAGGGAGGCGTGCCGTGCCCGCTGGCAGCGCTGGCAGGCGCTGCGCGGCAGAGCAGAGGTCCCGGGAAAAGTAGACCGCAGCCAAAACCGGGCAAAACCGTGCGGCGCGCTCCGGACAAAACAGGCCATTGTCGTCGGCGCGCTGCGGCGAGTAAAGATCCCGAAGGAAAAGGGTTTTTACGAGAGAGAGAGAGAGAGAGAGAGAGAGAGAGAGAGAGAGAGAGAGAGAGAGAGAGAGAGAGAGAGAGAGAGAGAGAGAGAGAGAGAGCAAGAGGTGCCAAACGTTACCAACAGGTCCGATAAAGCTTTCGTCTCGTTTACGGACGCTCCCTAGTAAACACCCCCCGTGCCGGGCCCAGGCCAAGGCCTCAAACGGGCGCGGGTCGGCTCTTCTCGGCTCCCCTTTGCCTTTATGCCTTGCTGCCCGTCGCTTCGGCGGGGGCCGGGGGTGGAGCGGGTTGGGCGGGACGGGACGGGGCGTCGATCACCGAGGGCTAAACTTTGGTCGGCTCGGCGGCGCACTCCCGCCGGCATGACTGCCCAGACCGGCCAGGTGCCCAGCCCAGCCCTCCTTGCCCCTGCGGCCCTTGTCCGGGCACACGGCGCCTGGTGGGTAGGCAACCCCGTCTATCCTCGGCCTATCCCCGCTACTCACATGGGCACCTCCTCCCGGTCGCTGCCGGCGCCCCGGCTCCAGTCACACCCCGCGGACCCAGACCGACCGCACGGCACGGGCGTGGCTATGCATCACCTGGCTGAGCTGCCGAGCCGTGCCGTGGTCACGGGGGCGTGGGCGGCTGGCAGAGGCCTCGGCGGGGTGAGCCGCGCCTAACGAGGCAGAGGCCACCTCCCCTCCCCTCCCCGCCCCCCGGCCCGGCTCCCCGGCCCGGGGCTCCCGGTCCTAACAGAACATGACAAGAAAGTGTTCGCCAATTTACTTCATTTAGCTCGGGACTCCGGCGGCGCAAATCAAATCAGTTTCAGCATAATTGATCCCCTTCCTTCCTCCCCCTCCCCCCCTTTCCCACGCCCGGGTGGGGCGTAACGCCGACGACGCCGCTCTGCCTTGCCTTCAGCAAATGTCCGCAGCCGTGGTCCACGATAAGGTGAGCACCTCCACGTCAAGTCAGCGTCCCCGAGGCCGAGGCCCGAGGAAGGTCAACGACTACCAGAACCAGGCGCGGCCGCAGGACGCCTTTATTTTGGTACCGACAGTTACTCCTTCACCCTATCTTGCCGTTCACGTTTGATTTAGACCCGTCTGTGGTACACTTGAGGAAGTTCACAAACCGTAAGGCTTCCCTTCCGAATCGTTCATGTCACGTGCGAGTGGTGCTGTGGAGCAGACTGTCTCCCGGCGCGGGCCTGTGCTCATGCCTGTGGCGCACCTGTGACTGCCTGGGGCTCTGCACTCTGCAGGCCTGGTGGGTTCGATTCCCACAGACGGTTCCGCACACTCCAACGCGCTATGATTCCAACATCAAATTGCCTCGATGACGCGTGTCTTGTAGTTCCTGAACAGCCCTTGCCTGATGTCTCGTTAGCTCAGTCACTTGATGTAGGAGCGTCCCATTTGCCCTGTGCCAAGGGAACGGCAGGCAAAGCAGCTCCGGCTCTTTCTGTCTCACGCGTCTGGCCGGGACGGAGAGAGATAGAGCCAGTGCGTTTGCCTTGGCACGTCGTGGCAAGTATTTTCTCTAAGAATCTCCTGCCGCGAGGGCGCAGTCGTTAGTATTGTGCTCACCCCGGGTCTTGACCTACCCCTTCTACCGGTTTGACTGCATTGGCCTCTGCCCCCGACGTGTGTCCTTGCTGTGGCTTCCACACGGGGTCCTGGGGTGGGGGTGGGGGTAGGAGGGGGGGGGGGCACGCGCGGTCCTGCCCGCCTGGTCCGCTGCTCTCTCGCTCCGCGCAGCATCCTGTGTGCACGCTATACTGCGGCCCAAATTGACGCAGATGAGAAGATATTGCGGAGTGGAGATTCTCTGCTCCCCCCCCCCCCTCCGGCACGCTCTTTCTCTCCCTAGCTCTCGCTCTCTCTCCCCCGCGCGCGCACCTCTTGTGCCATCTCTCTCGGTCTCTCTTTCTCTCGCTCTCGTATACCAATCGCTGTGTCTCTTTCGCCCCCCTTCACCCTCACCTCCCTCGGTCTCCCGCCCCCCCCCCCCCTCCCTCTTTCCCTCTCTCCACACCGCATTCCTCCCTCCCCCTCTTTCTATACCCTTTTGTCCCCGCTTGCCAGCCCCTTTCCCCCATTTTCTCTAAAAAGCTCAGCAGCGCGATCAAAAGAAACCCCAGCCGAGGCACAGATATTTTCTGGATGGTGCTATCGTTACGGTATAGGTCGCTTCGTATGACAATTGAAAGTGAATAGGAATTGTGGTACAAACTATGACGAGAGTGTAGAATTTCAGGTGCTCCAGATGGGGGAGGGACAAGAAGGAAGAACCTAATTTAATTGAAATTCTTCAGCCGTCAGAAAACGGGGAATGTACAAGACGGGAGCGGAGGTCTTTGAGGGCAGGGCGGCCGGCGCAGGCGCAGGTGCACGCACAGGATTCCGCACATCCAGAAATTTCCCCGAACGAACAAAGCTTTCTGCGTTCGCGGGTCCTGAATAAACCGTACTTTGTCTTATCGCACGTCCACCTCTTGGATCCATTTGCGCCGCGCTTTTCTCCTCCGCGGTCATTACTTTTATTTCCCCAGTGCTGGCGGCGGCGGCAGTGCCGCGCAGGGTTGGCAGTGCTGGCACTGGCACCCTTGACGATCTGGTCCGGACCTGGTCTCTCGTGGCAGCGGAGTGCGAAGACGGAGCGAGCAGAGACAGAGGCAAAGAGAGAGGGAGAGAGGGAGAGCGAACGAGAGGGAGAGCGAGCGAGAGAGAGAGAGAGAGAGAGAGAGAGAGAGAGAGAGAGAGAGAGAGAGAGAGAGAGAGAGAGAGAGAGAGAGAGAGAGAGAGAGAGAGAGAGAGACGAAGGGGGTCGCCATTCAGCACTCGGCTGGCCGGAACAGAGCAGCCGAGCCGAGCCTGTGCAGTCGCGGCCAGTGGAGATGGATACAGCTGCCCCCGCTGCTGGCTCCTGCCCCCCCCCCCCCCCCCACCCCCTCCTCTCCCCTTTTCCTCTGTGTGGCGCTTTCGCTGGTGGCAGCTTGGAAAGAGAAAGGCGCACTCGCCGGCGGGGTTGTGGGGGGCGTGGAGTGGGGTGAGGGGGTGGGGCTGCCGGGGGCTGCCGGGGGCTGCCAGGGGTGCCGGGGCCGGGGGCTTCGGACAGCAGGGTCGGACGGCGTGGAAGCGATAGTCCACCGCCAGGATCATACAAATTGCCTCGTTTCGCGCATGGAACGACGGCGACGACCGGGGTTCGCTTTTCGCCACCGCCGCCTCCGCTGCCGCCACAACAGCAGCAGACGATACTTTTATTAAAGCTGTATTTACCGCCCCCTGGCTGCCCCTGGCTGCCCCTGGCCTCCCTACTCTATCTGCACTAAATTTCAGCCGCGGCCATCGGGGTGGACTCGCGTTGGGGGGACGTCCGGGCATAATAAGCCGGCAGGCGATCGTACTCTCAGGACCACGAACAACGCCAAAGAAACGTGTAAACTACTGTTCCTCAGAAATGTCAGATGATTTCTTGATGTTGTGGTAGGGGGGGGGGGGGGGGGGGGGCGGTCTTATGTGTCTCGAATGGTTTCTTGTTACCGGGCGATGATAACGACGCCATACAAATAACAGAGCCACGATTGCGAAATGATATTATTGTACGACCGCGAAAACAAAAGCAAACATTCTCCCATTGGAGGGGGACGGAGGAGGGGAGGGACGGACAGAGAGAGGCAGCGAGTTTTCTCATCGCCGTGTGCCGACACGGGAGGGGGTTGTATCAACTCTCATATCGAAGAGGGCTGCTGGGCGCGCGTGCTGCTGTGGGCGGTGGCGGGGGGGGGGGGGGTGTATCGCGAGCAGAAGCAATCACGGGGGAGCACAAGACATGCACAATCACGAGGTGAGATACTGGCCAGGTAGGGGGATGAAAGCGCCGGCCTCTCTCTCCCCCGCGCCGGTGGGCGCTCCGCTAGGCTCCGCTCAGGCGTACCAACTTGACATTATTACATTCTTGTTCGCGGCTCGCTGGGCTTGGCCCACGCCAGCGCTGTGAACAGGAACGCTGCGGGGCGGGAGAGCCACCGGCACCGCTCTGCTCTCCCGCTGCCTTCTGGCTGTGCCAGCTGTGCCAGCCTCCTGTGGCTTCTAGTCAGCCTCCATGGCATCCTCTGTGACAGTTCCCATGAACAACCTACTACACAAAGAACTAGTAACATGGCAGCCTCCACAGCAAGCCAATTCTTCGGTGTACGTATAGCCTCTCATCAGGTGCGGATCCAGGGGGGGGGGGCAAAGGGTTAATTGCCCCCCCCCCCCCCCCCCCCCAAGGGCGCCGGAAATGTAGGTAACCGGCATAACTTTTCCGCTTGTAAGTAGGCAAACAGCGTGACTTTGCCCCACCCCCTCCTGAAGCCGCTCCTGGATCCGCCACTGCCTCTCATTCCTAGAAATCTGGCTAGAACAATAATCACGACACTGCAGGAAATTCATCCAGGCTCTTGTCGGAGCGCGAGCGGACGCATCTTGCGTAGGACCTACCCCCCTTTATACTACCGCTCAGCCGATACAATTACGTCATCAATTTCGACAAGCGTCTGCACACAAACTTTCCAGTCGCGGCCCTCGGAGGCCGCACGTGACCGCGCCGTATTGTTCGTGAGCAGTTCGAAGTTAGGGGGGGGGGGGGCTGGAGGGCGGAGAGCGCTCCGCTTGGCAATGCTCGTCGTGACACGGCTGGTCGCACTCGCGTCGTCTGCAGAGGGATATTGCTCTAGCCGCCCTCACTTGCCCTCTCCCTGTCACACTCTCCTCGCTCTCTCTCTCTCTCTCTCTCTCTCTCTCTCATCTTCTTTTTCTTTTCCCGCGTTAAGGTGCAATTACAATCAAGTAGGCCGCGGCGACGAGACCGTTTATATAAAGAGAGAGAGAGAGAGAGAGAGAGAGAGAGAGAGAGAGAGAGAGAGAGGCCTGCCGCACTGTCCCCGTGTGCTGCCACCTTCCACGGGCGTTACGTGATCTGTGAACGTCCCCTTAGGAGGCCCCTGACGCTTTCCAGTCTGCTCGCTTCCACAGGGACGAGGCGCGGCATGGCGTGAGATGATTGCAAGAAGCAGAGAAGTCAACGGGGGCCGGAGGCCGGGGGCCGGGGCCGGTGGCCGGGGCCGGTGTGAGGGGGCAGCCGGTGGCCGGGGGCAGCCGGTGGCCGGGGGCAGCCGGGGGGGCCGGGGGCCGGGGGCCGGGGGCCGGGGGCCGGGGCCGAGCCGGGCCAGCGTCTGCGTTACGTCATTTTGCGATTGGCGCTTTCAACAACCGGCGTGGGTGAGGGCAACACTTTGTAGCTATGAGTAGGTGTGCCAGCTGTGGCGTTGCTGTTGTTTTGTGCCCCTGCCCGGCCTGCCCCTGCTCACCGCCTCGCCGCTTCGCCGCTCGCCTCTGCGAGCGTGGCGCGCCGACCAGCCGCCCCCACCAGGCCCCACCAGGCGCCCCCAGCGACCGCCAACCAGAGGCCGGCGCGCGTCCCCACCACGACGCCTGCCGCTTCCCGACGCCAATGGCACGCCGGCGCCCGCCCCCACCGCGCTCCGCCGCCGCCGCAGCCGCCCCCGCCGCCCCGGGTCCGCAGCCGCTGCGCTGGGACGGGACCGGGCCGGGGACGGGGACGGCATGCCGAAGGCCGAAGGCAGCTCCGAGCCGAGCCGGTCCTGTGCGCGCAGCCCCGGCAAACAAAACCCCCGCGTAAAGCAAAGTTAATTCGAACGCGACGACGTGGTGCTCGCGAGGCCTGCCGACGGTCCGCCGCGACGACGGCCTGCTTGTGCGTGACGCAGAGAGCCGTGCGCCCGGCTCTGCCCGGTCCGGCGCGGTGCGGCGCGGCGCGGTCCCGCCAGGCCGACCAATCAGCTCGTTAATTAATCCAATCAGACAGGCCGCGCAGGCAAGCAGCCAGCCAGCCAGCCCCTCAGGCAGGCAGGCGACGCCGCGCTGTGCTGCTAGTGCTACAGTGTGCCCGCCGTGCCCATGAAGTGCGTCACCCTGCCGAAGTTGACGTCGTCGACGGGGCGGTGCACGACGTCGTCCGGCGTGCGCCCGCCCCCGGCCCGCGGCGCTGCGGCAGCAGCGTCGTCACCGTGTTAAAATAGTGCGTGCGTGTGCTGTGCGTGTGTGTGTGCTGCGTGTGCGCGCGCCGCCCGACGTCGTGGCGCTCCGGCGTCGTTGGGGTGACGACGTCCGTCATTCACCTGTCATTCCCCGGGACAGCCTCCGCCAAACTGAAGTGCGCCGAGGGAGACAGTCTGCAGCCGGAGTGGCTGACCATCACTTCCGGCTCGACGCTTGCCCTGTCCTCGCTCACCACCACGACGCCGACGTCCACCGCCTCGCCGACGCTCTCGTCGTCGTCGACGTCGTCCAACACCTCGTCGACACCAGGCCCGGCCGGCTGCCCCAGCGGTGGGCCCGTCGGCCCGCCCGCCGGCCTCGGCATTTCTCCCTGCGGCCGCCTCTACTCGGACCAGCACGCGTACGCACCCCTCCACGGCCACGGCCACCTCGGAGGTGGCCACGCCGGGGGCGGCCCGGGGGCGGCCACGCCGGGGTCGTGCGGCCAGGGCGGCCAAGGCGGCCACGACTACGGCCCCCAGCACGGCCTGCCCGACCCCTGGCTCGGCCTGCGCCCCGCCTCCGGCATCTCCTCGGGGATGCTCAACAACCTCGCCTCGTCAGGGGGCATCGCCTTGGGAGGTAAGCGAGCTAAACGCACGACGCCTGCCCACTAACAGCCAAACGCTGAGTGCGCAGTGCACTTGCCGTCTCAGCCGAGGATGCTCATGCTTATGCAGCTTATGCAGCTCCGCGCGGCTCCAACTCATTTGAATAGACGCGGGCCTAACTGTTTGTCGGGATTATAAAGCGCGCTTGAAGGCTGTGCGTGCGAACCCCACCTTAGTGCGCCGGGCCGTGCTGTGCTGGCTGTGCGGGCTGTGCCGGGAGTTAGCGGCGCACATTACGCCGCGGGAGAGTCTATTGAAATCGCGGGGCCCTGTTCCGTGCTCAGGGGACAACCCCGCGCGAGGACAATGTTTTGGGACAATTAATTCAGTACCCCGCAGCTTTAATTTTTGCTGCCCCACGCTATTTAGTGTTGGCCGCACTGAGGGTACCATGAGCTGGGAGTCGTCGTGGACGGGGATGTCGAGGGCCGTGTTCCTGTCGGCCCCGGGGCCCCGGCAGTCGTTAGGGCGCGTGCGCCGTGCTTTAGCGCCCCCGGCCCCGGCCGACCTATTTAGGTGGACGAACCGCGCCACAGCCGAAATGGCCGCGGCCGCGCGCTCCTCGCACATTAACGTCGTGCTGCCAGCCCTGGCTGCCCTGTGCCTGTGTCGGCCAGGACCCTGGGGTTATCAGTTATCAGGCAGCACCTGCTTCTGTTTGCGGCGGGAACGGGGCCCAGACCCCCCCCCCCCTCTTCCCCTCGCGTGGTGGCCGCCGGCACCGGCACGCCGTCTAGGAGTTGACACCGAAGCGCCTGCGACTGCCAGGGTAGGCCAGCCCGCACGACACGCGTGCATGCACAAGTCGTTGTAGCCTACCCGTCAGGCGCCATTTATAACTGGTCCATTTAGATTTGCCCTTGCGGCAATCGTTGAAAGTACCTTTAGGATATTTTTTTTGTCATTTTGTCTCTGTGGAACATCGCGAAGATACGTTTTTCGCTGTGGACACGCCCTGGAGACACGTGGCACCGAGCGGTTGCTAAGGACCTCTCTTCTCCCCGCAGGACCCAAGGACATGTGCGGCGGCGACCTGAAGCGGCCCGGCGAGCTGACCCTCAAGTCGTCGTCCAGCAGCCCGCTGGGCAGCCCCCTGGACCACGGCGGCGGAGGCCTGCCCCGTGGCCACCTGCACCCCTGCGACACCCCCGGCGGCCCGGGCGGACCCGGCGGGCCCGGGGGGCTGCACGGCGCCCCCCACGGTCACCCGCCGCCCCCACACGGCCAACCGCCCCCGCCTTCGGGGGATGACAAGCCGGGCAGCAAGCAGAAGAGGCACCGGACCCGGTTCACGCCCGCGCAGCTCAACGAGCTCGAGAGGTGCTTCTCCAAGACGCACTACCCGGACATTTTCATGCGCGAGGAGATCGCCATGCGCATCGGCCTCACCGAGTCCCGGGTGCAGGTGAGTGTACATGTGCACTAATTGACCCTTGACCCCCCCCCCCCCTCTCGGACAGTTAGAGATAATATGCGGCTAATAGCGGCCGATCTGTACCCGCACCACTGAATATGTGACCGCGGAGGGAGCGTGGCGCGTGCCCCGCTAATTACCGCAGCGGCTGACAAAACGGGCTGATTGCGTTTTATTGGCATCATAATGAGGTGGGCCGGGCGCTAACGGCGCGGAGCCGCGGCGCCGGTAGCAGCTGGCGGCAGCTCCCCGCGTGCCGCCGGTACAGCTGTTTGGCGCCTCTGACATCCCCCTCTCCCCCCTCCCCCCCACTTCCGGCCATATCAGTGCCCACACCACTGCTCTCCCTTCTTCCTCACATCTTTCCCACAGGAACCTAGTTGTTGTACTCGGCAGATGAGCTAGGTTCTTCCTCTTATTCCGGACTCGCGCCGCGCTTCGTACCACACATATATATATATATATATAGTATCCCGGTCCTTTTCCACGAAGTTTGGTCGTGCCGCGGCATGACTGTTTGGCTTTTCAAGGTAAACCTTGTCTCCGCCGGAGACGTATCATATATGTGTTGTGTGGGGCGGGACGGGCGGGGCAAGGGGGCGCCACGGACATGCCAGGCTGTGCTCTCTAGGGCTCCGCTGGCTCCGCTAGCCCCTCCAGCCCCGCCAGCCCCGCCAGCCCCGCCAGCCCCGCCAGCCCCACCAGCCCCGCCAGCCCCGCCAGCCCCGCCAGCCCCGCCAGCCCCGCCAGCCCCGCCAGCCCCGCACGGCGCTGTCCAAACACAGACGGGTAGTGGTGCTGGTGCCGGTGCCGATACCGCTGCAGCCGCTGTGCTGTGACAGGCAGGCAGTCAGTCGCTATGCGTCCGGTTTTTATTGCCGGATTTTTATTGTGGCCGCACTTACCAGTAGGTCAAGGTCGCCAAAGAGAGGTGAGGGGTTAGTGGAGGGAGGGGACAGCAGCATAAGCGCCAACCCTTTCTTTTCTTTTCAGTTACCGTACCTGTCCGCCTGCCCGCTCACGGACGGTTATGTGGCGGGTCCTGGCCGCCCCCCCCCCCCCCCCTTGAGCCGAGTCGGGCATTGGGCGGGCACGCCTGGGCCCGCTGTGGCCCCTGTAGCGCTCTGCGCTCGGTGTGGTCTCCATGACCACCAGGTGCTAATTCCCTACGCCAACATCAAACTTTTCGTCAGCCCCCTGAAGTCTGTGCAGCTGCCGCCGGGCCGGGCTTGGGCTGGCCAGCGCACCGCCGCGCCCAGCCGAGAGTGGAGCTCATGCGGCGTATTCAATCCGTGTGGGGCCGTCTGTAAGAGACGCGACGCCACGCACTGCTGCGGGCGGCTGCCTGCCTGCCTGCCTGCCTGCCTGCCTGCCTGCCTGCCTGCTGGGGACGGCCCTGCAGGTCCTGCAGTGCAGACCCTGCCCCTTTCATAGGTCCCCAGGCGCGGCCTGGCGCGCGGGGTGAAACGTAAAGCTTTCCGCTCTGCCTCCCGCAAAATGTTAGAGGAAGGGAGGGGGGGGGGAGGTTGAAAAACGATGGCCACTGAAAATCGTCAGCGGAGGATTCACGGCTGCATTATCACTACCGCCGCCGCCGCCGCCGCAGGAAGATGGACTGACCGCAGTGGGGTGGGGCCGGCGGGCCGGGGCGGGACCTCGGGACCCCGGGACCTCGGGGGAGCACGGGGTGAGACGGTGATCAGTCAGGGCGGCCATCAATCAGACTGCCTGCTCTCTGTCTCTCTCTCTCTCTCCCTCCCTCTGTCTCTCTTTCTCACTCACTCACTCACTCTCTATCTCTCTCTCGCTCTTCCCGCCCCCATCCCTCTCTCTCCCCCCTTTTCACCGCACTACCCCGCACTGGCCGCGCGTTTTAACCTCATCATCCCCTTTCTGTTGTCTGCTGCTCCCCTTATTTATTTGGCGACGTCCACGCCGCGCCGCGGGGCGTCCCTCCGCTGTGGGGCTGCGGGGGCCTGGCGGGGGCTGCGAAATCGCGAAATAAAACAAGAAGCCGACAGTGACGCCGAGCGCCCGCGAGTACCAGGGTAGGCCAGCCCGCGCGACACGCGTGCATGCAGACGTCGTGGTTTGCCTACCCAGCAGGCGCCATTTGAGAAGTTTGACAGGTTTCCCATCTTTGACTGAGGCCGGTAGAAGGCGCCAGCCCCGGCTGTCTCTGCCCCCCCTCCCTGCCCCCGCGGTCCCTGCACTCCCCCCCCCCCCTGCAGGGCCGCCGAGGGTGCTGTGGGCCGGCTTCCAGTCCATTTGCATGACTCGCAGTGAGGCAACGCGGCAACCTCGCCGCAGCGGCCGCGGGGACGACCGGGACCCCACGGGTTGTACGGTGCGGTTTGGCGTGTTGGATACGCCCCTGTCCGGGGGGGGGGGGGGGGAGGAAGGGGGGGGCGACAGCGTGGAGGTGTGAAAACAACGCCGCGCCGGACCTCCCAGGCCGCCCCTTCCCCCCCTTCCCCTTCGGGCCGGCGACGCCGTGCGCAGGAGATCTGAGTCTGCTCTCTCTGTCGGCTCTGCCTCTGCCTGGCTGTGCTCCCGCCGCCGGTCACAAATCGGTCAATGTCTCCTCCTCCCCTACGCCACACCGTTATTGGAACGCACATTCGGGGGAGCGCTGCTAGCTTCACCGCGTCGTCGGGCCGCTTCGCAAGGCTTGATATTTGATTCTATTCCCCCCGTTTGAATGTCTCAGGGGTGCCAGTGGCGTAGCAGCGGCGGGAGCAGGACTTGTTGCGCACGTCAGCGCGTGGCCAGGCTGCCAAGGCCCATACGTGACGAGCATGCAGTGCATGCAGCACCTCTTAGGCTCTCGGCGCGCACATGACGCTGGTGACGCCAGGCTCCTCTCGGCTAAAGCCCTCGCCTCGGGCTGATGGTTTCTTGCAGAAGGGCCCACCCGCGGGCCAACCTTGCGTTGGGTCGTCGATCGGTAAACCGCTCGGAAAGGTCACCATCGAAAATTAATTTGCAGCTGCAAACAAAGTTAATTTCCTTAACACCGTACCTTCCACCGATTCGGATATCTAGATTCGAGTCTAAATGAAAAAAAAAAAAATTGCTTGGGCCAATTTGAGGTGGGGCAGCTTGGTGCCGCTTCCTCAACAGCATTGTTCCAGATTTCTGCTTTGTCTCTATGTTTGATAACCTCGCGGACCCCCCCCCCCCCCAGCTTTAAATTCCATCTGGAAAAATGTTATGGAAATTTGTGGTATGGATTTGATTTTCCATAGTGGACAAAATCCAGCTGGTAATTGGAACAAATTTACATCTGGAAATTAAAAACCCATTATGGATATTGAAATCCATTATGGAAATTGTCCATATGGATTTCACTATATCCCTGTGTGAAATCCATAACCGGGATCTGGATTTTGGGATTTCCCATACTGGAAAGTAGCTGGAGATGGAAAAAAATTCAGTCTCTGC
The DNA here is from genome assembly GCA_038380765.1 of Odontothrips loti. Lineage (NCBI taxonomy): Eukaryota > Metazoa > Arthropoda > Insecta > Thysanoptera > Thripidae > Odontothrips > Odontothrips loti. Next base: position 9,091,215 of record CM076244.1, on the reverse strand, counting down.
GAAACTAAACACTTTCAGGATCACTTCAAATCACTATTAGGACGTCAAAACCGAGCCTGTTCCAAATCCGCTGTCAGATTTTCTCTATCTCCTTTTGTTCTCGAGATACCCGATTTTAGGTCACCGATTTCGTCGAAATTAAAATGGCCCAAGTAATTTTGTGCAGAGATGCTGCAAACCAAATTTCGATCCATTATTACAAGAACTTTGGATTTTATATGAAGTTGAATTTGGAATGGAATTTGGAATCCAGATGGATTTATTATTTTCAGTATGGAAAATACTGTATGGAATCGAAGATTTTTCCACACCCCTTTTCCAGATGGAAATATGTATTCTATTGTGGGAAATTATTTCTACTCTGGAAAAATTTCCACAATGGAAAAAGAGGCCTTGTGGAAACCAAATTTCCCAGATGGAAATCTTTTTCCATTGTGGAAACCATTGAATCCATCTGGAATTTTCAAAACCCATCTGGAAATGGGAAACCCATCTGGAAAACAGAAAATCCAGATGGAAATTGCCAAAAATCCATGTGGAATTTAAAGCTGGGCCCCCTGCCGCGGCTATGATTCTGCGGAAGGAGATGGGGAAAACGTTCAGTGTGGGTGCGAGCGAGAGGGAGCTGCGAGCTCAGCGGCTGCAGAGCGGCAGTGCGGCCTACCCAAAACGCCATACAAAGCTATGCAGCGCAGCGCGGGGGCCGCCGACGATCAAATAAAAGTTATGAGCGCATACATAGAGGGCCATCGGAAGCCATAAAGGTGTGGGGCTGCTGCCGGGCTGCCGCCGGGCTGCCAGTGGGGCGCGCTGCACACCCCCGTAACTGCCGGCGGCCGCGCGCCAGATGCAGGCCCACCGCCGGCCCCAACAGGTGAACATCTCCGCGGACAGCCCGGACCCGCTTTGGCGGCGGCAGCGGCGGCCCGGCGGCCCGGCGGTCGGCCCAGCCGCCTCGCCTTTCTCAGAAGCCGCTCTGCACCGAACCCTTCCCGTCCAGCAGCCGACACGCCGGTGCTCTCGGTTCATCGGAGTCATCTTCGCACCGCAATGAAGCTGTGTGTGTGTGTGTGTGTGTGTGTGTGTGTGTGTGTGTGTGTGTGTGTGTGTGTGTGTGCAGCGTGGCCTACGGAAAACTTAATTAATTCCACTCAAGTGTATGGTTAGAAATGGTCCACAAATGTGTTATTCGTTGGGTTTCCCTTTGCTGGTTGCCTATCCCAGGGCGTTGTGTGGCGCAGGTCAGTGAGGAGGACAGTCGCTCATCCGGCAAGCTGATTTAGAACTATTCTAAAAGTGTTCTCGAAATTCCCTTGGAAAGTAGTAATAAAGAGGCAACTGGCACCGTACTCGTACCAAGAAGCAACGAGATGCCACAGGTCACTCGACGACTGACTCTATCTGCAGGCGCGGATCCAGGAGCGGCCCAAGGGGGGGCAAAGTACCGCTTTTTGCCTACTTACAGGCGGAGAGGCTTCGCAGGTTGCCCACCTTTCAGGCGCCCTTCGGGCGCCGATAGGCCCGAAGGGGGGGCACATTCCCCGTGGCCCCCCCCCCCTGGATCCGCGCCTGTCTATCTGGCATATTTCCAGCGAAAAGTGACCCCTGCTCGGTGTCGCTATGGACTCGAAGCGGCACGAAGCCATCAGAGCAAATCGGGCCTCGGGCCGGGGTCACCAGAATGCCGCTGGTTCCTCGTCCCTTCGGAGACCTCCGTGCAACATGCGATCCCCGCACAGAATATAAATATCAATTTTGATCGGAAAACTTCCCAACTTTCTCAACGGCGCCAGAGTCATTATTTCAGGCGCTGTCACTCGGGCGATGCGTGCGTGTCCTGCAGAAGCTAGGGCAGACTGCCAGCCAATGGGGTACTCCGGAGGAGAGATCTACCGGAAATGAGAAAGAATACAAAATTCTTAAGCGGATACGGAACCTACACTCAGGGAAACCGTTTCTTGGAACAAGCAAAATTTACTTGATCCCACCCCCATTGTCAAAACTAAGTGCATGAAAATGTTTAACCAATGCCAAAAAAGTTTTGGTCCGAGAGAAAAATTCTTAATCCAACACAACATTACTTCACGTCAGTAATTATTTTGCTTGGTTCAATCCCCAAAAGGTCAAGACAGTTAGTAAACTTGGAACAAGAAAGCCTTTCTCCAGGTGTAACGGTGTGAAAAATACGCAGAACCCACCGCGCCGTCAGCCAAGAGCCGACGTCAAAAATTCAGAGACTTAGCTCGCGCTGCTGATATGATCCGACCATTTGGTAGGGTCACACAGTGCAGAACTACTCCGCGCGGCCTGGGAGAAGTATCTCCTCCAATATGAGAAATATACTGTTCTGCTTGAGGTGCGGTGGAGTTTCACCGCAAAGAAAATGTGATTACCATGAATTACGCATAACCAGATGATCTCTATTCCCGCCTCACCGCCTCCCAATGGGTGGCGATAAACCGGAACACTCGAGTGCTGTTCTCAGATACTCATTTGGGAAGGTGTTCTGAAAGAAATGCAAGACCGGCTGGAAATCCGAACGGAAGCAACAGCTCGCTTTGAGGAGAGACCCGGCTTGGCCCCCGACAGAGTGCGCTAGTCGTGGCTGGCGCAGGCCCCGCAGGCCCCGCAGACCCCGCAGGCTTGGCGTGGAGGTGACACATTGTCGGCGCGCTCCCTGCTGGGAAAAGCTTTCCGCTCCCTCCTCCCGCGCAATACGCTCACGTCCACACGGCGTCCGCACCGAGCCCGCCGAACCAGCCGCGCCATGCCAGCGTCCTGCAGCGTGAAGGCTCCCTTCCCTTCTCGGCAAAGTCTGCGGCGTTTGCGGACGCAGCCGAGGGAAGCTGGAAAAGACAAACTACTGTCAGCTTGGAGCTGGGAGCCCCGCCGCGCCGGCCCTCCCCTCCTCTCCCCCTCTCCTCTCCTCCCCTGTACGGCCGGGGGACGGGCGCGGCGCGGCGCGGCGTGAGCGGGAGTTAATCGAATCTGAGATTGGCCGCCGACCCCGGCCGCTCCCGCCGTGGCTGCTAATACCTCGACGGCGAGTCCAAATGGAGGGCAGCTCTGCCCAGCTCTGTACAGCCTGCGCTGCAAATAATGTCCAACTGTCCCAAGGTGGCCACAACGTCCTCATGTTTTGTGGGCAACTGATGGGCGTCCAGAGTCCTGAACATGAGGCGACCAAAGGTGACCAAATCCGTCCTTTGAAATGCATGGAGAGGTCGACTTCTTCGATCTCGACAGTAATCGTCAGTGACCTCGGACGGCTCATGCGTTCATGTCTCTTTTGAACGACGCCCTCACGCATACAACGTCGACTCGATAACCATTCTTCCGTGGTAAAGTCAGTCCCAGTCGCTCCCAAGTCGGTCGGGTACCGCCTTGCTGGGTGTGTACCGTCCGGGACACTCCTCCCCTCACGTCTGCAGCGCAGACCACGCGTACGGCACACAGCGGCGACCTCGCATGAAACCATAACGAGGCTAATGATGAATAAACAAAAACGCTGCGGCGCGCCTCCGGCTCGCTCGGCCGTTCAGCTGCCACCCTGCCCCTACCCCTACCCCTACCCCTACCTCTACCCCTACCCCCAGCCCACACGCCGCCGTCTGCACTCGGACCCGACCCGACCTCCCCCGTGCCGGGCCATGTCAGATCTCGCACGCCCCGCGCCACGCCGCGCCGCGTCGGGCGTGCCAAGCAACAAGCGTACGTAATAAAATGACTGGGCGCCCCGCGTCGCACCCCCACCCTCCCCCTCCCCCTGCCCTCCCCCGTCCGGTAACCACTTTATTTGCAGCTTTATTAACTGCTACCGCCGCCACCGCCGCTGTAGCCAGCCGGGCGCGCAGCCTCGTAGTCGCGGAACCCATCCGTTTCCTCCCCCCCCCCCTCTCTCTCTCTCTCTCTCTCTCTCTCTCTCTCTCTCTCTCTCTCTCTCTCTCTCTCTCTCTCTCTCTCTCTCTCTCTCTCTCTCTCTTTCTCTCTCTCTCTCTCCCTTTGTCGGGGATTTTCGGCAATGTTATCCTGTATTACTGCGCCGCGGTCAGCAAACAGGCATTATACATGTGCTTCACTGCCGCTACGCGATGCTGCTGCTGGCGCTGCTAGCACAAGATGTGCTTGTGCGACTTGGTGGGCACCCTCTGTGACCAGGAATAGCTGCGGATGGGGAGAGTTGCTGCTCGCTTTGCACCTTTCTAATCATTTTTCTCTGGGTTTGTAAATGAATTGCTGCAAGTATTGATGAAAGTATATATACTCACATAGCCCGAGCACGGTATATATACTCACATAGCCCGAGCACGGTATATATACTTACGTATTGATTATATATAAGGGAGGCGATGGCCACGGGCAGATGCATGCAGAGCGGCCACACCGGGTCGGGGCGGCCGCGGCCGGCTGGAGGTGAGGAGAGAGTGAGAGAGTGATTGAGAGATAGAGAGAGGTGATGAGTCAGCCGGAGAGGCACGCGTTGGCACACGCCGCGGCACGCTCCCGCACAGCGCCCCACGCTGGTGGCCACGTGCACGATATCGTGGGAAGGGCAGGGTAGGGCAGGTGAGGGCTCCCCGTCCCCTTGCGCGCGCACTCGCCAGCAATATTGCCAACCCTCACATCGAATCAACCTTTCGGCCGTCTGTGTGCGGGGCAGGGGCGTGCCCGGGCACCGTGCGGGGACCGCGGGCACCGCGGGCGCGCCCCACCCAGGAATGCCAACTTGACGACAGCGGTATAAAACAGATAGTAGTGGCAGTAATAAAAGACAGAGAGAGAGGGAGGAGGTGGGTGAGGGTGAGGGAGCGCACCGCGTGCTGTACCTGCCGAGTGGGACAGAGAGAGGGAGAGAGAAACGGGGAGAGAGCAGAGATAAGGACGGCAGGCACAACTGAGCGCACACAATATAACAAACTAACTTGGACTTAGCAGTCTCCCCAGCCGTGATTTCATTAATATTTCCCCATTTCACCACGTTTGATTTGTTCCTCACCCGAACGTGTCCGCGCGTGTTATTTGCAGACGGCCTGTCGCTGACGCCGCGCGCCCACCGCCAGAACAGATCCCGCCAACTTGTTGACTTGTTGTCTCAATCACGCGTGTAATCAAACATGTCGGCGCGTGGCTGCCGGGTGGCTGCGCGTGCCGCGCACGCGTCTCCTCGCCGCCACGCCCCTGCTGGAGGCAATAACAGCCGCCCCGCCCCGCCCCGCCCGGGCTGTGACGGCCTCCCCTCCGCACGGCCACGCGCGGCAAATTCAAAACTGCAGCCGCCGGGGGAGGACGGCCCACCTTGGAGTTGTGTCACCGGTCGCGTCGGCGCATCGTCCGCACGGCCAGAGGCCAGAGGCCAGAGGGCCGCCCAGGGCATCCTGTTCCGTGCGGACAAGTGGCCACGCCCGGCCAAAGGCTTAGCTGCCGTCCGGAGGCTCTCTGCTCGGGGTCCTCCGGGCCCGGGGGGCTGGGCTCTAGGCTGGGCTGGGACCATCGCAAAGGGAGGCGGCTGTGGCAGCCCGGAGGCGGGGCTGCAGGGGCGAGCAGCGGCAGGTCCAGCAGGGGCGCAACCATCGATCGGGGAGGCGAGCGGGGTAGACTACCCTGCCTCCGGCATAACCCACTGGGCACCTACCCGTTCTATGCCACATATTCATTCATTCATTCATTCATTCATTCATTCATTCATTCATTCATTCATTCATTCATTCATTCATTCATTCATTCATTCATTCATTCATTCATTCATTCATTCATTCATTCATTCACCCATTCATCATTCATTCATTCATTCATTCATTCATTCATTCATTCATTCATTCATTCATTCATTCATTCATTCATTCATTCATTCATTCGTTCGTTCGTTCGTTCATTTATTCATTTGCTCTTTCATTTGCTCTTTCATTCACTCTCTCACCGCCCATGGCTCCGCCGCGCGTGCTATACCTTGGTGTGGTGACCCGCTATATTACTCCTTTGGTTTCGCGCTTGTGAATGTTGAATGGTCGCAGCGTCTCGCCGAGGAACGTCGATATGTCGAGACGGAACGGGACGGAATGGTACGGGTCGGGATGCGGCGGGACCGGCTGTATATAGCTGAACACACCTGGTGCTGGCGGCGGGGAAAAAACGTTGTAAGCGATGAACGCACAGCGCGCAGCAATGCAACTGATTCTGCTAATCACGCGGATTAATTCGCGGCACGCGGCTGTTTATTGTTTATTATCTTCTGGCGCCTGGCTGGCTCCCGCTGGCTGCGCCGCCTCCCCCCTGCTGGCCTGCTGGCTTTGCCGGTGGGCGTGGGGGCGGCGGCGGTGGGAGCGGCGGCGGTGGGAGCGGCGGCGGTGGCGTGCTGGTGGGGGAACCCGGCCAGGGGTTGAAAGCAGGTATAGGGGTGGATCCGCCTCCCCGGGGTCCCATACACACCAATCCATTGTGAAACCGCGCATCCCGCTCTCCAAAGCACACGCGCACACGCGCACACGCGCACATGCACGCACACGCACGCACAGAAACGGCAGCGCACGTTATGAAAGGTTTTCGTCATGTTGCGGCCCTTCGCACGGCGGGGGTCCACAAACACGTGAGCCCAGCCCTGTTTGACCACCGCAGACGCTTGGCGCCTTGGGGCCGGGGCCGGGGCCGGGGCCGCCGAGGCCTGGGCGCCTGGGCCTGGGCGCTCCCCGCTGCCGAGGGGTGGCAGCCACTGGCAGCCAGTGGAGCTGCGCAGGGAGGGTGGCGTGGTGCCTTTCGTTCGCTCCCGTAATGGTTACACCAGCTAAAGCTTTTTAGCTTTTTGATGGCACAATAGTGACTATGAGGTGTGGGTAGAAAAATGGGGCGAGCATCGGGGTGGTGCTTCCCCCTATGTGTCGGGCTCGCGATGCTGGGCATGCACACGGCAGACGTGGAATGGCTACGATTCTCGAGATGTCATACCATTGGGCAATATTCGCTTCGTAAGCTCTTGTCGTTGGTGAAATGAAAATTGTGGGCAAGCCCAGCGCTCTCCGAAAAACCACGTAAAAATTGCAGCAACAACAAAAAGAAATCCGTTCCCGACTTTGCATTTTTATTTCTGCATGAATAAAATAAAGAAGGTTATACTTCTCGGTGTCGCCTCTTGATTAAAGCAAAGACTGTATATAAGAATGGCTCCGCGATGGGGAGGGGCTATATCGTAAAACAAAACGAATAAACGAGGGTGGAAATGATCCGCGAAAACGATGAAGTGCATATGGCGAGGTGAACCACATCCGAGCCCGGGCCACACCCCCACCCGTCCCCACTGCCTGGCCCACACCAGCCCACACGCACCCCACTGCAATCTGTTCACGCTCTATTCCCTCCCAAACAACAACTCAAAAGGGCCATCATTTCGCTGGAAAATATGGGACAACGGAACGCCCTATCACCCACGAAGAAGCTGCATAGCTGCATATAGATCGACGCCTTCAGAGGCGATGATAAGCTTTCGGTGGAGGGATGCGCAAACCCTCTAAAAAATACCTTATTGTGATTTTGAACTGACCGATGGAAATAAATGGGAGAGCCTCTTCCCAAAATAGTGGAAGGGACGTGACTTTTACCTGGTCGATCTGTTGACCAGAGCGGAAGCTTCGCTGGCATCAGCAGCCGCGTGGGGTCGCCCTCGCCCCCTGCCCACGCACTGCGTCGCATCATTCTTCCATCACGACACTAATGGCAAGATGGCACCCCTGAGTCGTCGGCGCGCCAAACCAGTGCAGGCAGGGCGCGCTAGTCGAGTCACTCCCATGACCCGACCCTTCGCGGTATATCGGAATTGTGTGCAAATTGCATCTCGTTACTGCACACCACCATAGGAACGAGACGAGTAATTCTCGAGTGTGTTTGTTCATACACCAATTCTCTGTTTTTTGTTGTTTTTTTTTGGGATCCAGACGCGTATTTAAGGGTTCGTGACCTCCCCCCCCCCCCCTCAAAAGCCCTCGGCGCTCAGCGCATTTAGCACATTCAGGCATTCAGCCTGTAAGTAGGCAAAAATCGCGACGTGACCCCCTCTAAACCAGACGCGCCTGTTCCGTGTTTCTTTTCTTTTCTTTTTTTTTTTGGGGGGGGGGGGTAATTCAGCGGTAGTTTCAAAAATTTACTGCAATTATTACAAAAGTACTGTTATAGGTGACGGAGGAGGCGTGAGCTTGGTAGAGATCGGGCACCGCCGGGCCCTGCTCCCGCTCGTCCCCCTTCCCGCTGGCTGCGCTGGCTGCGCTGGCTGCGGTGGCTGCGGTGGCTGCGCTGGCTGCGGTGGCTGCGGTGGCTGCGGTGGCTGCGCTGGCTGCGCTGGCTGCGCTGGCTGCGCTGGCTGCGCTGGCTGCGCTGGCTGCGCTGGCTGCGCTGGCTGCTCTGGCTGCGCTGGCTGCGCTGGCTGCTCTGGCTGCGCTGGCTGCGCTGGCTGCGCTGGCTGCGCTGGCTGGCTGCTGCGCTGGCTGCGCTGGCTGGCTGGCTGCGCTGGCTGCGCTGGCTGCGCTGCGCTGGCTGCGCTGGCTGCGCTGGCTGCGCTGCGCTGGCTGCGCTGGCGCTGCGCTGGCTGCGCTGGCTGCGCTGGCTGCGCTGGCTGCGCTGGCTGCGCTGGCTACGCTGGCTGCGCTGGCTGCGCTAGCTTTGCCGGGACTGCTCTCGCCGGGGCCTCTGCAGAGGGAACAGGGCGGGGGCGGCGGCGTGCCGAGATGGGTGGTTGGAGCTGGCGGGAGCCCGCTGGTTATTAGCCGAGGGATTTAAAAGACATGTTTATATGGCTAATAACACCCTTCGGCCCCTCGCACACCATTCGTTCTTCCGTCTTCCTCGCCGCTCCTTTCTCTTCTTCCCCCCCCCCCTTTTCCCATTTCCCTTTTGTTCCTTTCTTCCCCCATCCCCCATCGCCTCTTTCCCCCGGCCCGCTGCCTGCGTTCGGCTCGATCAGGTAAGGGCTGTGCGACTGCAATATAAGATCAAAGAGAGAAACGGAGGTTAACTTTCTACGGCTGGGCGCAGCCAGCGCCCTTGCCAACTCTCTTCCAGTCTTCCTCACTCCGAATAAACCTAGCTTCGAAGCGGGGCCACTCCTTCTTCACAGACAGAATGAACGAGGTCTGAAGTGACTCCTGCTCGAAAAAGTTTTGCCGGTCAAAGTTGCCACCGTACGCCTCTGTGTTTCTTTGCGTCTCTTTCCCTCATTCTTTAGAATCAGTTTCTCCGTTCCGTTCTTCTCCCCCTCGCAAAGAATGGTTGCTAGTTTTCCTTCCACCGGGTGGATTTGTAGCGTGCTGAGGGAAAATTTTTTCGACGATTTGGGCATATTTGACCTGACAAAAGCAAGCGGTTTGACTCTGCGCTTTGCAGGCGCGGCGCGCCCTCCAGCGGCCATAGCGGCCATGGCGACCCTATGGCACAGCCTGGCACAGCCTGGCACAGCCTGGCACAGCCCCTCCCACATTTGTTTTGACGCTGCTCCGCCCCCAGCGCCCCCGCCGCGCCCCCGCCATCCACGTGCCAGGGCCCTGCGGCCCGCGGGGCGGAGGGAAACGGGGGAAATGGCGTCTCCCGCATTCCCGCCGCGCGCTGCCGCGCCACTCCACCCCCGTATACCCTCTCTTGCTCTATCTCACTCCCTCATTTCATTTAGAGGCATTCCTTTCCTCGTCAACCCCCTACCCCCTAATTCCTCTTTGAAAAAGTGTAGATATTAGTTTTCAGCCACTTATTACCTGGCGTGATATTACGACACGATGTGAAGATGACGGGCACTTTTAAAGTCGGTCGATTTGCTTCTGTTCGCTACGGAGTTTCAGGAAACACTTGGCGGTCTGAATAGGCGAGAGATTCCATCGGAAACTTTTGGTTTAGCTTTTGAAAGCTCGTCCTGAAACCCATCAGGTTTTTCCGCTATTCGCAGTTTTCATTGCAAGTGGTCTAAGACGAAATCCCGCTTTCCCGGTGCCAATTGGGAATTATACAGAGCTCACGCCCGCGCCGCCCACCCACATGCATCCAAACCAGTTTCCATTTTTTATACGGGCTTTCTGGAAATGAATAAATTAACGCGACCGTGTATGTGTACACAACACATCCCAGCTCCCCCTTCCCCTCAAAGCAAGAGTCACCCCGCTCCCTCCCTGCCCTCTCCTTTACTCCACTCCCCAGCCACTCAGCTACTGTCTGCAAATAAAGTGGCACGTCAAAAATGTTGATGGAAAGTCACCGGTTGGGAGAGAAAGCGACAGACACGCCACCGGCCGCTGACCCCCTCCCCCTCCCTACCCCAGCCCCTGCTCCTGCCTGCACGCCGGCAGCCACCAGCAGCAGTTAACACGCGAACAGCAAGAAATTACAAACTTGCTTTTTCCTCAAACGACGCATCTAGAAAGACCCAAACAGTGTTCAACGGCGCTCCATAATAATTTTATTATTATCATAATTATCATTTTTGTGCGGGGGCAGTGACGAGGACGGGAATTATTTTTTTTAGTAATTTATTTTGTGGAGTAATTTGTCCAATTTTGGATCAAGAATCCGCTTGGCAGCAGACAACCACTGTATAGCGCAAACATGCAGACCTCTTGCAGTGCGATGTGGCACCATTAACGCGGCCGTGATTTATTTTTGTTGCGGTTTATCACGGCGGGATGGGACGCGGAGAGGAGCCTCGCGGAGCCTCGCGGACACTCCCCCAACCAACGTGTCAGACCAGCCAGAGGGAATACAGCAGCAGCAGCAGCAGCAGCAGCAGCAGCGGCAGCAGCGCACGCCGGGGGTTTTATCCTCTTGAGTAGCATGAAATGGATATTCAGAGTCAAACAGCGCCGCGGCAAACGGCACTCCCAAAAAAATGCGTGGCTGGCAAATTTTGGACGACCGCCACTTCTTGGAAAAACAATCACAATGTCATCACAGAAAGGTCATCTTCAACGGATTCAAGGAGGCCCCACAACTTTTTTTAAAGTGGAAAAAAAAAATTATAAAAAATTGCAGTTTTCCGAGCAGAAGGAGTGGGTGCAAACAAATCGTTCCCAATCGGCCGGTACGCATGTTCGACTCGGCAGCTCGGCGCCTCGCCAAGGTCATGTAAGCTCTGCTTGCCGTTGCCGCCTCTGAGCAGCGCCCCGCCCCGCCCCGCCCCGCCCCGCCCCGCCCCGCCCCGCCCCGCCGCTCATGACAGAAGCAAGACTTTTCCGCGCGTTTGGCGCAATGACTTTTTTCTCCGCGCTCTGCGCCACGACTTTGACACCGACTTGCCACATTTGCCGCACCTGTGTCCGTGTCGGGCCGTGTCGGTGGCCGTGTCGGGGTCGTGTGTGTGTGTGTGTGTGTGTGTGTGTGTGTGTGTGTGTGTGTGTGTGTGTGTGTGTGTGTGTGTGTGTGTGTGTGTGTGTGTGTGTGTGTGTGTGTGTGTGTGCGCACCGCGGCGGACTGCAGGCTTCGCGCGGCCGTGTCGGACTCGCACACGGCTGCTACGGAGGGGCTGGGTCTGGCCCGGACAGAGGCCCTCCGGGTGTCCGCCGTAAGTCTGGGGGGGCCGTCCTTAAGTTACGTAGCACACCGTGTAGTACCACGTGACCTTGGGTGCGCAGCCGGCTGGGCTGGGACGTCCGCCGGGACCCCGCTGCCGGCTGCCACTGGACCCGGCCGGGACACGAACACTGACCTGCGAGAAAGTGTGTCAGTGCATCGGCTGGGCATTCTGGTGTCGTTGTCGGCTAATGCGGTGCGGGTGTCCGCGGAGCTCCCCGGGGACCTGCGGGGACCGCGGGGAGGTGTCGCCGCCGCCGCCACCACCACCCTGCCCCGCCACGCCTCGTCACCCGGCTGCTGCGCGCTGCTGCTGCGGCATCTGTTGTTCGGTGGCGGCTGGCTGCGCTGCGAGCCGCGCAAACAAGTTACTCTTCTCTCTTGCATTCCTGAGCTGGACATTATGAGCAATGAGTGTTCGCACAGGTGCCCTCAGCGAGCAGCCGCCAGCAGCCGCCAGCAGCCGCCAGCAGCCCTGCCGCTGACCGCCCCCGGCTCGGCCTCGGCTCGGCCCCTCGGCGCGCCGCTCCTCGGTGTATAAAATGGCCGTGATGCGCTCAGCCCAAGTGCCCTCCGTTCACAGCCCGCACCTCACCGCACCACACCGCGGCGCGCCCCCGACGCGTCGGTCCCTGTCGGTCCCCGATATCATCTTTACCATTTGTTTGCATTACGTTTCCCCCGAGACGTGGGCCGCCCTTCCCCCTCCCACTCCCCCGCGAGTCCCGCCTCCGGTCCCGCCCCTTTCTGGGCCGGGACCGGGGCCGGGACGGGCGTCGCTGCCGCTTTTGCTGTCACGGATACATTACTTCGCCATTAGACGCGTGCAGCGCTCGCCAGTGGACTCCGCGAGGCAGTCCGCTCCCCCCCCCCCCCCCCCCTCTCTCTCTCTCTCTCTCTCTCTCTCTCTCTCTCTCTCTCTCTCTCTCGCTCTCTCTCTCGCTCTCTCTCCACAAACCCCTAGCCACTCTCCTGTTATCCGCGTGGAAAAATGATCAAAAGATCGATACCACCACACTCTTCGCGCGGAAGGATTAGAGAATCAGCCTAGCAACGAAAAGCCCGAATAACGCACGCGTCTTGGAAGGTGTGGGGGTGTCTTATTCGGGGGGCCTGGGGTTTCTTTTCGGGGTCCTGGGGGCCCTGGCCCACGTCCGCGGGTCCCCTGGGCCGGATAACGACGGTTGATCCGCAGACCCGGAATAGATTACGCCCGGGGGTCCGGAGAGGGCGTTTCAGGCCAAGCCAGCCGTGCTGGGGGCGCAATAACCCCGTTACCGTGCCCCTACACACACCGGGGTAGAGGCACCACGCCGCCGAGGCTGCAGGTGTGTGTTGTCTGCCCCCCCCCCCCCCAGCCCGCCCCCGGCGCCCCCCCCCCCCCCCGGGGGGCGGATGGAAATCCTTGTGCAGCGAGTAGCGTTGAAGCTCTGACGGTCCTGACGCTCATGCTGCTGCGGCTCACCTACCCGCTGGCACGGAAGGGACCCCGTCCCGCCCCGCTCCGCCCCGCCCCGCCGCCCCGCCCTTCCCTAGCTCTCAGGCTCCGCCATGCTCCGCCGGGCGCCGGCCGCGCTCCCAATTCTTTTCCTGCTTCAGCGCCCCTCCCTACCTGCCCTCCCACCCCCGCCGCTCGCGAACGAAAGGGCGGAGACGCCTCCCCCCCCCCTCCCCCTCCCCAATCCAAGCCTTCGCCGTGATTGAAAAACAAGTCCCAGCAAATAAAAGAGCAGTGAAGGAAGAGAACAGTAGTGGAGCGCTTTACGAGTTGTTCGCCTCTCTCTCGCTTCGGAGGGGATCGAGCCGGATGGCGCTCACATTTACAGTGTCGTCGTCGTCCCGGAGTTTCGGGAGAAAGGGGAAGGGGACGTGTATGGGAGGGGCCTGCCCTGCCGGGCCTGGGCCTTGGCCTGGGCGAGCCCACAGCCCGCCTGCTCGAACCGGGCAGAAAAACACTGCTCATGAGCTCCACGCCAACATTCACGGACATACTCTGTTTGTCTCTTGTGTCCCGTGCTGTATTTCCCCTTGCTGCCAGTCGATGTGGTTCACCAGTTAACGCCGCCCTTGTCATGCTGTTGCAGGTGTGGTTTCAGAATCGGCGTGCCAAGTGGAAGAAGCGCAAGAAGACGACCAACGTGTTCCGGTCGCCGGGGGGGCTGCTCCCCTCGCACGGCCTGCCCCCCTTCGGTGCCATGTCGGACGGGCTGTGCCCCTCCGGGCTCCCCTCCGGGATGTTCGGCTCGCCTGACTCGCGCTGGCCCGGCGTGTCCAGCATGGCCTCCGGTCAGTATCAGACCCGACCCGACCCGAGCCCCTTGATGGGCGGACTGTCCCGCAGCAGACGGGTGCACTGGGGTTGCCTATGCGGTGGTCGTCAGGCGCCATGGCCGAGGACTTAGGCCTTGAAAGAGCTCCGAAACTAAACGAAACTGCGGAGTTGCCACATGTATCTCGTGAACGGCGTCAGTAATAACAACCCCCAAAAATCCGCAGTTCTGTTAAGTTTCCGAGCTCTGCCGGCTCTGCCTCGCTGGCCTGCCGTGCCTCGGTCCACACGTTTATTGCCTTCTCTCTCTACAATGTGTGACACGTTCCACTTCTTCTGCTGCCGGTTTACAACCCGCAGGGACCGCGACCGCGCGCGACCGCCTCCCGGCGATGCAAATAACCAAATCGTCGAAGAAACACGCGCCTCAAAGGCCGAAAAAAAAAACTTCAAAAATTCAAAGCCTAAACAGACGGGCGTTTATTTCAGGCAACTTCCCACGCATCCTTTTTTTTTGGTCCAGATTTCTTAAACCGTTGTGTTCTTGTTGTTATTCTTTAATCCCACCAAAATGTGACAAGCTGTATCGCAGCAGCCAGAATAATAAATCGACCATGTGCTGCGACGCACCGTTGCACAATTCCAATGAATGGGTTATGATTTTGGAGGTTTGTGTTGGCTGCAGGCGGGCTGAATAACGCCGTGTTCGCACCTACTGTCTAATGCCCAGCAGCAGCGCAGCGCCCCCGTGGTGGTCGCCTCCCCCTCCTTGTCCTCTCTCTCTCTCTCTCTCTCTCTCTCTCTCTCTCTCTCTCTCTCTCTCTCTCTCTCTCTCTCTCTCTCTCTCTCTCTCTCTCTCTCTCTCTCTCTCTCTCTCTCTCTCTCTCTCTCTCTCTCTCTCTCTCTCTCTCTCTCTCTCTCTCTCTCTCTCTCTCTCTCTCTCTCTCTCTCTCTCTCTCTCTCTCTCTCTCTCTCTCTCTCCCTCTCTCTCTCCCTCTCCCTGGGTTCTTCTACGCCGCTCCCTCGCTCGCTCAATGATTCACCACTGACAGCGCAGCAGGTTTGAGGCGCATTCAGTGCCACTGTGCGTGTGCGTGCCGGGAGTAAAACAACCAGACTACTGGAAGCACTGGAACAGTAAGGCAACTCGTGTGATGTTTGCAGGCCTGTCGCAGCTGAGCCAGAGCGGAGTGCCGATGAGCAGCTTCAGCCAGTCGCTGGGCCAGCTCAACCAGAGCGGCCCGCTGAGCGGCGGCCTCAACGCGGGCCTCAACATCGCCACCTCCATGGCCTCCAACGGGTCGACGGTGTACCAGGCCCACTACGGCATCAACACGCTCGGTACGTGGTTACGACGGCCCCGGACGGTCCCGGACCGGGGGCAGCGGGTCACTCAAACAGAGGTGTGCGCAGCCATTCTGCCATTGCGATTGGATAGTGCGGGGACTGCAAGAGGCGCGCGCAGTCAATAGAGCCCTGCTCCTTCCTACCGACCGTTGGGAACACGGTCAGGTGCACTCAGCAGGCCTCAGGCGGCCTCAGGCTTCAGCAGGGCGACCAGAATACTGCGCCAGCAGAGTGGACTCAGTTGTCAGCTCTCGTCTGTGCAGCCGAAAAACTTGTGGTGGCGAGTGCCGTCCGGAGCTGTTCCCCAGCCTGCTGCATAGTCAGTAGCGTATCTAGCCCATTCTCTCAAACTTACAATCATGTAGGTTAGGTGACTTCGGCACATCGGAGTGTGCGCCGCACGAGTGCATTGGGCTGCCTATCCAGGAGCGTTCGTGGGGAAGAGTATCTATGAATGTGCAGTCATGTTACCGAATCTTTCATGAAAGTGAGAACAGAACACACGTCTCGTATGTGGTCCTCCCTCCGTGGGTGGGCTGTGTCGGTCTGCGGCGTGGGTCGGCCTGCGGCCGGGTAGTTGAACCATAAGTCCCATGGAGCTGTGAAAACCAGACGGTCGTCGCGATCCCTTGCGACTTTGCCGGCCGAGAGTGGACTCTGGCGCACCCTGGCGGCAGTTCGGGGAACGAAGAGCGCTCGATACTCGGGGCCGGGCTGGAGGGGCTAGGGCGGGCCGGGACCGTGCTGACAGCATGCCTGCCCGGGCGAGGGCGGGGCCGGGGGCTTGCCGCGCCGGGGGCCTGCCGGGGGAGCCGGGGGCGGGGGTGGCCTAGCCACGCCGCACGGCCTGACCGTCTCTACCCCATTAATTTCAATCAGGGCCTGTGTCAACGCCATCTCGCTTCGATTTCTTTGCAATTAATTCCAGTCCTTGTGCCGCTCCTTCTTTGCTACGGAATGTCTGGACTCACCTCGGCCTATATTTTCATAAGAGGCTGGCACGCTTCTTCTGTTTGTGTGTTGCTCTCTCTGATGACATGGCTCTGGTTTTGTTTCAGATCCTGTCTTCTACGGCCACGACACGAGCGGAGGGGGCATCGGTGTGGGGAGCGAGTCGCTCAACTGACAGGAACTCGCCGTTCACATCCCGTAACGTCCCGGCCCGGCCCCTACGCCTTGCCCCCACCACGCCCCGCCACGCCTCGCCGCTCCGCCGTACCTTGAGCCCCCCTGGCATGGGAGGTACACTGCGAAAAGAATAAGAAAACGACACATGCGCTTCGGACAGGCTCGGCGTTTGTGCGAGGAATCAACAGCCGAAAATGCTTTGCGGGAGCGGGCTGCCAACGGTGGACTCGCAGACTTGCCAAGTAGTCATGAATTTGTTGTTACCGGTGTAGCCTAGACAACAGTATTTTACCGTGGATAGGTCTACTTTAAAATAAGACAAGTCATAAGGAGTGTGTTATTGTTAGGTCTCAATGTGGTGATAGCGTCTGGTGATAATAATTGCTAAGTAAACCAGACCCGATCTTTTGTTCTAGGGATGATTGATAAGGCAATTTATTGTGTAATATTATAATAAAACTTTGTATTGTATGTTCCTTATTCGCAACTTTTGTTGGCCTATTCTATGTACTGAAAAGAGAAATGGAGTAAATGAATCCCGCGTAATCGCAAAATCGACGTGGGTATGCAACTTTATTTTATTTTTAAGAAGGTGGGGTTCAACAAGAAATATGGACTCATGTTTTTGTCGTTAGTTTTACAGCAGATATCTTTCGTTTTCCCGAGAACGGTACTTTAACTTCCACGGTACTTGATTCTTATTTCTACAGTGATAAAAATACGTAAAAGCACTTTCTAAAATGTAAAATGAAATTTGCGCAAGGTTGAGTAAATATTCACATCAAAATTTTGCGGGTCAGGTGAGAGACGAGGCGTGTCGTGTGAGGGAACTGTGGACGAATTTCAATATGTACATTCAGTACCTGCTCTAGAGATTATTGTACTGCTCTTTCTGTTACGTTTAGTGCTAAGGATTCCCTATTGTGATGTGCAAAAGTGCATGTCTGAGTGGCAGCTGGGTGTGCGCACCTCAGCTCACGAAAGTGAGGAGATCCCTTCAACTTCGGATGTTTTCGGTTTGTTATGGCCTAAAATGTATGTATATGAGTAGCTTCTATACACTATACTAATCGGTTGCTACATTCTTGTGCGAGTGCTTCCGGTAATTGAGTGGAAATAATTATCTCTTCAATAACACTGTATACGATCTGATGTATACGCTTGTTTGCTCTGTTCACACGAGCCAAAACCTGAGACTTCCAAAAAGTATACGATTACGTCAAATTACGGTAACTTTGTGTGGTGATTCTTGAGTCACATCTAGTCTTGTTAAGTGAATTTGTTTGGATGGTTATTAAATGATAATGGCAGATTCGCTCAGTTTTCCTTATAATCAAGAGACCAAGTTTATTTTGAACTACGGCTCACCGAGGCTTACGTTCCAACATGCTAATTGTTATTATTTGACAGATATTAATCTTTTCGTTGTTGAATTTCACGTTTATTCCGAATTGTGTCATTTTGGCCGACTGAAAATGATGGATCTGGTAGTTGTATGACGCGTATGTGTTAAAAAAGAATTGTACATACTAGTGGTTGTTGTGCAGTCGCGTTGTGTAGATATAATTTAACTGAAATTATTGATGTAGATATTATTAAGTTTATCTCGGTAGTAGTTGGTTACCATTTCCCCCTCATTTCTCCAAAGCAAATGGATCAATCAGATAAGCTTTGGAATGCATACCATCAGTCCTAGATATTTTTTATCTTCTTTGCATTGTTATTTTGTCTTTTTTCAGTGGCCAAAAATGTCTAGAAAAGTTATATTATTGTACAATAAATTATGTACATAGAAGTAAGCACTTGACTTCATTTATTTCTTAAAACATTTGAAATTTCTCATCACTACATTATACCAATTCATTATTTGGCAACATAAGACAGCAGGAGAGGCCGAGGGTCAGGTCAAAGCCCGTCATAGCCCAAGCGTTACTAGGGGGACCAGAAAACCCTCGAAAACTAGCCTCGATCGACCCCGTTCAACGGCAATCGAATGCGCGGTCAAAGCAAGCCTGCGTGTGAAACGTTGTCCCATTGGTGTCCCACGTCCCGCGTCAGGCTCGTCCGGGCACACATGGCGGCTCTGTGGCCTGCAGCCTAGGCCCCACAGAGCACGGCCTGTGTTCGGGTTGTGGCACCAGCACGCTAAACAAACCCACGCCGCGGCCCGACGGCCCGACGGCGCGAGCGGAGCGGAGCGGAGCGGATCCGACGACACGAAGACGCCGCGCGGTCACGGAGAAAACCGTGGTGCGGTGCCGGCGGGTGCCGGCCGTGCAGCGGGGCTCGACACACCGAAGGGGCCCGCTGCACGGCACGAGGCACACCGCCAGGAACATGGGCTCATGTATACAATAATAATTGGCTCTTTTCTAAAATAAAAAGCGCAACCAAGCCCTCGCGGACTGCCTCCCTCTGCCTGCCCTCCTCTTCCCACCCAATCCGTGTGACAAGACGCCTGCCGTCGCGGGGGCCGGAGCCGGCGCCGAGGGCCGGGGGCTGGGGGCCGGGGGCCGGGGGCCGGGGGCCGGGGGCCGGGGGCCGGGGGCCGGGAGCCGGGGGCCGGGGGAGGGCCCGTGGTGGTAACGTACGGTCTCTACGAGCGCAGCATCCGTAAGAGGGCCACAACCGGACCAGACCGGACCGGACGACAGCACGACGGCTCACGACCGCTGCTCTCGCACAACGCTGGGCACTCACGAAATAATGATCAAAACTCGGCACTTTTGAAATTAAGGCGTTTTACGCCCCAGTGAGGGAGAGAATAGAGTTACGCTCTATTTGGTCGTGAAAACAGATAAGACACGGCCACTTTCTGCCGATTTTTACGACTCGATGGGGCATAGTGCATTTTACGCCTTTTAGGGCGTAACTTAAGGCGTAGCACTAGGCCTTAGTTCTACCAGGACGGGCTTGAGTGGATCAAAACGACGCCCAAAACTACGGAAGCGGCCGGACACAATAATAAGGTTCGTTCATTACGTAGTCCTCGATGTTGTCGCAAGCACAGACCCAATCAGGCCAAAGTGAGCAGAAATAGCGCCTGCAGGGTAAGCAACCACGACTTGTGCACGCACGCGTGTCGTGCGGGCTGGACTACCCTGGCACTCGCAGGCGCTCGGCAGCCGTTGGCGGTAAGGTAAGTCCGGGGCTGTCGAATGGCAGCGTGCAGCGTCACGAAGAAGGCGCAGGGGACGGCACGCGTGCCGCGGCAGCCATCCGACCTCACAAATTCTCATTTAACCCCCCGGGCATCGGGGCCCGTTCGGTGCCCTTCGGCCCTTCGGCACGTAGCGATGCGCCGATGCGCCGCCGGGGTCCTGGTTTCGCGGCCTCACGAGAAGCACGCGAGTCACGCACGCAAAGCCCGGGGAAGGTTCAGGCAGCCCAGGCTCCAGCCACGGCTCCAGCCACGGCTCCAGCCACGGCTCCAGCCCAGGCCAGCGCGCGCGGGCTTTGGATCCGTGACATAAATCCACTCAACAGATTACGGCGAGGATAAAACCAGCACGGCGCAGAGAGCAGAAGCGAGGCGAGGGGTGTTGGCCCCACATCGCCCACACCGGGGGCCCGGGGGTGTTTGGGGGCTTGTATGCTCTCGGCTTTGGACGTGTCTGGAAATGGCAATGGTAAATGTTCCGGTCGCGGCACCGCTCAGGCCGCAGCCTGTACTACTCCCGCGTTCTTCTTTTCCTCTCCACGAGACGAAAACATTATGAAGAAATAAAAGACCTTTTCGAAAATCAAACGGTTCGGTTGAAAGGGAAGAGCAGAGGCGGACGGTGGGACCGCGGGATCGTCACAAACATCGTGTCTTCGTGCAAGTCGTGTAAAGTCGTGAATTGGCGCTACTCCCCGTCAGTCGTGCCGAGGAATACCCCACGCCCTCCGCCGCTACTCCTGGCCCCTCCGAGCGGAGTAGTGACAGATACACCCAATACACCCCGCAGCCAGCGACTCTCGTCGCCACCCCTTGCCCGCCCCTACCCCCGGCGTTCCGTACGGGGTAGTTTCCATTTGCACCGCAGGGTGGGCGCTACGTGTTGCTCTCTCCGTGTTTTGTTACCTCCCTCCTCCACCCCCACGTCCGCCACGCCGTCTTACCCCACCCCCACCCCTATCCGTCGTCACCATCTCCATCATTAGGCCACAACGAAAGAGCCACTCTCCATCAGCTGCCCCGTTGCGCTAACCTAGTTGCGACGACAGACAAAAGCGAAAACGGCAGGAATAAAGTTGTCGCAGCAGCGTCGCGGTCACTCGCCTCTGAGTCGTCTCCGCGGCTGCGTCCGGAGCGGTTCGGGCGGTCTGGGACGGTCCGGGACGGCCTCCGCTCGCTTTGTAAATAACTGTACTACCCGGAAACAGCCTGGGCTACCAGCACCAGCCGCACGGAAGCAGCACCGCCCGGACCGCGGCGCTCGAGCACTCGCCTCTGGCGGAGTCCGTCGGCTGCAGGCCGAGCACGGGACTTACGGATGCCTCCCGTGCCCCCTTTTTCTCGCAGCAGTGATGGTGTTAAGCTCGCTAAATGGAAACAGTTTGCATAGCAATCACAGCCCTTTTTCCCATTTCCTCGCAATCAGAGCTCCGAGCTGGCGGCGCTGCTGCGCTGCCAGGTGCGGCCGAGAGCCACACCGAGAGCCTCGTCCAGCAGCAGCCAGCCCGTGCCCGTGTCCGAGGGCCGCCGAGCCCGGCGCCCGGCCCAGGGCCGCCCCGCCCCGCCCCGCCAGCGCCGGACAGAATTGAATGCAAATCGCCGTCGAAATGGAAGGACCAATTTTCGCAAAATGAATCCTCTGCTGCGCCGTTGACTCGTCTCGTCCGCCGGGCCCGGGGGGACCCCGGTCGGTGGGACCCGGTGGGACCGGCGGCGCCACCGTTGTGCTCCGAGATGGCGGCCCCACCCCACGGCCTTGCCCACGGCTGACGACGCGGGTACCCCTGGTCACACTGCGCTGGAAAAGGCGGCCTTTCCACTGCCTCTCGCGACACAAACAACGTGCCCGTCTAAGTACAAGTTAGCAGGCGCACACTCCGCACTGCAGCACTGGTTCTCCTTCCGCGGAGCACGAACAGTCCCATTTTTCAGGGCCTTCCAAAGCTCATCTGTGAAAGGTCATAATTGTTTGTTCACACCGGCGCGTCCCGCAGGGGCCGGTCGGGGCCAGCAGACAGGGGTTGTTCGGGACACAAGGGACTCTGGGAACGGACCGGAGTGAAGTGAAGTGAAGTGAAGCGCTGTCCATTCCCATTCATTTTGTACTCGAGATGAGAAGTAAACGAGATCATTCCGGTTTCGCAGGAAGCCGGGCTCCGGGCGGCTCCGGGTGGCTCCGGGCGGCTCCGGGTGCGATGGAGGGCGCGCGGAGGGACGGCCAGCTCCGCTCGAGTATAATGAGCCGCCCGTGGAAACAAATCGCGTTGAAGCCCTGCCCAATCTGGTGGCATTCTTTCGGTTTGCGCGTCTTCACTGGACAAAGTCTGTACGACAAACTCCGTCGCCCACATATTGGCGAAGGGACTAATTTTGTCCATGCCAACTTCCCCCAGAATCAACATTGTCGCAGCAAAAATTTTACAGTGAAATGGAGTTTACGAGGTACGCAGAAGAGCAGTCGTATCATTTTATAGCGGACAGTTATAATGAGGTCACGAGAGCAATTTTACACCTCTTCATTTGCGTTTCGACGGTGACGGTTGCTATATACATTATTTTGCCATGTTACGAAACAATCCCGGGGAGGGGCGCAAAACGAAAACAGGCAGTCTACGGCGAACGTCCTAAACGCAAAGCAACGCAAAGCAACGTCATTCAGCTATTTTATTAGGCGTCAGAATGATTCGATTGCGAAAGTTTGCAATTGTCCTATCTCTGGCTGGCTCCCACCCACATGGTTTCCTGGGATTCTGGTTCTATGCCGGTGTCTGCTGGAATGCTTTCACCAAAATGATGATCAAATTAATGTTGTTTTTTTTTAAGTACAAATTGTACATATTACACGACAGTTGACATCGTAAAGCGGACCAAAAGTCCAGCGTTTTACTCGTTCTTTGCCTACGTGTTCAAAGTGTGTTGTCTGAGTGACCCTTGTTTTACAAACAGACTCCTGTTGACTTCTGACAGGCATACACTTTTTATCCATAACACTTCTCTTCCTCACCACTCAGTACGAAACATGTGTGTCGAAAACCTCAACCATGCTCAACTGCTGCCCTCAAATCTACATCATAGGGCACATGCGGAGGGGACTCGCCCGGAGACTAGAGTAACTTGCTGTATGTATAACAGCAGCGCGAGCCAGAAAACGCCGTTGACCACTAGCGCCATCTCTCGGAGCCAACGGTCGTGCTGCTCTCTGCGGGACAACAGTGGCTAAAGTATCAATAGCGCGCAACTGCCCTCCACCATAGCTCCGCAGCGTAGTGGGCTGGCGGACCGGTCGGCGACCGCAAGGTTTGGGGTTCAACTCTTTGCCGGAGGAAAAATTTTTCTGAAGTCTGCCGACCGAGGATGGTGGGTAAAATATACCAAAAGAACGTGTTCAAAGTGTGTTGTCTGAGTGACCGCGGACGTTGGGCCGCGGACATTCCCCGGAGTTGAATTCACTGCTGAGGAACAGTGGTTCGACGCCCGAGCAGGGGAATGGTGCTTGCCAAGACTCGGCAAAAGTTAAATGTAGAGGCCTAGGGTTCGGCCTTCTACATTTTTCAAGCGTAAGGCCTCGGAATCTGGAGTATTCGGGCAACACCTACTTGGATACATGGCGTAGAAGAGTAGAGTACAATCGGCTTCGGCCGTGTACGATCTGGGCATCCTACCTCCCTCTCAATCCGCGAGGGAGTGGCCTTACGGCCACAGACCAACTGGCTGGTCGAAGGGGGCTGACTCCTGAAATCTAGTCAGCGGAAGGGGCGATGTTGGCCGTTGCGGAAGCCTGCCTACCAAGGTGGCTGCGTCGTGCCTGTGTCTTAGCGGCGGTCAACTCCTGGTACACCGGTTCCCATCCGAACACCGAAGTTAAGCAGGAACGGTTCCGGACGGAAGTCTGGGACGAGGTAGGACCCACCCATTTTTGCCGTTTTTTGTTGTTGTTGTATTTTTTATTTGCAGGGTCTGAATCTTGAGGATTCAATATACTTTTGAATTAAAAAAAAAATATTGAAATGAAACGCTTTTTACCAATGAATAGAGAAAAGAGGAAAACCGCGAAAAAACAAATTCGACCAATAGTGCATGAGTATAACGAGCACATCACTTTAAAAAAAAATCAAAACTTTTCATCATTTGAATTCACCTGGACAGTTGTGGACATTTCGTGAACCCCCCTTCCCCTCTAAGTGTCCACGTGGTATCTGAACAGCCCCAAAGAACGAGCCTGTCCTAGAACGGTAAAGCGTTCTCCATGCCTGTCTTGTTTTGTTGTGTGTTTTTTTTTTTTCACTGGGCGTTGCACCCTTGGTATTGAAACCCGTCGGGGCTCCTGGGACGACGCCACGGGCTCTCCAGGCGCGGCGCGTGCCGAGCTGGACACGGTACGGGCGCAGCCGGGCGCAGCCGGGCGCAGCCTCCAGGCAGCCACCGTCTTATCGCTCTTATCTCTCCGGGCACCCTGACGGGATTTGCATGCGAGAGGTCGCCCCGCCCGGGTCTTTCACTGTCCACAATGACCACTTCTTCTACCGCAACAGCACCGATCGATGACGGCGCTAAGACCAAGGCTCATTTGCCCGGCCCGCTGGTAACGTCAGCGAGTGCGGCCGGGCTTATCAGTGATCTCATAGTGAGGGCTGACACCTTGCGGCGCTCCTACACGCAGCACTTACTGCGCGATTTTAATCAAATCATGGACAGCTTTTGTGGACGTGTATTACGAAGAGGACCGGCCGCCGGCCATTGTGTCGGCATGTGGACTTTCGCGGAAAATGCGAAAGGACGTTACTTCAGGCTCAGGCCTGTACTACGACATACCATTTTGCTGCACAAAGTGTGATGTTGATATTGTGACGCAAGTGGTGTTGGAAAATAATTTTGAAAAATCGCTGCCAAATGATCGATCCCTCTTTGAGACGACCTCGCCAGCCTATCACGCCGTCAGAAGGGGAGGGGTAAACTCTCACTCTAATCAACACCTTGTTACTGTCTGCGCAGCCAATCGGTTAGTAGGATTTACCGGATTTCAGGATGGAGCCGGCGACATGTTCGAGGGGGCTGTTGGGCTCACGGCTATTCCGAAAACAGCTGCTGCCCGTGTTACCCAGCAAAGCCTCCCCCCACCCCTCCTCCTTTCCACTCTTTTTACTCCGTTAATCCTGCGGACAACTGGGGCAGCGGCAGCGCGCGCGGTCGCACAAGAAAACTCGACAACAGATTTACGGGTCTCTTTGTGCCTTGTTTTCCCCGCTTCGCGCCTCCGTCCTTTGTCGCCGCCGCCGAGGTCCGCCTTTGCCGCCCTTCCAGGGCAAGTGCTCGGCCCGGCCGACCGGCCGCGCGTCGTGAGGGGTCGGGCAGCGCCTGGCAGCTTCAGCCGCGACCACAAAATCTGCCTAATTATCCGGCGAGCTCCTCCCTCCGGAGAGAAATGTCTCCTGGGTGCACTATAGACTGCGGTGTGAAGGGATCCGCGCGAACTGCACTGGAGTTTTTGGTCAGTGACACTACTTGTTGAGATGGCAGAGCCGACGCCTGGCCGGACGCCGCAGCTGCTGGCCCCGCTGGCTCCGCTGGCTCCGCTGGCTCCGCTGGCTCCGCTGGCTCCGCTGGCTCTGTCCGGTCCGGTGAGTCGCTCCTCGCCTCGTCGAGTGCCGCTGCCGCGCTGCCGCGTCCACGCTGACGTGCTCAGTGGCGTGGACGCTGCTTGCAAACACACGCGTGCCTGATCGCACACCAAGGCCGTGCAGTGTATGTAGTCCCAGGTTGTGCGGAAGCGGCGGCACGGAGAGCAGCACACTGCCAGCGGGACAGCCAGGAGACAGCCAGGGGACAGCCAGTGGACAGCCAGGGGACAGCCAGGGGACAGCCAGGGGACAGCCAGGGGACAGCCAGGGGACAGCCAGGGGACAGCCAGGGGACAGCCAGGAGACAGCCAGGGGACAGCCAGAGTACAGCCAGGGGACAGCCAGGGGACAGCCAGGGGACAGCCAGGGGACAGCCAGGGGACAGCCAGGGGACAGCCAGGGGACAGCCCGCCAGTTCACGGCCCAGACCGCAGTCACGGCTCTGTGCCCGCGTTACGTCCTGCGGGCTCCGAATCACAACAACTAACGCGCAGCGCAGCGCCTCGCGTGATTCCGTTTGGCCGGCGATTGCTGTGATATCATTATGCAAATCCGTTGCGCGCGGCGTCGAGTGCGGGAGATCGAACGGGGGGAGGAGGAGGGGGAGGGGGAGGGGTGTAAAGGGGTGAGGGTGATACAATAGATTGTCGCCGATGGGCGTTTAACGAGCGGGCACCACTTTAATGGACGTCAAACCAAACGTACACCTTTCGGACGGCCTAAAAGGCCTCTCGCGGCGCCCCCATCCCGCCACCCCCACGCACTAACCCCCCAACGCTGCGGGGGGTGCGGGCGGCAGTGGAGGACAAAGAGAAGCGCAGGAAAAGCTGCGCTGAACGTGATAAGCGATTACCACAAAGGGTGCCTTGTTTGTTACTTGACGCTTTCCATTGAACCGATAGACGATCGCGCTGAGCCAATCCGCCCCTGACAGCAGCACCAGCGGTATAAACACCCACCTGTAATTGTGGAGTACTCCGGTTTAGCCCGAAAACGAAGCCCGAACACGCGATTTCTCATACTCCACATGCGTTTCTGTTTCGTTACAACCTCTTACTCCCGTTCCGAGCTTCTCCGGAGTACTCTATTTCAGCCGCCGATCCCACAGGCCCTCGCAGCGGGTCCAAATGGAGTAACCCCGGAAGCAGGCAGCGGCTGGGGCTGGGAGATTGCCTGGCGTCAAACAGACTCTGCCGCCAGAGGCCCCGCTGGCCCCGCTGGCCCCGCTGGCCCCGCTCTAGCCCCGCTGGCCCCGCTGGCCCCGCTGGCCCCGCTGGCCCCGCTCTAGCCCCGCTGGCCCCGCTGGCCCCGCTGGCCCCGCTGGCCCCGCTGGCCCCGCTGGCCCCGCTGGCCCCGCTGGCCCCGCTGGCCCCGCTGGCTCCGCTGGCCCCGCTCTAGCCCCGCTGGCCCCGCTGGCCCCGCTGGCCCCGCTGGCCCCGCTGGCCCCGCTGGCCCCGCTGGCCCCGCTGGCCCCGCTGGCCCCGCTGGCCCCGCTGGCCCCGCTGGCCCCGCTGGTCTGCATATGGGCCGGCCGGGCAGCCCGGAGGCCCGGAGGCCATCGAGGCTCGAGGGCGCTTTCGTAAAATGAGCCGGAGCGGCGCCCCCTGCAGATACACAACCCTTTGTCGCGGCCCCTCTTCTTTTCCCTCGCTCATGGAGCAGTTAGGGACCATTACCATGGCGCTGATCGCGATAAATGCAGTTTATCATCATGTGTCTATTTCGACTGTCGCGCGAGACTCGCAACGAATATTCGATATATTCTATCGGGGGTGACTTGTTTCTCTGCGGTAATCAGAGCAGCGGTTCTGCGCCGCCCACCGCCGAGCAGCACAACAGCCGTCATATGCAATGGCCAAATGCCACCTCTCCGCCTCGCTGCTTTATCCTCCGCTATCGACTGTTTGCCTCGCTCCTTCTCCGTAATGAGCCCCGGGGGAGAGCCGGAGGGGCCGGAGACCGGAGGAGGCCGGAGGACAGACACACACGCCGACTGCCAGGCCTGTCATTAGATCAGCGACGGGGGTGCAAACGCTACAAACGTCCAAGGCCAGCCGGCGCGCACCGCGGCGCACTCAATGAGTGTACTTTTTGTGACGCCCAGATTGTAGCCCACAGCACATGATGAGGCATGCGCGATTTAGCATTTATCGGTTCGACTTTATTTAACGCATTTCCTTGTACATTTTTTCAGAACTATACTTGCTTTTTGTTTCTAATTCATAAGAAATAGGCAAAAAACAAAACGAAAAACCGCGGGAATGGGTTTGTGAGCTGCAGCCCTTAAGGGCCGTGGGCTGAGGCCCTGGCCGAGGCCCTGCCCTCCCTGTACAAGCTGCCTGCAGAGGTCCGCTGCTGGCCACAGACACGCGCCGCACCCCTTCTGGTGTCGTGCTGAGACTTCTGCTGTCTCTGCCTCTCTCTATGTCTCTCTCTCCCTCCAACCCCCCCCCCCCCTCCCCCAATCCCTCTCTCTCCCTCTGACAGCGGTTGGACAAGGAAGAAGAAGAAGAAGAGAGAGGGTGAGTGAGGGAGAGAGATAGAAAGGGAGGGAGAGAGTGTGTTTCGGTTCAAAACGCGCGCCGCACAGCGAGGGGCGAATCTGTCCTGCCCCCCGCCGCGGCCCTCATGCCAACCGGGACAGAGATAAGAATCACAACAAAATAGCTAACAAGCCGTGGGTGGGCGCGGCTGGGCCGCGGGCCTCGGCCGGCCTCCAGCCGCGCCTTCATTGAACGATACGATTAAACACATCGGCGAGGCGAACGCGACATCGGCTTGATTGAAAGTTATCGACGGCCAGGTAACGACATCTTTCGCAGTGACGCCCCATTAAGGTTAAAAGCAGTGAGATTAATTTTCAATCTCTGGAGCGGAATTCGCTTTGGTGGGAGCTGGCATAACTTATTCCCTGGTCGGCTGCTGCTGTCGGCCAGAGCCTCGGCCAGGGCAGGTTATGGGGTTGTTTGCTCCGGCCCGGTGCCCGCCGCCGACCCCGCCCCGCCCCACATGCAAAATATCCTGAATTAATTCACTTAGACCCTCATCAGCTCGTCCACTCCCACTCACTCAGTCTCTCCGGTCCTCAAGGACCACCGGGCGCGGCCCAGCGGGCCCTGTGCGCCCCATTAACGCTGCCCCTGAGAGTTAGGCCACCGGCGCGGGAGGTGAGGGTACGGGAGCACCCGCAGGTCCCCAACCCGTGCACGCAGGGAGAGGAACTCATGTAACTAAATATTAGTTGGTGCGGCACAGTTAGTGTGGCACACTCTGCGGCACACGCTCTGCGCGCAGTTAGTGCGGCACACTCTGAGCACAGTTAGTGCGGCATACTCTGCGCACAGTCAGTGTGGCACACTCTGCGCACAGTTAGTGCGGCATACTCTGCGCACAGTCAGTGTGGCACACTCTGCGCACAGTTAGTGCGGCATACTCTGCGCACAGTCAGTGTGGCACACTCTGCGCACAGTTAGTGTGGCACACTCTGCGCACAGTTAGTGCGGCACACTCTGCGCACAGTTAGTGCGGCACACTCTGCGCACAGTTAGTGCGACACACTCTGCACAGGGTGCACACACGCGGTATATTCGCAGGGATGGCCGGCTGGGCGGCGCGCAGGGTAGCAATCACCGCCACACCATATCGATACCTGCCATCGGCCAGCTGGAATGGGCGCGGAAAGTATAGTGGTTTGGTGGACGGACTTCCCCGCTGCACCGCACAAAAAACGCGCACCGGAACCGGAAAGGAGGTAATCGTCATTCCCTCCGCTGCGGTCGTATCGGGGCGTGCACATCGACGTCCTAATTGTGACACGTTCGGACCGAGATTCACATCTCTGCGGCGGGCCGGCGACAAGTGATACTACCCCGTACCGCCCCGCAGCGGCCAGCTGGTCCAGGACAGAGGCTCCGGTCGGCTCCGGCAGCCACAGTAGCAAGCCGGCAGCTCTGGTTGACCAAAGCAAGTGAGCCGCACTACAGGTAAGGATCTCGTTGCAAAAAGGACAGCGGCGCGATGACCGGGCAGATCGGCCGTGGTCTCCTCTCGGACGGCCTCTCCGAGCACAATGATCCGAGCACGGCTATCAGCTTATCGAGTCTATTGGGGTCTCGGTCCCTGCTTTCGCGCTCGGAGAAGGGTGGCATGTGAACTGCTAGCATTCTGCCCAATGGACGACCAATTCAAATCAGTAATCAGGGGTAACTGTTTTCACTGATATTCCAGGATGCATCCGTATGAGACTGCATAAGTAGCCTCGAGAACATGATTCTAATTTTCTTTTACTAGGTTCATTTATAGGCTTCTAGGAGTATCCTTCGGCCCTCCTGAACTGAATCCTATGGAGCTGTAGGTCTGTGAGCGTATGCTGATTTTTTCCCCTGTCTTGCCAGAATAAAATAGCCTGGCGGAAGGAGATCCACAGCACAAGCTTACTAACACATGATACACCACTGTCGTGGGGTCGGGTTCATGTAAAACTTCCGTCAATAATACCCTATATACGACCGGCACTTCTCCTGTGCTCCGCACTGTATCGCGCTGTCAATTACCTATTGGTTGCGAGGGCGTGGCGGTGGCGGTCTGCGGCTGTGCCGTGCCAGACGGATACGATACTGTTGTCACAGCAAAAGCCACAAAGGGTCCCATCTCAATGACGCTTCCTCTTCCCCTTGTCCACTTTTTTTCCCTTTCCACGAGGTCATCCGAAATGAAATTGTAAACCACAACAAGGAAGCCATGCTGTTTGCCGCCGTGTTTTGAAAGGGGCTTCTGTGTTATTGTATCGCCCCGCGGCTGCCTCATGATTGGCTGTTCGTCTGTCTCGCTCCCACCCTCCATGGCTGCGAAGGATGCGGATGCCGGTATCACGGGACTTTGTGAGGGTATCAGTTTTCGTTTCTACACATTTCGGAACTTTAGATAGTCTTTACTTAAAAAAAAAAAAAAAAAGCTCGCGAACAGTCTGTGTAATTTCGGTTGGCAACAGCTGGTGACAAAATGGTAACTTCTCGTAGGACATATTTTCTCTTGAGGGTCATTTCTTTGTTTTGCGCCACTGAAGCTTTTTCGTGGATTTCAGAGCACTGCTGACCATCATTTCACACTAGCCTCACGCTCCCGCAAAATTTGATAATGTAGTTTTGTATCTCTGAATAACACGTGAGCAACTCAGCGAGGCACTATGCTGTCGTGGATGCTCTTTTCTCCACTGCCTGAAGAATGCCTATTGCGCGAAATTCGCTGCGATGCGGGAGAGGATCAGTGTCAGCACTCTGTCATCGGTGATGGCCTAATGGACAGCTGGTGATTACGGCATTTCACGCACAAGTGCACCCAAGTGCATGCTCCGGCTCGCCGCCGTATGCCAAGGTACAGGCGACGTACTTACGCGCTGCATAAAACGGGGGTTTGCTGTGATTTCTAGTTAAACGTTAGGCCGAGACGTTTTCACAGTCTTCCTCGTAACGAGCGACGTCCACTTTGCGGCAGCTTATGGATACCGTGTTTGCACAGAATAGAATAGGGATATAGGAGGCGTGAGACCGGCCACATCCAGCCGATCGAGACACGCGAAGGCGTGTTTTGGCCAAACACACGAGGGCGTGGCTGGAGGCCCGAGAGGATGTCGCTGAGACGTATTCAGGTGGTGATCCGCGTCTGAAGGCTGAGTGTCCACATACGGAGCTGCTATCGGGGCTGTACATGTTGCGGCGCGTGAATGGTTATTACACTACATCACGGCAGCTCATAGACTATCGCCCCTCCCCTCACGCGTTCTTTGTCGATACATGCGTGTCAGAAATAAGCTTCTAAATAATGCACCTTTGATGAGAAATTGTCATTTACCTAGCAAGGTAGAGAGATCCAGTGACCAGCGCTCGCTATCGCTGTGTACCATTCTCGCTCTGAGTTCAATTGTCATTAAGGACCGCAGTTATTTTTTAATATTTTTTCTTTGGACCCACTCATGTCCGAAAAACAAAGCCGCCGCTCCGCCTTCAAAAGGTCTCCCGCGCCGGTGCTTCTGTCCCTCGGGTCCATCCGCGTTTGCAAACAGCGCGGACTTGCGTGGGTCTGCGGGCAGCCGTGTGTGGGAATGTTCGTGAATGGCGCGTGAGGTGAATGGCGGGCTGTGGCAGCAAGCGGCTTGTTCAGAGGCGGTCACCGGAATGAGAACCCTTTGAGAGCGCGCGCCTCACAGTGCAGGCTTATGCTAATAAAAACGCACTCTCCCAAATCGCGTGTTTTCCCAAGAAATTACCGCGCCCTTGTCCCTCCTTTGAACGGACGCAGTGGCGGACGGTCAATGAAGTGTGCTGCGAGCTGGCCGAGTGGAGGAGCGCTGCCGGTGTGAAGCTTGAGCTGGTTTGGTTTTCTTGAAAGAGGGTTATCGGAACACGCCTTCCTCTCGCGTATTGCATGTGGTTTTACGTTTCTGATGAACTCGTAGGAAACTTACATTCTTTTAAACAAAGTGATATGAGATCGAATATGTCAGGCCTAACCTTTAGACGAGAGCCGCATTTTCACGAGATGGTAAAAAAGTAAATTCCAAATCTTGGTTAATTGTGGAGCGGAGCTGAATTGAGGACAATTATATTGCCGTAGACATAATTTTTCAAGCGCGTCGCTCAGGAGTCCACCGTGCCGCCACTCTCCCCTCCATCCGTGTTCCCGGCTGCATTAAGGTAGTTTTCAACCTTTTTTTTTTCTGATGGCCAGCTTGCGAAATGCACTCACTGGACCCTCGCAACTTGATGCGACCATCCCGGCAGTTGACAGAGAGCCAGCAGCCTCATCCCACTCAATTTTCTTTACCCCTCCGTCCCCGTCTTGCCCCTGCCGCTGTCTCATGTGGCGATAGGGAGGCAGCCGCTGCACGAGGCGTTATTAGTTAACATGGAGCTAAACAATCTTCCCCTTGGAATGACTTGCTGATTGAATTGACTTGAGACCTTCAGGGCACATCATCATGCCCCTGTTTCACTCTTCCTTCTGGCTCAGTTTCTTTGCCGACGCCGACGGCTCAGTGTAAATTAGATCGCGGGAAAAAATTGGACAGAAACAACTTTGTCTTATTGGTTGTCTGTTGTCCGTAGCTCATCACAAGGCCCTCCCATGCGCTGCCGTTTTCCATCACATTTTCCCTAACCCTGTCAACTCAATAAGGAAGGTCCCCCCCCCCCTTATTTTTGTGGGATATTGCAGTGATGTAGAAATCGATCGTATCAGATAGAAGGGAGTCTGTAGATTATTTTTATTATGCCCTCAAAACACTTGATCAATCCTAAAAAATTCTTCAAATGTCGCAAAAACTTGTTGATTATTAATGAATAACTATGTACACCTCCGAGATGCTCCCCGAATTGATTAATGTGACCATACATACCCTGACAATCCACTGCTGCACGGTCCTACTGTCAAATACACTCAAAGCATGATGTGTGCATGGGGCGTTAGCTGACCGCCATAATCTCATATCCAGTTGTGCTTTGCCCCGCCATGTGCAGATGAGGTGTGCGGTCATTGCATTTGGTAGTCTGAGTGTGTGAGAGTGTGTGCGTGTGTGTGTGCGCGCGCATGTGAAGGCGTGTGGCGCCTCTAATCACAGACAGGCAGTAATTAACTAACATGTTAATCAGAGAACTTAATTAGATTCGAGCTGCCGAGAGGGAGAGCTAGCGAGGGGCAGAGAGAGGGAGAGAGAGAGGGGGGGGGGCAGGGGGGGAGAGAGAGAGAGAGAGAGAGAGAGAGAGAGAGAGAGAGAGAGAGAGAGAGAGAGAGATAGAGCGGGCAGAGGAGAGGGGTGGAGGGCGCCCGGGTGCGCCGCTGAGGGGCATGATGGTGGAGCGCGGACCGTGGGGACGCAGGGGCGTAAACCACAAAGGGTTGCAAATTGATGGTACGCTAACCACACACCAGCTCTATCAAAGGCTAGGACCGCCCCGCACAAGCCTGCTAGTGCAGCTCTTTATTATTTTGCTACAAAGTTGTTGCTTAAGCTGTGGCAGATGACGCGGCAGAATGCGGGGAGAGACTTAACCCCCCCCCCCCCCCCTCTAGTGGCAGAGAGGAGGTCGTCAAACCTTACAAACAGGGATAAAGGACCATCAATTCCAGAACTCGGAAAAAGTAAAAAAAGTGCGCTGTAGGTGGCATAGATTATGAATTATTATGAGGCTGAGGAAAAATTGGTTTGTTTTCATTTAACGGAAGCGAAAAGTACGACAAACTCTGGCCGATATGATCACAACCGCGATTTAATTACCAAGATCGTTACACGGCGATTAGCTGAATGTATTTTGACGGACTGGTCGGAGCCATTGTGTGTCAGGTAAGAGCGGACAAATGAATGAATAACCCAGCGCGCACATGTATGTGTGTTTCTGTGTGTGTGTATATGTGAGACAGAGACAAGTCGGCACGACAGGATTTAACCGAGCAGGTTGCGAGGGGGGGAAAGTGAGATGCCGAAGACAAAATGGACGGGGGAATTAGTGTGTGATGACAGCGGTGGGTAACCCACTCATAGCGGCACTCCGAGGATGAGGAGGGAGAGGAAAAGGCCGGAGAGATCGAGCGGAAGCGGGAGGCGCAGAGGGAGGGGGGAGCCGGCCTCCCATTGGCCGCGGCCCGTGACGTCACGCCGCCGGCCGGCCCCGCCCCTCCGTGCGCCCCCCGCCCCACCCTATACTGTATATCCTCCAAACCCATCATCAAATTTTCCACGCCTCCTCTTCCCCTCAATGCTGTCTCTGTCTCTCACGCGCGCAATCTCCCCGCTGTCCCTCTCACTCCCTCACCCCCTCACTCTGTCTCTCTCGGCCGAGCCTTAATAAACTTGAAGTAAACTAATCGGGGTTGTTATATGGAGGGAAGGCTAGGCTCAAGAGCGGAGGGGAAGAGGGGGGGGGGGGGGGGGGCTACCGGCTGGGGAGAGCTTAATGAGAATTCCGTTAGGAGGCAAGCTGTTGGTTCAAGCACGCCAACAACCGCTTTTCTTTCTTTCGCTCTTCGCTCACACTTCTCCGCCTCTTCCACCTCTCGCTGTTATTGCCGGGTACGCACGAGTACCCCGGGTACCGCCGTAGACACAGCAGCAGCAGCGACGCAGCACGGAACACAATGGGCTAACTGGGCGCTGGCGGGGCACGGGCCAGGAAAACCCTATTTTCAGTGAACGGCGATTCCGAGTCTCGCGGTAATTGTGGTGTGATGGAGTTAATTCAGACCGCAGTAAAAATTAGACGCGCGCGCTTGAAAGGGAAGGGGAAGGGGGGGGGGGAGAAACACACACACAGTAACGCGGGAAGGACAACCGAACGGAAAAGGCGGCGTGAAAGAGCGCGGGAAGAAGCAGGAGTGTGTGTGAGAGAGAGAGATAGAGCGGGGGAGTGAGAGAGAAAGAGACGGGCGGCTGAATGGAGGGGAGCGCCGAGCTGCGCCGAGCCTGGCCGGGGGGCGGAGCCCGGCGGAGCCATGCGGCGGCCCGGCCGGCTGTGCTGTGCCGGGGGCCCGGGCAAACGCTGGCAAACGCGTTGGGATTCGGGTCGGGCTGCGCTGGCTCCGCTGGCTCCGCTGGCTCCGCTTGCTCCGCGCTGCGCTGCGACGCCGTGGAGCGACGCGAGGCTCCGCGAGGGCAAAGGCCTCCTCTCCTCCGCTGTGCCGCCGCGCCGCCGTGTCGCCGTTCCGTTCCGTGCCGCGTGGAGCGCTGACGCCGGCTGAGCGCCGGCCGCCGGCTCGGCGGGGACGCACCGGGACGCACCGGGACGCCGAACCCCTTTGACGCCGTCCTGCGGCCGCCACCGGAGCCCATGGACGCGGACAGCCGCGACAGCCGCGACTCGTCCGAACTGAGCGGCGAGCTCGAGCCGCCCCGGGGATCATCGGCGGGCTCCGCATCGGCGACGTCCTCGGGCTCCCCGTCAGTCGTCGTGGCAGAGGACGAGCGCGCCGGCCAGCGCCGCCAGCCGCCGGCCTCGGATGACACCGAGGAGGAGGATCACGACCAGGACGTGGATGTCCGGGACTCGCCGTCGGCTCAGCAGCAGGCCCCGCCGGCCGCCCAGCCGCACCACCTGCAGCGGTCCCCGCTACCGCCGCTCCCCCACGTGGTTACGAGCGCCGAGCTGGCGGACATGATCATGCAGAGGCATCACCACC
Source organism: Odontothrips loti (assembly GCA_038380765.1). NCBI lineage: Eukaryota > Metazoa > Arthropoda > Insecta > Thysanoptera > Thripidae > Odontothrips > Odontothrips loti. Next base: position 9,055,997 of record CM076244.1, on the reverse strand, counting down.
CCGTCATGCACCACATGCTGCACCCGCACCTGCAGTACCGCGCACCCTTCCCCATCAAGAACCACCACAACAACAATAACAACAACAACAACCACCTCAAGGCAGCGGCCACCACCACGACTCAGCCGGCGTCGGGGCCTCGGCACTCCATCGACGCCATCCTGGGCCTGCACTCGTCCACCAACAGCAGCAGCAACAGCAACAGCAATGGCGGACTGCAGCAACGGCCGTCGCAGCGGCTCACGCCCGACTCCTGCACCGGCGGAGAGTCTGGAGGTATGTTTGGAAGGAGTTTGGTCACCGCGTTATGAACCATACCATGCTTGTTTTTCGTTTATAATTTATTGTTACGTATTTTAGGGGTCCTCACCAATTTTTAGGTGCTACGTTGTCGTTTTCTCCAACCTAGCGTGCGCTGTTGTTGTCCGCCTTCCCCATCCGTTACGATTATTTTCAGAACCTTTTATCTTTCTATTGTTATTAGTTAAGAGAAGGGTGCACTTGTAGACGCCCCCATTAGAGATACGCACTGGCTTAATTACCGCTTCCTTTCTCTTCGACACGCGTGTGGCCGCCGGCAGCCGCCTGGCCTGGCCAAAGTAGGAAGTCTGGTTGGAGGGCAGCTCGGGGAGTCATGATAAGACGGCGCATCACACGTTGGTCTCGAGAGCACAATACGTAATTCGATTAGACCTTCACAAGTGGTGATAGTGGATGGCCGCCGAGGTTTCTGTCGCTGCGAAAGCTTTAAGGAAGTGTCTTGGAAACTATTTTTGCGATCCGACGTTCAATCATTTTCATCCCCCGCGTTTAGGTCTCGTTTGAACCGTCAAGGACGCGCAATAAGCATCATATCACTGTCAATCGTGTGGCAAGCAAACGCGCCACTTTAGTGGCGTGCACATGCACTTTGAACGCCAATTTGTGGCAACCACTTCCAATCGAGTGCCTATATGACTGCCAATTTTCGGCGAGCATCCGTGCTCGCCAATTCATGGGAAGCTTGGTTGCCAAATTTTGTCGAGCTGTATGGTAAAACATATGGGAAATGTAGATATGCACGCCTAAAATTGGCAAGCACGATAACACGCCAAAATTTGGCGGTCAGAATTGGAAGCCTGTTCAAGGGTGCTTGCCGAAATTTGGCAGGCCTAGAAGGCTGCCAATTCTTTGCGAGTCTGCTTGCCCCACGATTTACAGTGACACCATGGTGTTGCATCTTTCGCCTAGAATCGAATTTTGAGCCATGCATATTAATCCACTTGGTCGAACGGTTTAATTTTAATTTCTTAAGGGCAGCAAATTGTGGAAAATTCATGCAAATATGCAAACTCTAGGGTGATTGTCAGCAGTAAATTGTCTCCTAGCTGGACGCGGCGCCTCATGGCAGCCACCCTCTGGCCTCCGGCCGAAGCCGCGACACGGCGCCGCTCCCCCCGGCTTCAATATCTTTCTGTAAACAAGGTCGTTGCAATTAGCGGGATCTAAGTGACAGTGCGGTGACGTGCGATGGACGCGTGGCATGACACGCACACGACTGCCGCCCGGCCGCGCCACGCGACGCGTCTCTTGTTTAAGTTTCAGATTGTGCGCGGCCATGATGGCCGCCGCTGCTGTTTTGGCTGTTGCTGTTTGTTTTGCCGTGCGGCCAGAGCTTATTGCCTTCCCCGTGACATCTCTTGTATATTGCTTTCTCGTTTGCGATCCCGTTCCGCTCTTGACGTTGTCTCCCCCGGGCAAAACATGCGCGCTGCGTTTGGTAGATCACTAGTAAACAAAAGTTGAGCCGTGGCCAAAGTTGATTTCAGTGTGAAACGTCCTGAAGTGGTCGGGGTGAAACATGTTTGAAGCAGCCAGCCATCAGCCATCCGATGAATCTCCCCAGCGCACAGGGGATGCTCATTTCCCACCGGCCTTCCCTTCTGACCCATTTCCCGATGCCGGGAAGAAAAAATAGGCACTGCCCTGCGGGTCAAATCCTCCTCCTTCCCCCCCTCCCCCCATCGGTTCGAAATTGAGTGAAATTATCGGCGCTGGCCGCGTAATTGGCAGAGCGGAGTTAGGGAAAGTCGACTGGCAATTAGTTTACGTTTTGCTCGACGGATATTGAAAAATAACAAGTCCTGCAATCTGCGGCTTATCTTTGGAGGGATGCAGAAGGCACGCAAATGCCTATCGCAACACTTCTCCCATTTGACGTCTTGTGCGGTATCTCAGCTCTGCATTTGCCAGCAGCCATAGAGTGAATCAGGAAGGAGAGTTGCTAAATGCTTCAGGTGGTGAGGCCTCCTCTGCAGGGTGGTGCTGGCGGTTCCACAGCCATTTTACCTTCGGGGAAGGACAGAGCGGTGACAAATCATAACCCTCTGCCTGCGCCATTTCTAACAGCAACTTTTTCTAGAAGAGCATCGTGCTTACGAAAAAGGGTGAAATGAGAATAAGGGGAAGACGAGAAGAATGGCGCATCATAGAGAACGCCTCGCTTTTGCTCTTCTTTTTTCATCTTGCCGACTAAACTGTTTAGTAAGACACTTTGCCTCGGAGAATTACTGCAACTGCTGCCGCTGCTGTTCTTGTTCCTCTTCTCCCCCTCGTTCTCTCCTCTGCTGTGGCTACTTCTTGCAGGCGGTGTTTTTACCCGTGCGTACGTCTAGACACATTACATCAGGCCCCGCCTGTCGCGCCCAATCTGATCCACTTAACGAAAACAGACCGAAAACACCGAAAGCCGGGGCCGCGCGTGGTTCCCTTAAGTGGATACCACCTTTTAGACGGATCCCTGTTTTTCCAAATGGATGCGGCGACGGCGCGGGGCTCGGCGCGGTGAGGGGACCAGAGGGGACGCTCCACGGCACTGCCCCTAACCGTGACTTGCACCTTTCGAAACAAACACACAAAACCCTCTTAGGCTTAAGTGCCAAAATTGGCAGGCGGGCGCGACCAAAGACGAGAGAAGATGGAATGAAGTGAGACAAAAATAATTAAATGCCAGCAACGACATCAAAGATATGCGATACATGAGATGGCAGCTTCAATTTTGGGGTGATGAAAAGTATGTGGAGCCATCACGAGGTATTCTCTTAGTAACACAGGTAGTTACGAGCAGTGCCTTGAAAAACAAATATTTTAGTATGGAGCGAGCCGGTAAGTCTCCTCTCCCTCGTCAGTAGTCTGATTGGCACCACTGCTCTTAGGCCCCCTGGACGTGTGGGCGGGACCGACCTGTGGGAGATGGACTCGCCCATCTGATGAATAACACATGCACACAGGAGGTGAGTCAGAACTGTCCATCTTGTTTCATCCGACCAATTTGTGGCGGCTAATCGTCTCACTGCCTCTCTCTGCCTCCTCTCTGTCTTACATTCACACACACACACACACACACACACACACACACACACACTAACACACACGCACACACACGATTCGTTTGAGCGCGGCTTTGGTGCAGACTGACAATGCAGACGCTCTGTGTTTTTTTCTAAATCTACGTAGAGTCAATATCCGGAAGGGCAAACTTTCGACGAGAACAAAAACCGGGCGTTCAAAGAACAATAATAGATTCGTCACTCGAAAAGTTCTTTTTCCCTCCTTATGAAGCTGCATCTTTTTTCTCTGTTTGAGCTGTGTGTGAGCGCTGGCGCGAGGGCGTCAACACCTTGTTAGCAATCCGAAGTGATGTCTTACTTCTTTCGAAAGCGATGATGACTGTACAAGTTGAGTATAGTGCTACCGGTGTTGGCCGCCGTAGGGGTCGGAGGGCAGGCTAGGGCAGCAGCAGCGGCTACCGTCGACCTTCGCTCCGTCAGAGAGTGCATGAGAGGAAAAGAAATAAGTGCTTCGGGTGGTATAAACGAACGTCTGGCAGTCAGTAAAAATTTTTGAGGGTGAAAAAGGGGGGGGGGCTAGGAAGTGTTTCATCAACTCCCTCCCCTAGAATTCGTTATAGAGAGCAGAAATAAGGCTAAGAACTGAAAGCGTGGAAAGAAAATATCAAACACAGGAACGGCAGTGTTCAGTTTTTCTGTTCTGCCGATGTGTCGGTTCGGTACCATCCAGAAGGGCAACTGTTCAGCACAGCAGCACTGCCAGCACCGCCATCAACGCCGTTCTCTTATATGGCTTCGGCCCTCCACCACGCAGGCATGTAATTCGATTGTCACATTAGCGTTTTAATTAAGCTAATGAGTTGCTGAGTGTAGGCTTAACGCCCGTGTGCACCACCACTTTGCCGCGCTCTCCCTCTCTCTCTCTCTCTCTCTCTCTCTCTCTCTCTCTCTCTCTCTCTCTCTCTCTCTCTCTCTCTCTCTCTCTCTCTCTCTCTCTCTCTCTCCTCGCACTATCCTTCTCCCTCGTTCCCTCCTCTCGCTCCGTCTCCCTCACGTGCGATTGGTGCGTCCGATAAAAGTCTTCTCCTGGACCGGAGGGCCGAAGGCGTGGCGCGGCGTGGCGGGTAGAGAGACGCCCGGACGGACGAAACAAAAAAAGGTCGGATGGAGATTATTAGATTACCGTTCCGAAAATGGCTCTCGTTCTGTTGTTAAAAGCCAGCTGCCGGCCAGAAATGTATCTCCATCTCGCTCCACGCTTTTTCTCTTGTTGTCTATGACCCGGGGGCTCTGTCCCGCGAAGGCCTTTATTGTATTGTTAAGAGCCGAGTTAAGGAATAATCCGCACAGTTCGGGAATCAGACACAGAGTGGCCAGTTTATTGGGACCGTAGCCAGGGGCGACAATACAGCTCGGCAGTGCCAACCGTGAGGCACGAATAACCCTAAGAGCGCTCCCTAACATTCTCCCCCACGTTAAACAACGGGACTGAGCGCTAGTTAGTCAATGACATGAGTCGGTGTTCGACGAGCTAAGTAGACGACGCAGGTCGCGCCGGTGGCGGGACTGGGCTGTAGGCTTGGGCATGAGGGATGCTGCGGGCCAGCGTCGGGATCACCGCGATGCACGGCGTCACGATGTAGCAGAAGTGGAGCGCCTTGGGGACGTCGAGGTGAGGACGACGGGAAGGTCAACGGGGCAGGATACAGGAGCAGGGCAGGGAGCAGACTGTGAGCAGCACGGCGTCGCAGGGATCGGCGACGTCGGGGGCATTGCGGCACCTGCAAACCAGAGTGGGTCTGACTTCTGTCGGATACAGCGGACAGCCGTAAAGAGAAACGAACTGACCAGATTTGTCCAGGGAACCGGACGTCTATGCAATTTTATTCGAACGCACCACGCAATGGGGCACCCGTTTCTCAAGAGCAATGTAATGGATTGTTTAAGTTTAGTTCAGCTTTGGAACGAAGGATCACACGGAATCTCTACACCAAACCATGCAAGTCGTCCATGCAGCGGCGTTCAACCTTCCATGGCGGATGTCAACCGCCACGAACACGAAAGTCACAGGTCACTCCAATCCTCCTCCCTATCCGGCAAATGCAGGACGGCGCAGAGCATGCCACCGAGCCGGCAACTCCGGCTGCACACTGCACACCACAGCATCGGGCTCACGTCCACGGTGCTCCAGGCGCGTCCCGCCCCACCGCGAAAGCCGCGGTAGGGTCTGGACCACCACGGTTCTGTACTAGAAACGGGCTCACAAAGGGCAGGGCAATGCAGTGGTGTCCAAGTCAGTCACGGCCCAATCGTTTGCAGTCAAGTCCGAGGCGCCTCGTCAGTTGTCACAGAGCACAACAAGGGTCAAAAACACGCAGCATGCAGGGATCGCAGGCCACAGGGTCACATTTCGCAGGCGAATGCAGCAGAGCACAGAGCAGCAGCGGGAGCTGGTCAGACTGTTCCGGGCAGGGCGGCGACTCCAGCAGGGCCTGCGCGACGTTGGTTTGGGACGCGGGGCAGCACAGCACCACCAGGGCCACGCACCGCGCGCTGGGGAGGGTGATCGCCGACTGGGTGTTGTTTGGCCACGCGGACACACAGTTCCCGCTGCCCTTTTTGTCCAGCTGCAACAAGCTCGGGGTACGCACTATACCTGGCGCCTGTGGTGCGACACGAAAGTCCGTGTGCCGGGCGGCGTCTTGTCTTCTACGATGTCCTCCGCGGTGTCTGCGAAATCTCCTCCGCTACCTGATGTCATCTGCGCTCCCACGGTGCCCAACGATGTCCAGCTCGAGGGCTCGAGCGGAATGTAGCGTCGCTCGCGCCCCTCCCAATGCGAATGGCTGGCCAGGCCATTCACATTGGGGCGGATGCGATCGAGTCCACGATCCAACATCCGTCCACCTGATTCCCTCGCTGGCAGGATTGGGTCGCAGCCGTTGACAGTCACCACCCGCAGAGGCAGCTCGGCCTCGGACTCGTGGGGCGGCGTCAGGACGCGCGTCAGCCGCACACGGGCGCCGCTGTACAGGACCATCTCGCTGGCCACGTAGTCGAAGCCGCAGACATAGGCGGGGACCGCGGCGGGCACAAGGGCCATTGTTGACGGACACAGCGTCCGCCGCGCCGTCGTCGGCGTCCTCGGCCATAGGGTTGTCGCCAGGGCAGGGTACACGACACGCTGAGACACGGGCCGCGTCTCGGTGGCGGCAGCATGACGGACCGCAACACGCACGCACGCCGTACGGACGGCGACACGTATGAAAAGAAGCTAAAAGTGCGATATCACGAGTGTGTCTCCCTATCGGTCACACATAGTGTCGATCGCGCATCAATAGGTGCCTGCCCCGTGATCATGAAACAGTCCTCGGTGGGGACGCGCCCTGCCGACGGAGCTGACGGCGAGCCGAGGGGAACGGCGTTCACAAACAGAGCGCGGCCCTGACCACGCGGGCCGCACGCGTGCGTGCGCTACTGTGCGTGCGCGCGTGCGAAACCGGAGCCGTGGGTGTTTGTGTGGGCGTGAGAAGGGGTTGCTGCCACTATTATTTTAGTAATCACGATAGCGATTTCGGCCTGTTTGTGCCAATTGTGCCCCCCTCCCCCCCTCGCCCTCCCCCTTCCCCTTCCTCTCCGGTTATCGGGGAGTGGTTGACCATGGTTGCCTGAACATCTCTGCACCGTCGCCTTTACCCATCGCTGTCAAATGTGGTGCACATACTGTATTTTAAGTGTGGCTGCGAGTCACGTGAAGGCACTTCCTTAAACCCAAATAAGGACACGTAAAAATAAAAGAGAGAGAAAAGAGATTATAGTTGTCCTAACTAATTTGTTCTTTTATTTCGAGACAGATGATAAACTAGTTGCTAAAACTCAGGTTTCGTTGGGTCAGCAAAATATCCGTTGCGGAAACGAAATAAAATGAGATGTTTTGAGGCGTTTTAATCCAACAAATATTTGGTTTTCGCAACTACATTTATTGCTTGTCTCGAGATCAACTACCAAATTAGTAGGCACAACTAATAATTTTTTTCCGTGCACTCCCACCTATGACACCGAACATGTCGCATTTACAATTTGTCGGTACACTCTGCTCCGGCCTCCCCTACAGGCGGGTTAATTATCTTTGGATTGTGAGAGCGGGGGGAGGAGAGGGGAAGAGGAGGGGAACGAGGGGAAGGAGGGCGTGGGGGGGGGGGGGCGTGGGTCCGCGTCGACAGCCACCACATGCATGCAGCCATCCCCCCGTCCCACGCCGGGAGGCCCGAAAAATCATGCTGCATTATCACTCACTCGACCCTCAGATATTTCCCTTTCTGTCGGGAATGCCCGCGCGCGCCGTTTTCGACCGCACAAATGATGCGGTTCTATATTCGGCATGGAACTGATCCCTCTGCGACACCAAACGCCGAGTCCTCCGCGCCCTCCGCCGATAAAAGATCGGCCGTAATCATTTATTTGTCGCCGTAAATGGTGGTAGCAGACGTCGCCTTTCTCACCGGGAGCTGCCGTAGGAAACGCAGTCGGCCGGATATGAACGCGATCCCGCCTGGCTGGATGTTAATGGTTTGCAGTATTCCGGGGCTGCCGTCACCGCAAAAAAAAAAAAAAAAAAAAAAAAAAAGAAAAGCTTATACGGAGTATTCCGAGGAGTTATCTCAACATTTCCATTCACATTTTGAGAATAAAAAAAAACGAACAGTGAAATTCTCTTATGGCCGATGTTCACCAAGGTGATCCATATTTTCAGATGTTTGAGTTGTGTTGGGAGGCGGTGAAAGGGAAGTGAGACGTTTCCGGCGCGTGCGGCGGCACGCTGTGCGCGGCCTCAGCCTCACACCCTCTCCAAGCGCCCTCACACCCCGCTCCGCTCTGCTCCGCTCTCCGATGACCCTCCTTGTGGAGCGGCGCGCGCGCAGTCTAGGGGAAAAGTGTTTACGATTAGTGGGCGAGGGGAGGAACCGGCCGGCCGGCCGCCCCCACGCACCACCACAACCACTGCCGCGCGCACACGCACGCTCGGCTCCCGAACACTCCGGCCGCATCGCGGGCAGAAAAATGGAAACAATAACAAATAATCAGCGCGGCATTCGACTGGCCGCTAGTGCGGGAATAGAGTACTCCGGAGAAACACATGACGCGAGGTGAGAAGGCGTCACGAATAAGAAGAATAACGCAGGGAAAGTATGAGAAATGAGTATTCGGAACCCCACTGCCCTCATATTGTCTCCGGGCTTCTTCTTCTTCTTCTTCGTTACGACTTCTTACGTCCGTTCCGTGCTGGAGTGCTCTATTCTTTCGGAGCAGTGGGGCTGGAGCCCGCCCTCCAGACGGCGCACTGGAACTGGAGCTGTCAGCGATGCAGCTACCTCGGCCACGAGAATGAGGAGAATCCGTGGGGCACAGCTCGGCTCGATCGCTCTGGCCGGGACGGGTCGGGGCACGGAGGGAGGCAATGTGCTCTAACTTTGCGTGTTTGCACCGCTACTGCTGGGAGGGGGTGAGTCCGGGTGAGCCTTTACCGCCAGGTACCGGACACCTCACCCTTTGGGCCCATCAACCCGAGCAATCTCTTCCCCCCCCCCCCCCCCCCCCCCCCCCACACACACATGGCTGCACACGGTGACCGTGCCAATAATTATACTGTGCACTCTTGACAGCTTACATGCTGCTCACGTACACCGACAGCCCCCCTGCCTTCCCCCTCCCCTGGCCGTTCTCATGACGGTCACAATCATGCCATATAAACTGCTTCGCGCCACTTTGATCCACTGATTCGCCTGGACTTGTGGCCGGTCGGTACGGGAAACCGTGACAACGACACAGCTCATCTAGCTATCTATCCGTCTATCTAGAAAGGCTGTGCAGACCTTCCAGGCGAGAGCCAGCATGGTTTGACTATACCAGGTGTATCATTGGCCCCGGGCAGTTACGGTTTTAGGCAGTCCCGCAAAGCACTATCTCCGTCTCTTTCTTTCTCACGCGTCTGGCCGAGCCAGAAAGAGACGGAGATAGTGTGTTGCGGGACTGCCTAAAACCGAAACTGCCCGGGGCCAATGATACACCTGGTATGCCGTGCTTCCTGTGACTTTCGCATGGTGATTCGAAGCTGAGTCGAGTCCAGCAGCGTGCGCGCACACGCACACACACACACATGCACTGGAGCCGCGGCCTAGTCCAGCGACCAGCCCCGTCGGCCCCGATAAGCAACCACGCTCGCACACGGAACAAATTACTGGGGAACACGGAAAATCGTGATGAATTCGGAAAAGCAATTATGAGGCTGGTAAAGGCTTTGCCGTGTCGTGACAGTTTAGGGGGGCTCGGCCGGCCGCGGGGGCCCAGCCATGGCCCAGCCGGGTGTGGAAGGGGTTGTTAGTGCGGCGAGTCCTGTGTGCGTTTGTTTCTTTTTAACGGCAAGGGCGCGAGCAGACAACGTCTTTTGCGACTCCAGAAGGCTTGCGTGGCGCAGAAGCAGCTGCGAATATGGAGCTGGGGATCGTCCCGCTGGGCCCCAGGTCCGTGCGGGATCGTGCCGGGCCGGTGTTGGAGAGAGAGAGAGAGAGAGAGAGAGAGAGAGAGAGAGAGAGAGAGAGAGAGAGAGAGAGAGAGAGAGAGAGAGAGAGAGAGAGAGAGAGAGAGAGAGAGAGACAGAGAGAGAGACAGAGAGAGAGAGAGACAGAGAGAGAGAGAGAGAGCCCGGGTGGTCCGCGGCCCACAGCAGCCCCTCACGGGCTGCCGCCGCTGCCGCTCGCCTCGCAGCCCTTGGCCGCGGCCCCACTGGAGTCATGCACTCAATTATCCCCGGATCATGTCCGCCGGACAAACAAACCATTTGTCACTGTCAGGCCGGCGGAGTGGCACGGAGTGGCCGCTGCCCTGCCGCCCGGCCTATGAGAGCTCGCTGGAGGCCCACTGGAAGCCCACTGGAGGCCCACTGGAGGCCCACTGGAGGCCCACTGGAGGCCCACTGGAGGCCCACTGGAGGCCACGGCGCGCTATTCGAAGGTAATTGCTGGGAAGAAGCGAAAGGCGCACGGACGGACCGGACAGGGAGTGATGCGGCACGGCGCACGCACGGCGCAGGCAGGCGCAGGCACGGCGCAGGCACGGCGCAGGCACGGCGCAGGCACGGCGCAGACGATGTCTGACGAGATAACGTTAGCAAAGGCAACCCGCCCCACCGAAGCGCGAATACCCCGGGCAGGCCGCCCTGGTGGGGCCGGATAATTGCTTTAAATTATGTGCGAGTCGGGCGCTGGTAATGAGACAACCAATAGGGCGCCCCGGGGCCTAAGTGCGGATGCCACAGTGTGCCGGCGAGTGTCCTTAAGGACTCGGAGGTGGGAGGTTAATGAAAAAGGACAGTGTGACACTGCGCAGAGCGCACCTGGCTGCTGCCACAACACGCACGCCCTCCATACATATTAATGCTCCCACAGGGGCGGGCGGGTGCCAGAGATAAGCGGCCACCGACTTAACCGCCGCTGAGGAATTAGTCGTCGCAAGTAATTCCGACGTCTGATTAATGCCCCTTAATGGCTAGTCACCATCGCAGTAGGTCAGAGACGGCGGCCGAACGAGGGAGGAAAAACAGAAATAAACAGGGGAGAGCAGGGCGAGGCGGGGCCCGCGGGTGGGGGGGGGGGGGGGCTGACAGCCGTCAGGGTGGCGGGGGCGCCGAGAGCGTAATTGGTTTGTTTTTGTCGGCGTCCGCCTTAAAGTCGGAAAATGCGCCAAAGAGGAAAAATAAAGAGGAAAGTTCTTGGATGCACTGGAGGGTTCCACAGTTGGCAATAATGAGGAGAGTTTCGTAATTAAATTAGTGAAGAGTTGTCCACTGGGTGTTCATGCCCTTTCTCCGAGGGCGGCTGCTGTGGGGCTGCGCGGCGCGGGCCCTGCTGTAGCTGCCCGTGCCCTGCTATGCCCTGCCCAGCGCACAGGGCCCCTGGCGGGTGTTGGGGTAGGCCGCACTGGCACGCCGCAGCGCACCCGGATGCCTACCCCGCACTTCACAGGCGCTACTCGCCGAAGGCGGCAGAGCGCAGAGCGCGGCTGGCGCGGGGCGCGGCCGGCAGCCGAAAAGGCCGAGCAAGCCGAACTATGTCTGCAAGAGTTTCATCCCCCATCTGCGATGCTCACTGCCCTCTCTCCATCTGCGTTCCAGGTGAAAACAGCTGCCACTCGGACGCGGCGTCGCCGTCGGACCTCCGGTGCCGCCTCAGCGACGAGGAGCACGACAACAGCGGCAACGACGGCAACAGCGGCGGCGGTGGCGGCGGTGGCGGCGGGGGCGGCAGCGCCGAGTCCCCCGGTGGCGGCGGCGGCAGCGGCTCCATGTCGGACAAGAAGAAGCACCGGCGCAATCGCACCACCTTCACGACCTACCAGCTGCACGAACTGGAACGGGCCTTCGAGAAGAGCCACTACCCGGACGTGTACTCCAGGGAGGAGCTCGCCATGAAGGTCAACCTGCCGGAGGTTCGCGTACAGGTCAGTAGCAGGCAGCCCCACCCCGCGGAGGGCTCGACTCCGAAAAGACTCACCCCACGGAGCCGACCAGCCGGCAGACCGGAGGGGAGGGCGGGGACGGAGGGCGCCGGGGCCGTGAGCGAGGCGCCGGGGCAGAGATTGATTTCAGTCTAATAGTATAATTGCATTATTTCCCAGCGGAAGAAACAAAGCAGGTAGCGGCAGGTAGCGCACGACATCCGGGGGGTTGGGGGTTGGGGAGGGGTGCGGAGGGTGGGGGCGGCCGCACCTTACTTATACCTGTCTCCCGGGGGCGGCCGGGGCTAGAGGGGTGGTTGTCGGCTGGCTGGCTGGCTGGCTGGCTGGCTGCCTGGCCTGCCTGGCTGGGCTGGCTGGCTGGCTGGCTGCCTGGCTACCGCTGTTCGCGGACCTCGCGCTAACGTGATGGAGGGCGCGCGCACACGCCGCCCTGCAGGCAGTACCGCTCGAACGGTTAACGATTTGGAAAGGGCGATAAATATTTCGAGGTCCTCTCGCGTTTTACTTTATAAAACAGTATATGGCAGTTACTAGGAGGGGGCTGTTTGTACCGGTGTAGGTTGCTGGGTGAACGAGGGAGGGATGGGTTGGAGAAGGAAGAGAGAGAGAGAGAGAGAGAGAGAGAGAGAGAGAGAGAGAGAGAGAGAAAGGGGGATCTTGGAGACAAATGGTTAAGGAAGTCCCGCATGCTACACGCCTGTGTATATGTGTGTGTGTGAAATGTGTGCATTGCTGTGTGCGGGCCTGCCGTGTTCGCGTTGAGAGTTGATGCCGCTTCCGGAATCGTAAAGAAGCGACAAACTCCTTTCACGCACACCCACCCCACACACACACACACACCCACCCACCCACCCACCCACACACACACACACACACACACACACACACACACACACACACACACACACACACACACACATCCGGAATGTGGCAGCATCAGCGAAGCCTCAGCATTGCTCCTCAAAAACCTCTAGCGCACAAAGGGGAATAAATAGTACAATTGCGCGGTGGTCTCTCCAGGGTGCATAGGTGGTGTGCCCGGCAGTGCCCGCTCGACGCGTTGTTGCCTCTTTCCCTGTGACATGACGAGGTAAAAACGGGCCCCGGGGAACAAACTTATTCGTTTATTGGCACAAAGTGGGACATTGTCGTGCGGAACAAGTGCCTCATCCAGCTGCGGGGTGGGCCTGGGCCTCCCGGGAGACGCGTGTGTTCGGGTCCACACTTTGAACTCGGCGCTGCCCCCCCCCCCCCCCCCCCCGCCCCTCTAAAACACACACACACACACACACACACACACACACACACGGGGTGCGCGTACCGGTAAACAGCGGCCATTCAACAGCAATCATCACATCAATTTGTAGAGAACTCAATTTTGTGCTCTTCTAGCGGTCGCAGGCAGTACGTGCACGCCAAAGTTTCCATACATATTCGATTTGCGTTTCTCCTCGCGCGTCGCCAGCTTGTAAAGCTCGACTTTATTCGGCCACAGTGAATAGAAATAAGCCAGCCACTCTGCATGAGTGGCGAGGGGTGCCGACTGAGGTGTGAAAGTGTCTGTTGACATGGACGTTCATGTCACTGGCGGCCCTGCTCATGGTCCTGCTCGTGGTCATGCTCTGTGTGGCGTGTACTCGTCATGGGGATTACCGCGGGGATTGCCTCGGTTCACACGGGGCGCACCGACCCTTGGCGTCGACCCCCTTCGGCATTCAACGCTATGCGAGGGGGAAGCGGCGAGATGCAGGCGGGTATTCGCGAACCAAACACAATTCGTGTCGAACCAATCACTCTGTCCGTTATGCGCGTTGGCCTTTCTCCCCACGGCGCCCGCCGAATCGACTCTGCCTGGGGGTCCGGAATGTCGGAGGGGGGGGGGGGGGGGGGGCGTGGCCACTGGTCCTCTTGAGTCACACAGCAGAAGCCGAGTCATAGATTTTCATTCGCGGAAAAATACTCTGCGCGAAAGTCTGGCCGCAGTCCCTGGCAGCTCCGGTGTGCGGTGCCCGGCGGTGCCGCACGTGTGGCGTGACGGCTGCTCTCTGGGACCCCTGTTTGCCTGCGGCAGAGGGGCCAACAGCACACGGCCCGGCATCGCTTACCAACTATTTCACAGCATTCATGAGGAAAGTTTGGCTATGGCACCAACGTAACACGTGATAATAATTAACTGTCGACACTTCGACCACGTAATAGAGAGGTGGAAACCGACAGCCTCATTTCGCCTCATTTTATATTCTTCTGTGGTTTTGGCATCACTTACATGAAACGGATAGGGTTTATAATTCCGGGACGCCTGCTTAGTTAGCAGTACTGTTCCTCGCCTCCCCCGCGCGCGCACGCACGCACACATGCGGGAGGAGTGTCGGCAGCATAGAGCCACCCACACCGAGGTGAATTGTTATCACGGCATGCGCGTGGCGTGCGCCGGCGTGCACCGTGCTGCACACGCTATCCGATTGCATGATGGCAAAGCGAGTTTGGAAACTATCATGTGCGCTGACAAGCGGTGACAGTGGCGTGGCCGCGCCCGGCCGGCGGCAGTGGCCATGCCGGGACTTTCCTACTGGAAGCTCGGGGGCATTTCGCTGCACATAGTGTCCGGATATTGTCACGTTTCCTGGTAACTCAGCGAAGATCGTGGCATATGGGGTGTTGTTTTTCTCAACTCTTTCGAATCTGTTCACCGTACGAGCCATCGCCAGTAAAAATGAAAGTCCATCACGGTCTGAAATCATGCCATGTCAATCCTTTATGAGATGCTTTTTGTTTTTTTTCGCATTATAGGGTTCTAAGAAAGGCTTTTCTCGTCAAAAACGAAAACTCGCAGTTATTAACTCGAGAGCGTACTGTACACAATCTCTGCTCTGTGCGGTCAAAGGCTAACAGTCGAGAGCACTGGCCGAGGTGGCGTGGCGGGGATGGGGAACATGACTCCAGCACACGTCAACACGGGCAGCGGCAAGGAAACATTTTCATGATGACGTGAAGAGAGGGAGAGAGGGGATGAAATTCGATTATTGTTTTCTTTTTCAACGCCACTTGTCAAGGAGGAGAGGGAGCATTGTACTCCAGAACGCCGGCAGGGAAGGGGATGAAGGAGGAGGAGGAGAGAGAGAGAGAGAGAGAGAGAGAGAGAGAGAGAGAGAGAGAGAGAGAGAGAGAGAGAGAGAGGGAGAAGAGAGGAGAGAGACAGAGGCAGAGCGAGAGGGAGTCTGGCGCACTCGTTGTTTGGGAGTGCTTTATTATGCGTAACACATTTATTTATGTGGGGCGCGGGGTGTGAGGGGTGTTCCCGGGGTGTACCGCATGGGGTGGAAGACGAGTCGAATGGCCGCCATCTGTCCGCCGCCCTCCGCGCGATCAACTCATTTAATTGCGCGAACAATGCCCGCGGACACAATTATTTCGCAGTTTTGGTCTCATAACTCGATATGAGTTGGTATTTGTGTATCAAATCGGGCGGGGTCGGGCGGGCCCCCGCAGCGACGCCGCGCCGCTGGTACAGATGGCGCCCTCCGCCCACAAGGTCTGTCGCCGCGCGCCCGCACGGAGTCACCCGGAGGAACCCAACTCTTGGCGCACTATGTAACACAAAAAAGAAGATTGGTCATACCAACCAATCTGTTCGTTGATTTGGGTACAAGAAACGAATTTAGTTGAGAAAACTAACATTTCGTTTGGCCAGCAGAAAAAAAAATTGCATAAGCAAAATTAAGAAAAATTGCGTGTTGCTCCCGCAACGAATTTTTTTTTGCGTTATTTCTCAACGCCCTCTGCGGCATCGTGAAACGTTACGTAATTTGTGAATGGCTGCGTTACGTAACGCGTGCGGTGCGACCCGTTTTACTTTGCACCCGGACTATTATTGGTAATGAAAGGGAATTCCCGACCCGATAATGACTCGCCAATGTTCTTGGCATGTCGCGGGCTGTGCGGCCCTTCGTGGGGACCTTGTGTTATCGCACGCGAGCCATAAACCAATTACTAACAACACAAAATTACCAGCCGCGGGCCCTGCGCGGGCCCCGCCGAGGTCCCCGTGAGCCGGCAGTGCCGCCCGCCGCCATTTTGTGGTGGTTATAGCTTCATCGAAAGCGGGCCGCGCGCCTTACACGTATCGCACACAAGGCGACCGATATCAGCCGCCAATTTCAGGACCAAAAAAGTCCATAGTTTCCGAGGAAATTATTTTCCGCCGCGCGATAAAGAAGGGCGGCGCGACGCTGTGCGGCACGGAGGGCGCTGCGCGGTGCTGAGCGGTGCTGAGCGGTGCTGAGCGGTGCTGAGCGGTGCTGAGCGGTGCTGAGCGGTGCTGAGCGGTGCTGAGCAGTGCTGAGCGGTGCTGAGCAGTGCTGAGCAGTGCTGAGCGGTGCTGAGCGGTGCTGAGCGGTGCTGAGCGGTGCTGAGCGGTGCTGAGCAGTGCTGAGCGGTGCTGAGCGGTGCTGAGCGGCGGCGCTGCGCCTGCTCACGTATCGGCACGACGCGACGAGACATTTGTGAAGGCATTCCCGGCACCGTGTTCGTCTGGCAGCGCGCCACCTCACCTCACCGAGGAGATGTTTCAGGGCTGGGAGCGGCCACCGCCGGCCACAGACTGCCCCTCTGCCTCTCTCTCTCTCTCTCTCTCTCTCTCTCTCTCTCTCTCTCTCTCTCTCTCTCTCTCTCTCTCTCTCTCTCTCTCTCTCTCTCTCTCTCTCTCTCTCTCTCTCTCTCTCTCTCACTCTATCTATCTACTCTCTCTTACTCGGAGGTGGCCCGCGTTTGATGCAATCGGTACGGGAGGGGGGAGGGGGAGGGGGTGTTGAAGGGGTGCAGGCGGCTAATACGGCCGGGCACGCAACGCGATAACGAGTAACTTCACCCCCCTTCACCAATTTAAGCGTGGTTAGGCAGCCGCGGCTCGCAGCACCAGCAGCGCCGGTGTCGCGCCCACCCCATTTTCATTTTATTTCCAGCGTGCATTTATTCGAAAACAATCGGCCGGCCGGGCCGCCAAACAGAAAAGGCCGCAGCGGAGCGTGTCTACGGACACAGCGGCAATTAGCCGGGATGTGTGAGGTAACGGTGGCCCCGCGGCCCCGCGGCCCCGCGGACCCAAGGAGCGGCTCTTTTGATGCGATATTATTGTCCCTGCTGCTGCGATGGTCCTGGGAGTTCGTCATAACCGGCATCGGCACGAATATAATAAGCGAGCTTTGGGGAAATATTTCTCAAACAGAAGAGGAAAACAAGAGAAGGCAGGAGGGCTGTTGCCGCGGCTGCAGCGGTACGGGGTTATTCGGTCGCGTGTTGCCGGCCCCATTGTGCGAGTCAGTGCTAATGAGCTAGGCCGGCCCAGCCCGGGCCGAGACGTCGACTGTCAGTGCGGCGGCCGCGACGAGGGAAGCCAAAGTCGACGAAATTATGAATGGGGAAATATGCGTGCGGATGGCGACGGCAGTGGCGGCGCTCTGTCTTTCATGTTTTGGCGGGACTTGAAGGGGTCTGACTGCGGTGGTTTACCGGCTCACCACTGAGAGTGAAAGGGTCACGTCACCTTTGCTGATAGAAAATGTGGAAAATGAGTTGGGGTGGTCACTACATTTCCCTAGCAGAAAAGGGCGTAGGAGCCTACTTATAGAATCCTGGCCTCAAACTGAATCGAAGGTCTCAAACCTTCGATACCAGGTGTCCCATTTGCCCCGTGAGAAGGAAAAGGTAGGCTAGCCCGCATCGCACGAGCTCCGTCTCTTTCTGTCTCACGCGTCCGGCCGAGACAGAGAGAGACGGAGCTCGTGCGATGCGGGCTTGCCTACCTTTTCCTTGTCATGGGGCAAATGGGACACCTGGTACGGCCAAGTTTTCAAAAGAGCATCTTCATGTCCCTTATCGATGCTGATGATGAGCTGTATGATATGCTGTGCTGGGATGGGAAGCCCGCCAGGGCACAGCTCTCCTTGAGCCCCCGCCACCCCCGCCCCCACCACCACGGCCTTGCGCGGGCCTTGCGGGGCCATTGGGCCGTGCGGACCCGAACGCCTTGACCGCGAGGGCTAAACTGCTCCATCCCAGGGGTGCCCAGGGGTGCCAGGGCCCTGGGGCCGCAGTGGCCGTAATGTCCCTGTGTAACACGCTGTAGCCCATATAATTTGTTTGATAAATCTGCATTGCCGGTTTGCCTACCTCCCGGGGGCCAACCCCGGCCAACCCTCCCCAACCTCTTTGCATGTTAAAGCGAGTGAGTACACGTAAAAAATAATGGCACTTACACTATTAAATATGCATATACAACCCGGCGCGGCTCGGCCACTCGGCGCGCTGCAGAGGCAGTGGAGGAAATATAAATTGGGGTGTTGAAGAAGTTATTTCTCCCGGTTAGGACCGAACATCACGCGACAGGCTCCGGCGGGGTGAGGCTGCCCGGGATGAGATGAGGCGCCTGCCTCCTTCCTGTACTTCGTCAACCTAACTGCGACTCATTGAAACAAAAAGAGCGGAAAGCATTGAATTAGAGGCCGCGGGGGTTGTGTCGCGGGAGAGGGGGCGGGAGAGGGGGGGGGGCGCTAATACGAGCGGACAACGCGAGCCCGGCCACCCGTTGCCTAGGTCGTCCGCTGTGAGTGTGAGGCCAGGAAGCCTCTTCGGGAGAACGAAGCTTCGGGCAACCCAGCTTAACCAGACCAATAGAAATTTTCTGATATGATACATACCCGTTCCCGCCTAGCCGCCGGAGAACCATAGCTGTTCTCGTCCCCGCTGGTGCCCGATGCGGCCCGCGAGCCGGCTAGCGGCCCAAACCTCAAACCCCAAACCCCGTGTAGACCCACGCGCCAGCAGCGGCTACTCATCCCGGGCCACGGGGGCTGCGGGGGCTGCGGGGGCTGCGGGGGCCACGGGGGCTGCGCGTAGCAGCAGGTGGTCTTGCGGATCAATACTCCCCACCCCCTCTGCGCCCCACCACCCCCCACACACTTTCCGTCTTCCCATTTATTCGCCCCCCCCCCTCCCCCCGCGGCTGTCGCCCGCAGTATCCTCTAATAATTTCCTTGCCCCCCGCAGCGTATCGCTACTTCTATCTACTTCTCGTTTTCATTTGTCTTATCTCCCCCCCCCCCCCCCCGCCCCCTCGGTCTCGGGGGTCCCCGGGGGGCAAACGGCGCCGGGGAGTGATTACCTGCTATCCATGTAATTGCTAAATGATTGCCCGTTAGTCGCCTTCATTCAAATTACCCGCGCGGGGCCGCGTCACCGGAAGCGAGTTTCACCGGAAGTGACGCAGGGGGCGCGTGCGCCGTGCGTGGGCCACTGGGCCGTCGGCCTCGATCCAGAGGACACAATCTCGTAGTGTAGCAAACACCCCAAAAACAAAAACGAAATACTAATACCGCTCACACTCATGTGGCAGAACAAAAAATGGGCATAAGGCGATGTTTGCGACGTGTTGGCAGCAGCGGCGGAGACTTGAACGCCGGGCGCACTGAACACGGCGAAACGCGCGGCGCGAAACGGGGACGGAAATCACACAACTGCCGCCTCGGAGCAGAAATACTTCCTCGGCATGTTTCCGTGTTCGGCACGCGGCACGCGGCGCTGATCGCCGCCCGGTCAAATAACGCAATCCAATCAGCCTTTGAGCCGGGCGCAGCCGGCCGGCTTGTCGCGCTGTTTTCCCATAGTTTTCCCTGGAGGAGCGCACGAATATCGACTCGGCCGCCGCCTAACGACTCGGGGACCCGAGCGGGGGCAACGAGGCCAGCGCGGGGACCCGAGCACGGACCCGAGCACGGACGTCAGCCACGCCACGACTCTACTAATGAAACGGCACGACAACATCTTCCGTCTCTGTTGCTCGCGAACAGCGTCACTTTCCGGTAGGGGAGGGAGAGAGAGAGAGACAGGTGTTTTTATATTTCTGCTCCCCCCGCCCCCGCACGTGGGTCGTTGCATGCCGGCCAACCAAATTGATTGTTTATCAGCAGCACTCGAGTGAAACGAGCCCCAGCAGTAGTTGTAACGTTGTGTTATTGCCCTGCCAGTCGGTGGAATTAGGCTGATCATTTTCTCCCCCGTTAGTTTGAGATTCCGAACGAAAGAAACAGAAACGAAACGGGAACTTCCGTGCTATGCTTCATTCCCGAATGTATTTCGCTTCTTTCCCTTTGTCTGTTTTGCAAGCAACATTTTAGAGAACGTACAAATGGCCAGAACGCGTGAGTTTTATCATTTCCTGTCCGTTGCTGGGCCGCTGCCCGCCGCTGCCGCCGCTGCCGCCGCTGCTCGGCCTCTGGCGCCTCTGGCCGCACCGAGCCGCGCTGACAGCCTCCTCGCGTTTATTTGCCGCGACGGCGTTAAAGCAGCGCCATGAGGCCGCTTTACTACAGCGGCCCGGCTTAATGAGTGTAAATACACGATGCCAACGCCTCCCCGGATAAGCATCTAACACTGCGGCGCCGACCGGCCGGCCTCACCTCACCGCCTTCTCGTAGTATATCTTGCGGTACCCCTTGCTGTGGGCCACGGCCCCCAACAGTCCCGCTCTGACCAGATTTTCCTTTCTGCGTTCATCCGTGGACGAGGGAAAGGTTTGGAGGCGCGGAGCGAGCGGAAGGGAAGAGGAAACGAGCATGATTGCCTGCCGTTAATGGAGGGGGCATCGTGTGGGACAGTAAGCCGTACCGGGCCGGGCCGGGGGTCCAGCCAGTCATGATTCGTTTATCGGGCTCACGCCTGTCTGAGGACCCCCTCCTGATACGTCCCCACGCCGGGCCCCTGTTCCGGTTGTAATCCAATTATACTCGTTTCCACGCGTACCAGCCGCGGCCTGCGGCCTTGCGCTGCCTGCAATGGTCGGGTTTCAGCCGCAACTTTTACCCACTCCCCCGGACGGAGCCGGAAAAGGGGGCCAATAAGCACTTGAGGCAAGGTCCACTGCCGGCATCGTCCAAGCCACACTGGGGCGTTCGCGGCGCCTCGCTCCTCCGTTCTTGCAGGAGAAGAGCGTCATCTGCACGGTGGCCCTTCTTTTTTTCCGTACACTCGCGTACACTCCATCTGCCGAAACCATATATCTCATGTCAAGGTAATAAGATTTGGAGAGGCAGTGCACAAGAAAGTGGGCGGCAGCCGAGTGAATGAATGAATGAATGAATGAATGTGCGAACGAGTGAATGAATGGGGCGGTCACGAGCGCCCGTCTTTACAGGGACAGCGAACGGGGAAATGGCTTGCGAAAAGGGCGTTTAAAAGGGACGAGTAGAGTAAATAACCGCGCGCACTGCCTTTGAGTTCATTATCCCCGCTCGCCTTGCGTCGTTCGCTTTTTGCCACCGCGCCGGACCAACAGGCCCAGACGATTCCCCCATCCCCCTTCCCACTTTCAGAGGCCACGGCCGGGCCACGGCTGGGCCACAGGCAGCAGGTCAGCACTTCACTTTCGCTACAGACTGACGTTTACCCTGAAACTTCATTTGCTGCTCCATACAACGAGTTGATTGAACGAAAGAGAGGGTGGGGCCGCCCGGAGGGAAGGGTGGGTGAGAGAGAGAGAGAGAGAGAGAGAGAGAGAGAGAGAGAGAGAGAGAGAGAGAGAGAGAGAGAGAGAGAGAGAGAGGGAGGAGGGTGGGGGGAGCTAGCAGGGACGGTGAGGGAGGGTCTTTGATCGCAAGCGACGGCGAAAACGGATATCAATTTGTGGGTTTGTGTATAGTTGTGATCAACTGCTGTGATAATGTGGCTCCTCTCTCTCTCTCTCTCTCTCTCTCTCTCTCTCTCTCTCTCTCTCTCTCTCTCTCTCTCTCTCTCTCTCTCTCTCTCTCTCTCTCTCTCTCTCTCTCTCGCTCTAATTCTGTCTGGGCGGCCAGCTGTTTTGGACACGCGCTCGCCCGGCACGCTGATGGGCCTCGAAACTGTGACTACCAATTAATGCATGCAACGCCACCTCCTTTTCAGTGTAATTTGTATTGATGATGTATCGTGGCTCGTGTTCTCAAGAGTCAAAATCGTTAACAAATTATAAGTAAAATCTTCTCTCTTGCCTTCTTGCTCGCTGATCATGTGCACAACGCACAGAACTATCGCAGCATGCTTTGTTTTTTCCGCCGTGCTCAGTAATCCGCCCGCTTTCGTAATTATATGCCCTCCTTTCTCCCTCCTTTCTCCCTCCTTTCTCCCTCCTTTCTCTCCCTCTCTCTCTCTCTCTCTCTCTCTCTCTCTCTCTCTCTCTCTCTCTCTCTCTCTCTCTCCTCCCAAGCGGGGCCTTTCGGTGCAGGAAGGGCGCGGGCTCAATGTACTCCAAATCCCTGATTGAGTTGTCTGTAACCAACTTAGCGCTCATTTGCTAGAACATTACGCACAGTTTTCATTATGGCTATTATTCCATGGTAATGGTCGTCCTGCCCTTGGGGCCCTTGGGGTGTCCTGGCTAGCGGGGGCTCAGGGGCCGGGCGGCGCAGCCGGTGGTGGCAAGTCAATAGTGAAATGGACCTCCGCCGCTCCGCCGCTCCGCTGCTCCGCCCCCTCCCCTCCCCGTGGCCGCAGGTCATTTCCCTCGTCATAGGAGATGCTCCAGTTTTGCTTCGGCCGCTAATTACTGTCGTTTTCGACGGTTTTTGGAGGCTGCTCGGAAGTTGCGAATTCAGAGGGAAAAGGTCAATTAATTCGGTTTGGCAGCAGTGCTTTCATTTAGGAACGCTCAGCCAGAGGCGCCTTCCTCCGTGGTGCGGAAGGATACCGGCGAGTATTACAGCAGGCATCAGCTGAGAGGGGCGCTCGTCGACGTTAGCTTCAAAAGAACACACACACACTCACACACACACACTCACACACACACACACACACACACACACACACACACACACACTCACACACACACACACACACACACACACACACAGGCGGTCCCTTATTGGCCCGATGTTTGAACCCGCCGACTGCACTTGACGCCTTCGGGACCGCCCACACACAGACTCAGGCGCCCTCCCGGCACGGCGGCTGCCAGAGGGATGAGGGGCGGTGAGGGGTGTGTCGCGCCCGCGGCGGGGGTGGGCTCCGGGGGTGGGCTCCGGGGGCGGCTCCGGGGGGCGGCGCGCGGTGGTGGTGGCGCGCGGGGGTCGTGTTGCAGGCGTTTATTATAGTGGCTGAGACGCGCCACGCGCCCGGCACGCTCCACAAACAGATCACCAGCGGTGGCCGTGCCGCACGGTCACCATGGAGACAGGGCTGCTGCGGGCCCCGCCGGGAGGGGCGCGCACACACACACACACACACACACACACACACACACACACACACACACACACACACACACGGCTAATCTCGCATGCGCCTGTGTTACCCCAGCGTGCCTTAGACGCAGCGTTACTTGATTTGTGGACGGTCCCTTTGTTAGCGCCTCGGAGGTGCGGTGGAGCGTCTCGTCGTGGAGTTCCGATACGCGTCGGCCGCGGGTGGTTCTGCTCTCCGCTGCCGCGGCTGCCGCAACTGCCGCTGTGCGGTGTGTGTGGTGGTGGTGGTGGTGGTGGTGGTGGTGGGTCCGTGGGAAAGCAGGCTGCGATGTCACCGAACGCGAAGGGGGTGGGGCGGGGAAGGGCAGGGCGGGCACGTCAAGGAGAGGTCACGCGCCTCGTCAGTTCGAGTTACAGTAATTAAGCCCCCGTTTCGTGTGTGTGTGTGTGTGTGTGTGTGTGTGCGCGCGCGCCCCGGGGGCAGTCGGCCACGTGCCCAGCGCCGCCGCCATGCCGCCGCCCGAGGCCAGCGGCAGCTCTGCGGCTGCTGCGGTCGCTGTGCCGCGCCGCGGGCCGCGTTTTATGAAGCTCTGCGGACAGCGCTCGGCCGGGGCTCGGCCGGGGCTCGGCCGGGGAGAGTTGGCCGCGGACCCTATCCGGGCGGCCCTAAGAACGAAGAAGTGTCCGGGCGGGGTGAAGAGTCAGGGCCCTGGGGAGCGGGGAGGGGTGTGACAGAACAAACAAGGCAATAAGGGTTATTACCATAATAGTCGGGGCGGGCAGTGGGCAGTGCCTCGCCCCTCCCGCCCTCAAGCTGGCTGGGCTGGGCTGGGCTGGGCTGGGCTGGGCTGATCTGCGGAGCTTGGCGGAGCCCTGCCGGGGGCCCGCGGCCCGCAAGAGGATCCCCGAGGATGTGTCCACTCTGCTGTTGGGGAGGCCGGCCAGCACCGTCCAGGGCCAGGGCCCCACCCCCGGGGGACACCCCGACACGCCCCTGATTGCCAGAATCAAAACCTGCTTCGGCGACGTTTTGCAGTCTCACACAGACTTCGGCTCCTACCACCGCTCGAGATATTATATAATATTCCATTCAAAAAACCGCAAAAACGAGACGAACCGTACTGCTCTGATGAAACACACTTTAACTTAACGCTGGCCGAAATAATGTGGACCTTTTGTTCTGGTCTTCCCCTCCCCTTCCCTCTCCCTCTCTCTCACTCTCCCTCACCCCCCTCCCCATCTTTTTTACTCTCTGGGCGGAAAAAGCTGGAAAATTGGGTCCAACTTGGCAACGCCGTCCAGGTTGCGACGGCCCCAATGGCGGCCGCCCGGTGGGGGAGTCTCCAGCGCCTTCCCCTCAAATCCATCAGCGGCCTCGACCCACCCCCGGCGGGGCGTGGCGGCGGAGCCTGGGGGCGGCGCGGGGCCCTGCGCGGGGCTTAGCGGTGGGAACTCAATTTGGTGATGCCGATGGGTGCAATAGTGCGAGCTGACGAGATAACAGTGTGAGGCACCTAGCCGCCTTCGGGCCTGGACCGCGAGAGGGAAAGCGGAGGGGGAGGGTTGAGTAAGTGGTGGCAATCAGCGCCCATTTTGGTCGGCACCCATGATCTGGGCCGGGCCGTGGGCTGGGCTGGGCTGGGCCAGGTCTGCTCTGAGGCTGTGGCTCCGCGTCGGGACCCACTCGGCTCGGCCACAGCTCTACTCGGGGCATTTCTCGCGTTCGCCAAGTTTCGCTTCCCTCAACGACGGTGCGTTTTTTCGGCGTGTTTGTTATGCTTCTGACGACAATGCGGGGTAAATCGCTGACCGTTCTGTCGGCATGCAGCGGCCTAATTAACCAAAACAAGCCTCCGCGCAGCGGTTGTCAACAAAGAGGATTAGCCGGAAGGAGGGAGAGGGAGGGGAAGAGCGGGGGGGGGGGGGGGCAGGTGGAGGAGGAACGGAAGGCGTCTCAGCTGCTCCAACCAGCTTTGATTTTTATTTCATATGTCGAAAAAAAAAAAAAAAAAAACTTTTCGGGTCGGGGCAGAAATGTACGAGTGGTACCACACCGAAATAAATCGCGCATCTCCGAAATGGGTATGTTTTGTGGAGCTATTGTATACGCCCCATGTGTGGGAAAGCTCTGCGACAGGTATGAGTCATGCGGGCCGGGCCCCGGATGGCCTCGGGCGGCCGGCGTCCCTTTGGCGGGTCCAGGATCAGGTTCTACAAAGAACGCCGCGGACGACACCGGTGTCCCTGTCGGCGCTTCGCTGCAACGCACACCGGTCCAAACCGTCTTCCTGTTTCGAGCCTCATTATGTTCCGTACGGTCTCAAAACTTTGTTTTCTGAAATTCCTTCCGTCGCAAACTCGGCTATCGGTGGTTACTTTAAAATGTGGACGAGGCTGAGTCGGCAGCCGCCTCTCCTTCCACGCCGCCGCCGGCCGCCGGCTGCCACTCTGCGCAGTTTGTTCTGCCTGTACTGTTGACATGACTACACGTGATTTCCTCTCCACCCGACCACTCTCGGTCGAGGTTTCTTTTCAGCAGCCAGATAGCTCCGTACTTTATTAAGCGCCTCACTCCCCCCCCCCCCCTCTCTCTCTCTCTCTCTCTCTCTCTCTCTCTCTCTCTCTCTCTCCTCCTGTCCGCCTTGCATTCCTCCCCGTTGGCGGTGAAAGGCGAGGGGTGGATATAGAGGGTGGAAGGAAATAAGTGACCCCGTTGCTAAAGCTACGACAGAGACCGGGAGAGGAAAGATAAACAGACCGCTATCAGACCGGCACCGCGGCGGCCGCTCGGGGGGTATTTGGGGGACCCACGGAGTGGCCTGCAGTTGCGTTGGTTTTGCTCCACTGTCCTCCACTGCGGGGCCGAGAAGCGTGTCACGTGATATATGGACGGGCAGTGCGGCAGTGCCGAGCAGCGGCTGGCTTGTTCTGCTCTCCTTTACGTCTCCTTGTTCCCCCTAGGCTGCTGAGCACGCCGTCGGTGTCGTAAGTAATGTGTTTCAAAAACGGAGTTTGCGATGTCTATCCAACGTTTTGTGTGTCAGCCACGTAAATTGGCCCGGTCGACTGGCGAGCGGAATGGGTGTTCCACACCGTCATGGCATATCGCGCTGGGATGCACCCGCAGCAGCCCGTGTGAGCCTAGGTCGGCACTCACCAGGTGCGGGTTGGTGGAGTTTCACTGCATCAGTTGCACTCCCGGGCCATCACCTGCCGGCAACGGGGCCCTCTGAATCCTATTGTGCGCGACTCACATCGACAAACACGATCATATCCCCCTCCGACACAATCTCGAGTACTTTGCACGTATGCGCAAACATTCATGCGTTATTCGAGTGTGTGCGTGTATGTGCGCCCCCCCCCCCCAATAGCACGCACGTGAGTGTGTCGCGCGAGGACATCCTTTTTTCCGCCTGGAGACACACGGAAAAATAACAGAGGGAATTGACGCAAGGAAACGCGCGGGAGATCCGTTGCCTCTCAAAGAGTCGACGTGTTTTCACAACGCAGAACCGTCGGGCTGACGGCGGTCCCCGCTGTTTGTGTTTTGTGTACGTACCGACAGCCCCCCCCCCCCCCCCCCGCAACCCCTCCCCCAGCCAGTTTAATTAGACACTTTTCATCGTCCTTTGATACTGCAAGGTAATTGCTAGCGACGTTTTTATTAATGGCACACCGAATATCATACTACGTTTCCGGTTCTCGACTCTTTCTACAACATCTTGTAGATCTGGTGAGAAACTCTTTGGTTTCCATCTTTTAACCTAGGATCTAGCTGAAATTCAAGCGGTTAAAGAGAACCTACGTTCACCGTAGGAGATACAAAATAAATTGTTGTGAGGTAGAATGGGGATATAATTAGGATCGTTTCGGACGGTGTAACTGCGTCTGCGGAGGGGTTGAGGTGTCTGTCGTTGAAATCGATCGGCCAGCAGGCAAAAGACCAGACCCTTGTCGTCCCGTATCATTACCCGCTGACACGGGCTGACACCTGGATAAAGCTCAAATTATCTCCCTTCGCACCCATTGTCGGCATGTTTGCCGTGACACCCACCGCGATTTTTTGACATCCTTTTCTGTCTCTCTCTCTGAGGGCCGTGCGAGTTCACGTGAGCAAGTGAGAGAGACAGGCTCGATTCGCAGGTCGGCGGTGTTACGTTGTGGAGAGGGCGTGCTAATAGGGGGTTCTAATACTATTAAATCCGAGGTCTCGGCCCGGCTGAAGAATGGAGAGCCGAGGTGCATTAAAGCTTTTGTAAATATGGTGTGTGCCTCGCATGTCACCGCCTTGTGATATGCCGTGTGACAGTCTGCCAACTAGCCTGCTCGGGCCAAGCCAAATCGAAAACGGTCTGCGAGAAAAAAACTACTGTTTTTCTTTCGAATCTCCGTCGATATCCACCAGTGAGCAAACACCCAGAGGGCCGAAGGGGTATACGGGGGAAGGTGCAGTGTGAAGGAGAGGAAAAGACGTATACGGAAGGGAGTGAGAGGAGAGAGAGAGAGAGAGAGAGAGAGAGAGAGGGGAGAAGGTCTCCTCACGCGGGGAGAAATAATAAAGCGACGTCGTGTGGAAGGGATGCCTCGTGGTGATTGGTTGAGGCTGGCGGATCCCCACGCCGTTATTGGTTCTCTAAAGCAGCGGCGGGGCGCGGCGTAGCAACATCTCATTAGGGAAGGGGAGGGAAGGGAAGGACCAGTGGGGACCGAACGCAGTCGGGCGCGAGGGAAAGAGAGAGAGAGAGAGAGAGAGAGAGAGAGAGAGAGAGAGAGAGAGAGAGAGAGAGAGAGAGAGAGAGAGAGAGGAGAGAGAAGAGGCTGGCAACACAAACTCTTTAATGAGATCCTTGAGGCAGCCCCCGCCCAATGCCTCTTCCTCAGTATTTAATTAGATCCCCCGTAAGTTTGCGCGCCAAAGTAACGACAATTTAGATCACATTTAAATAATCCCTCTTTCCTCCGTTTGTCACCTTGTCTGTTGCTGTCTGTCAAGCGACCATTAGTAAACATAAATTGTTTTCCTCCAAACTACTTGGTCCAAAATCTATGATAGCCGTCGGTCGGAGGTATAAGCTGTAAGATTTTTTAAACCCTAAAACCAAAATGTTCTTGGAAAAATTGCGAGGATACCGTCATGTGCGCACTGGATAAGTTATTTTCTCCTTCCTGAAAAATAAGTATCCATTGAAGAAACCTCAATATGGAGCTATTATTATTGTTCGACAGTCGGTCATCCTTGGGTCTTGAGCAGGGCTCGTAGTAGATGGCCGAAACAACCTATTTCCTGTTCCATTCCGATGGGGTTTCCGTCCAAATGAAACCAACGCCGCCACACACCGCTTCGCTGGCACCGGGATAGCCCCCCCCCCCCCCCCCCCCCCCCCCCACCGCCCCGGCCACCGCGAAATAAAATGAACAAGGTCTAATCAGAATGTCGTTGGTTCAAAACCTGCGGGTCCTACGGTCCTTGCTGCGCGGAATCAAATAAAGTCAAGGAGAGAGCCAGAGAGAGAGGGATAGAGGCAGGGAGAGAAGGAGAGGGATGAAGAGGGAGGGGGAAAAACAAACGTTTGGAATTGGCTTGGATTGGCAGTCGCCTAAAGCGCGGCAAAATAAAACAGCCGTGGCCCCGCAGTGGCCTCGCATTGCCCCACCCAACCATGCGATCTCTTTCATCTTACCCGATCCCATACCATTCCTCAGCGCGCGCCCGCGGGAAATAAGAAAAAGGAGACGAAATGGATTTCTCTACATGAAATCAAAGTTTCCCTTCATTTCCTGAGTCGGCCGCCGGCGAGCTGTTCCACTTCACGTGACATACACGCCGCCGGCTCCTTACGGCTGCATGGCCCCGCGACGCTCCGCTGAGAACCAACGTAGGCAACTCGGTGTCCAAAATGTGATTCAAAAGTGTCTCCATATAATTCACTTTTGGAAGTCATTTGCCTCGTGCGTCACATGACCAAGGTAGTTGCAGAGCTATATGGGAAGGGGAGGCCATAGATGGATAAAGCGGGGCATGGGGGGGGGGGGGGGAGGTGAGAAACCTGAAACATCATTTCGTTCGGTTGTAAGTGGATACAAGCACCTGTGCGAAAAGGGGGGAGAGTATAGCTGCGATCACCCTAGAGAGTGGAGAAGTGAGAAACACACGTCTTGGCCGTGTAAAAACCCGTGTCGATTCATTCAAGCCTCACTTACGGCCAGAGATTTCATATTCTCTCCCTCACTCTTCCCCACTGTTTGCTCCCCCCAACCCACCCCCGCCGCGGCCCTCCTCGAGCTGTTTGTCCTAAACGCTTTTTCATTCTCCGCTTAAAGAAAAGAGGGGGAATCGGGGAAGTGGCTTCGGGGCATCGTTTATATACGCGGAGAAGATTAGATAAAATTGGAGGGGAAGGCATCCAACCTGATGGAGACGGCGCAGCGCGGTTGGCAAGGGGTGGGGGAGGTAGCTATCGTCACAGAGTGTCACAAGACAGGGAGCAGCACTGGTTTGCGTTTGCCGCTGAGTACACGATTCATGTGGCTTGGGTGCCGAGTTTCCGAGGCTCAGGCGCCATGAACCATTGCAGGGAGGAACCTCCGATAGTCCACCAGAAATTATTGTCTGTCACTGCCGTGACCAGCAACACCAAACAACAACAACGAAACAGGCCGGCCGGACAAACCAGTGTTCGTGCGCGTGATGTGGTGATAACAGCCCACTCATGCCATGGTAACTGCCACGCCACGGAGACAGGCGAGCCGCGCGGGAATCCAAAACCATCCTATTGCCCTTGTTTTTTGTTGTTGCTTGTTTGGTTGTTATCGATTAGTGGATGAATTACCTTCCGCATTACATGATTGCGTCACGAGCCGGACGGTCGATACGTTGGGTTAGGTTAGCAGGCACTCGACGGGTGCATTCCGCTCGCGGTCAAGGGCAGGCGTGCCATCTTGGCTGCGGCCCGCGGCCCTGCAGACTGCTGCACTACGGGGCACTCAGGGGGACAAACAGAGCGTTCATCATTATGTGGTGATGGGCCACGCCGCCACGCCAGGCCGCGGCCACCAGCCGAGGCAACCAGTCCAAATAAAGGGGGAAAGTGGTGGCCGACGGGAGTCACGAAGTGTATCGGGAGCCTCTCGGGCTCTCAGTGCTTGCAGTGACACGATGGTTGTGCCCGGCTGATTCCGTACTCTGTCATGTTCCAGGTGTGGTTCCAGAACCGCCGAGCCAAGTGGCGCCGCCAGGAGAAGATGGAGGCGGCCCGCCTGGGGCTGAGCGACTACCACGCGGTGGGCCGGGTCGGGGGCTCGTCGCTTGCGCTCCCCGTCGACCCCTGGCTGTCGTCACCGCTGCTGAACGCACTCCCGGGTTTCCTCAGCCACCCGCAGTCGGGGTACCCGTCGTACCTGACCCCACCCGTCGTGCACCAGGACCCGGCCAGCTCGTCGGGATCCTCGGTGGGCTCGCCACTGTCCCCGCCGCCCTCCGCCCCGGGTCCCCCGCCAGCACCACAGAGTGGGCCCGACCCCAGGTCGTCGTCGATTGCGGCACTCCGGTTGAAGGCCAAGGAGCACGTTGAGTCCCTCACCAAAGGGCTGCAGATGGTGTGACGGTAACTGCAGTCGGGGACGCCCTAATCAGGCGAATGAATGCAAAACAGCCTGGCAGGTCCTCACTGCCCGCGTATTTGAATAGTTTCTAGTCATGGCCCTTGTTCAGAGAAGAACATTTATTTTTAATTTGTACGGATTTTTCTAAAATGCGAATACCAATAAATATTAAAGTTTTCAGCCAGTGAACGGCATGTGGTTACCAAAGACATCAATTTTTTGTTCTGAGTATCATAAGAATGAAACAAAAGACTTGAATTTCAGTCTAAACTTTACCGACTGTCTGTCTTTTGTCTTGACTATAACAGGATCACATGCATTGTAGCTAAAATATCTTTGGAAAGTCCGCTTTAGAATTAAGTGGCAAGCAGTGAATGTGTAAGGGCGTACCCTTCATGGTACTTGTGATACTCCCACCCGTTTATATTTATGTGCCATTAGCTCCAAGAATAAAGTGTTTCTGAACTCTGATAACACAAGGAGATTTATTATTGTAAATGTACAAAAATGTAAAATTGTATATATCGTTACTAGTATGGCTGTTTTTTTTGTTACAATAGGAATGTATTAAACTTTGTATGTGTAGCTACATAAGTACAAATGACGTTAGTTGTTTTAATGTGAATTCGGCTGTACAGTATACTGTATTTATATAAGTTACCATTTTGAGAGAAATGTGTTACATACATAAGAACCAAAAACTACTGAGTTGCTGTATACTGTCTCTCTGAAGTATACGAAAACTGTGAAAAATGTTTTCACATCAAGATCTACGAAGGGCGTCAAATTCAGCCAGACATTAAAAAACTATATAATTGTTTTTCGTGTGTTTATTTTTCGGCCTCTCTCGATGTGAGCGCTACATCCTGAAGTAATTTTCGGTATTGTAAAATATTCTCTGGCAAGTTCTCTGTGATCTGTACAAAACAAAACGATTGTTTTCATATATCTTTTTATGTATTTGTAACTCCTTCCTTCACTGTATACAGCTTACTCTTAGGCATCTCAAAATACTCCTCTGTGATGTGTAAAGGATTATATAAATTTTAGTTAATTCCTTCTGGTGGTTTGCGGCAAATTTCCTTGGATTATTGCACAGTGTAGACATCCAAAGTCAAGTTTGGTGTGGATCAGTAAATAAATGGTGCGAATCCCACATGGCATCACTGTTATTCATTCCTTGACATATGATGGCACGCTAGGTCTCGTCTCGTTCACACACAGACACGGCAGACACAAGGCAGCAGTGCACAGGCACAAGAGGCCTTGCCGGGCCTCGGCTCGCTCACATCGCGGCCGGATCGGTGACGCCATATCGATCGGCCCCATAAAGCAGCCGTGATGGCAGCTGCATTGTTTTAATACCTCCATTAAAGTGATTACCCGAACGTTGCCAGCAAAGCGAATAACCTGGTCGTGTTATCGGCGCCTCAAATGTTCCGCGTCGTTGCTGGAGTAATGCCCCGTCATTTGTGTTAACTGGGGGGCAAAGATAAACAAAATGAGCTTAGGAAACGTCACGCCGATGCAGTGCGCGGCCCCTGCTTGTGCGGCCGCGGCGGGAGGTGTATGAGGCACCAAACAACCTGGTACCCGACGAAAGTACCCCACTAGAGAGTGCAAATGGAGGGAAAACCACTATAGATAACCGGGGTGATAGGAACACAGGGCTGCCGCTAATACCATTGGCTCGAGCCGAATCAAGTCAATACTCCCGTCAATACGAGCAGGATTCTTCGGTCTACGTTAACCGCAGAGTCCTCTCCTATGTCAGGATCATAATCAAAAGCCTCTCTGGAGAGAGGAGGGGAGGGGGGACGGAGATCGAGAGATAAACAAGAGAGGTATGAAAGGGTGAAAGGGGATGAGGTAGGCGGGGCCGGTGCTGGTGTGGGAGGAGGGCCTCTGGAACTGCGGCTGTCAACTGGGGGTGTGGGTCTGAGGTCTGAGAGAGAGAGAGAGAGAGAGAGAGAGAGAGAGAGAGAGAGAGAGAGAGAGAGAGAGAGAGAGAGAGAGAGAGAGAGAGAGAGAGAGAGAGAGAGAGAGAGAGAGAGAGCGGAAGAAGAGGGGGCGGGGTGCTGCCTGAGCTTGACTGTTGAAACTCTCAAAGTGGCGTCCGCCGCTTAGCGTTGTTAGAGTCCTAATTAAAATGCGGCCCAGACTCAAAGTAAATTAATTACGGCGAATATAAATTGTAGGGGATAGAGACGCACACACCGGGATGAAAGGAAGAGAGAGGAGAGGAGGAGGGGGCAGTTAAGTCCTTGGTTGGCGGGTCCGATGTGAAAGGTGATTTTCAGCGTGATATTTTTGAACAGGCGTGAGTATGCTAGGCAATGGAACGGGAAGCACAAAAGCAAAGGTGGACCATTAAAGACATCCAAGAACTGCCTGATACGTCAAATACATCAAAATGGTACATCACATGTGGCTTTGCTCACAGGTCAAATTTTGAACTGTAGATGCTTTCAGAGGCAGTGGTGGTAGGTCTGGGAGGAAGAAGAGAACAGGGCGGGAGGAGGAGTAGTCATTGAGAGAGAGAGAGAGAGAGAGAGAGAGAGAGAGAGAAGTCATGGGAGGGGAGGAGCAGGGGGATTCGAATCAAAGGCGAGGGTTCCGGACAGTCTCAGCTTTTCATTAAACCAATTGCGCAGCGCCCGGTTTACAGCGCGCTGCGCCCTTTCCCCTCTTTTTGCCGCGCGCCCACCCACTGCTC
The DNA here is from genome assembly GCA_038380765.1 of Odontothrips loti. NCBI lineage: Eukaryota > Metazoa > Arthropoda > Insecta > Thysanoptera > Thripidae > Odontothrips > Odontothrips loti. The sequence continues at coordinate 9,022,629 of CM076244.1, read as the reverse complement.
CACGCCACGCCTCCGCCCGCCGTTTTGCATGAACAACACTTATCTAAAAAATTAGGACTTTAATTGACTGCAGTCTTCGCGTTTACAATTTAGATGGCGAGTTAATTTATTTACCCTCAGCGTCGCGGCGGCTGCGTCCCGGGGCTGAACAGGGCTACGCAAGGGCTACGTGGGGCCACGCGGGGCGGCGGGCCGGCCCTGCAAGACACACACAACTCGGCCCTTTGAGGACCATAACAAGGGTGCCAATTGCTTTGCTCCCTTGACGGGCGGCCAATGGGAGCCGGCGGGCGGCTGCCTAGGGCTAACCTGCCTCCCGGCCCTCCAGAGAACTCCGCGCCACGCAACGATGCCGACTATTTCATCTAAAACTTCAACTGAACTCCAGTACGGGGCGCCTGCACACCGGTGGGTAGGCAACCCCAACGCAGGCGTGCGCGCCACGAGTGCAGATTGCCTACCTAGCCGGGCGTTATGTTACGTACCCGTATAGGAAGCTGTGGGCCGCGACCCTAATTCGATCCCAGAAGTTCGGGTATTCGAGGGCACAGTGAGGGCGCGTGGCGTCTGGCATTCCATTATGCATTCCCTTTACTCTCTCACTCTCTCTCTCTCTCTCTCTCTCTCTCTCTCTCTCTCTCTCTCTCTCTCTCTCTCTCTCTCTCTCTCTCTCTCTTTCTCTCGCGCGCTCGCTCGCTCCCCCTCCCCCTCAAGTTCCGCCTCTCCTGCCACTATTTTAATCACTTCCCCCGTTTTCCTGGGCTCTTCTATTCCCCTTCTCCTTATTCTGTGGCGTATCGGCTGAGGCCCCCCTCCCTTCCCCCTTCCCCACCAGCCGTTGATTAGTGCGGACAAACGGGAATTAGCATTTTATTGGACGGCGGAGCGGCAGAAGCGGGGCGTGCCAGAACAAGCGCTGTGCGGGCGAGCGGGGCGGACGGCGGACAGGCAGGCAAGGCGGAAGGCAGGCAGACTGGCTGACAGACACACGGACCGGGGGTTGTGCGGGTAACCTCGGCGTGTATGTCCGCAAATCGTCACCAACAGAGAATTTTTGTTATCTTTTTTGCGTCACGGCACGTCACAGGCGCAGTCATAAAACGATATGGTCAACTCCATATTCGGATTTCGTTACACAGGTTTGTTTCCATTTTTTCTTTTAATTCTTTTAAAATGATTTTGATGTCTGGGGTCGGTATCTGGTCGGGACGGCAGTAAGCCTGGCCACGAGTCCGGGCGGTCCGCTCATGTCCGGCCTGGAGCTGGGGCTGAGGTCCACCCACACCCACAGGCCCGTGACCGCAGCCCGGCGCAGCCCGCCGCAGCCCCCCTTACCCAGCCAATCTATACCGGGTCTGACTGCGGTAATGGGGCGTCTTTATTAAGTGCACGGCCCCACGGCCCCTCTGACACGGGGTGGCGGCGGGCGGGAGACCGAACGGGGTGCGGCGATACCACGTCTTTGTCCTTACGCCCCAGCGCCGTAATCCCGCGCCGTGTAAAGCGTTCTGTCGGCTCCGAGCCGTCGCGTCGCGTGTCTCAAAACGTACCGATGACTTAATCGGCTTTTCCGCTGCGCTCGTCCGTTTCAAGACGATACTGCAGGGGATGGATTTAAGAAAAAAAATTAAGGTGTATTTTTTGTACGCCGTTATTACTGTTTTTGCAAAGACAATGCCAACGAGGGAAATAAATAGTGGTGGCGACTTTCGGAGGTTGAGAACCTTTTAGTCACAGGGAAGAGATAGAAGGGACGGGCTGCGAGAAAAATGGAATAGGAAGCGAGAGGGGTTAGCAGCTAGCGCGGGGTTAGTAATCATTTTCTGCCCTGCCCGGCTGCTAGCTGTGCCCGGCTGCGCCTCGGGGGATCTATCTCAAGGGGTTGACATCCCATCTCTATTAGGAGTCAAGGCGCGCTGCGGGGAGTAGCAGCAGGCCACTTAGGCGAGGTAGAGCGACGCGGGATGAGTTGAGTTCTATTCTTCGTCGGCCGGATTCGCGTCGTGCCGGGTCAATTCAGGAGAGTGTCAAGTGCGTTGTGCCGCATTTTAGATACTGCAAACGCAAGGTCGCGATTTCGCCTGCTCGCTCGGGTTGGGCGGACAGAGACATCGCCTCGCCTCCCTCCCGCGAAGGAGACTGATGACAAATGAAAGAGTCATAGACTCGTCGCCCAATTTTTCATTCTCAGAGGGGCGGGAGTACTTCGCCGAGCGGCGCACCTGACGCGATGCGCGGCGGCCGGCGAGCGATATTCTGTGGCGGGTAGTCGGTGATCGGGCCGGGTTGTCGTTCGGGTGCGGACTGAGCGGAGCCGGGCGGCGGACCTGCGGACCCACGCTGCTACTGCCGCCGCAAACAGTCGGATTAGAGCTCGACGACAAAGGCACTGTAATCCCGCTGGCTGCTGTGCTGACGTCCGCGCAACAAAAGATGAGGCGGCGAGGTCTCTGAGCAGCGCAGCAGCGCCACCGCAGTCCGACTTTGGAAATAATAAACTCGGCGTGAAATAACAAGACAGGCGCGGAGAACGCTTCAGCGTTCGAGAACAAACTCGTAACACTGAGCACTGAGGAAAAATAAGTTTGTGGTGTGAGGATAATTTGTGACGTAAAAGTAAAATTCATTAACGTAAAGTACGAACGTAGGACAGAGAAAGAATGAAATTAATATTTTGAGAGACATAAAAATGGTAGGCTCCTTTTGGGTTGGGCCCCTGTTGGGTCCCGGTGGTTCCGGTGCTCTATATGAAAGAAAGAATTTTTGCAGAAGAGAGTCACCCTCACTGATCCTCCGGCCACCACTCCGCTGGCGGTGGTGCGAAGGCTGCCGAATCAACAGCGTTTACACTTTCTGCTCTGTCCGCGTGCCGTGCGGCGCATCTCTAGGGCAGAGCCGCCGACTCGCCGCGTGGCGTGCGGCTGGTTGGTAGCGCATTACCGCGCGGCCAGCACAGGCCGCACCACAGGCCGCACCACCGGCATCCCTTATCAAGATACACATGCGTGGCGGCGGCGGTGTCCGCGATACGTCCCCACCCCTCTGCTGTTGGCGAGGGTGGTTTTCAGCAGGTAATAAATGATTGGGGGGAAATAAATAGTGTCTCCGGCGCCCCGGCTCGGACCCATCACGCATGCATTGTAGGCTCAACTTCGCGTTGGGAATCGGGTGGGCAAGACTCCATGCAAGCCACATGGGAGTGAGAAAAAGTGTGTGTGTGTGTGAGAGAGAGAGAGAGAGAGAGAGAGAGAGAGAGAGAGAGAGAGAGAGAGAGAGAGAGAGAAAGGAGAGAGAGCTAAGCCCTCTGTATTTAATATTACACCCGCTGTTCCTTTGCCGCACCAAGACTGCATAACGAGCGTTACGTGTATTGTGGACATTGTTAATTGCTCTCTGTGCCCACCCTCGGCCTCGTCTGTGTCTGCCTAGTCCGGACCCCGAGTTAGCACTGGCCCGGGCTCCGGTTTCGGGCTCTGGCAGGCGGGCCCGGAGGCCGCCAGCCGGAGACACCAGATGCACGACTAGACTCGCGCTGGTGGCGCGCTCTGTTGGGTGGCGAAGGCGGCTCACCCTCGGCCGGGCGGGCAGTGCGCTCCGACACCACCAGGCGGCGCTAGACTACAAGCCGTGCGCGAGCGCGGGTTACGCGAGCTGCCCGCTGGCCCCGCGGGCCGGGGGTAGGCGCCGCTGCTGGCGGGGGCATAAGTGCCTCGGAGATACCCCGCGCACCAGCACGCAGCACGGTGACGCATTCACGACCCAGAACCAAACCCTCCTCACGATCGGAAACTATGAGCCATAAGAAATATATCTCATATGTCACGTGTCGCGTTGACAACAACGGATGACGACGTCCATATTTCTCATATCGGCTCCCGGAAGTTTCGTTCTGCAAGAGTAATTGCTCATAGCTTCCATTCCGGAGCAGCTACGGCGAACGCCGTGAGGCTCGTATCGCGCTGGGCGTCACCGCGGCACAACACTCACAGTGAACACGCTTCTTCGTTTGTCCCTCACTTGCCGCCCTGCGGCCAGGCCTTGTCCCTCAGTGGGCCGCCCTATAGTCCCGGCGGCTGGCGGGGGGAGATTGCTGTTTGGCCCGCCACTCCTCGAGTTGACGAGTTGGTCGGAGCTCCATAGGCTGCTGCCGCTGCCGCCACCGCCTGCGCTTTGGCTTGGCGCGTTGCAGGAAATGAACGCGGCCGGATAGCGCCAGCGCGGTGAGCGGCGAGCCAAGCTCTGGAGCATACCGAGTCCAGAAGCCCCAGCACCGCCTTTCCTCGTTCGTTGTTCCTCGTTACAGCCGATTGTCTCGGGACCCACTCCACAAACGCGACGCGCCTCGATTTGATGTCGCGGTGGTAGTGCATGTGGTGAGGGCCGGAGTGGGGCGGGTGTCCGCCACTCTGAGCCCCGGCCCGGCCAGCCCCGGCCGGCCCGGCTCGCCCCCTGTCCCTGTTCCTTTCCTCCCCGTCGACGCGCGCTCATTTCCCCAATTCGCCTCATTTCCTACTTCCGGTCGGGCGGAGGAAGGGGCTCGGCTGGCCAAAGCGGCCGCCCCCGGGTGAGAGTGAGACGGGACGAGGCGAGACGCGGCCCTCCCCCTCCCCCGGCACTCGCACTCGCGCCGCGTCCTTCTCACTCCGACGCCGTGGTGCGGCCCAGGCCTCTTCTCCCCGTCCTTGTCTGCCTGCGTCCGGGGGCGTATGTGGGCGCCCAGAGGTGTCGCCTCGCCCGCCACCCCGCGCCACCGGATGGCTCGAGGCGTCGTCCATTAAGTACGTTACGAACTCCCTCGTGCTTGAACGCCGTGCGCCTGCGAGTGCCAGGGTAGGCCAGCCCGCACGACACGCGTGCATGCACAAGCCGTGGTTGCATACCCGTCAGGCGCCGTTCGCACACAGACTGCCTGGATCAGGTTTGGCCCGCCTTGCGACAGTATCGAGGACACACCTAATGGGTTATCCCTTATCCGTCAGACAACACAACTGTCCGGTAGGGGCGGCGACCGCCTGGTTACCGCCGCCCGCCGCACCCGTTCACCTGGTGGCCACTGGTGGCTTGTCCGGCGTAATATCGATTATCATTACCGAGATAATGCGAGGGATTCGTCCTGGTTCCCGTATCTGCCGCCGTCCGCGGGGAGTCGGCGAGCAAACACCGGCCGGCCGGGGGGATCCGGGGGGGAGGTCAGGCCGATGTCGGTAGTAATCTTGTCTAGCGGCGCGATATTGGAAACACGTCATCGTGTGAAAGTTGAGGCCGCACGCCGCGCAGCACCCGGTGCGTTCAAAAATTGAAAAAACTGGCCACAGCTGACCCCGACTCAACGACGTGGCTGGTATCAAATCACGAACTCAAAAATATATTACAGATCTTTCTAGACAACATTTTATGCAGCCTGCAATGACTATTCGCGTCGCTGTTATTGGGAAAATAGTTTCGGGCAGGCAACCGGCACCCCTCACTGCCCTGTGCTGCCAGCCGCAGTCCAACGCCGGCCCTCCCCTCCCCCTCCTCCTTTCCCGTCCAGCTGAAATGTTCAAGGACTCTGTTATCCCTCAGGGTCCGTGCCGCGGACCCGGTCCCGGTTAGGTGACGACGGCCGCGCTTTCAACCTTGGAAGCGACTATGTGCGTGCGATGCCGCCTTAGCGTCCGCCTGATGGCTGCAGTCGTGCCCCGTGTGGCGGGGTGGTAACGAAGGTGACACGGGGTGGACACGGGGTGGACACGGCAGGGCGGCGGTGCGGATGCCGCAGGGTGCGCGGGCAGTGGCCGCCAGACCCCCGCATCTCGGAGGCCCCGGCCGCCACTTGCGTCCCCCGGTGAGCACGCGGAGCACGCGCGGCCTGCCGTCGGCCTGCCGTCGGCGGCCTCCTTGACGTGCCCAGCCAAGCCGATGTGTCGGGCTCAGTTTGGCGGCACTGATCGTGTCAGAATAAGGTGACCAGGTGTGACCGGCCGCCCGCAACGGCCCCGTGTGCACTCACATGCCAAACGGGCTACCGATACGGCCATTCGGATTCATTTCGGCTATTCATTCATTCACTTATTCATTCATTCATTCATTGCCTCTTTTGAGGGAGGTGCCGCGCTTGGGGTGTCGGGCCGGCCGGGCCCCTTGGAGTGGACGGCAAGGTGACTTATAATGAAGTAGCAACCGACCTCCCTGCTGGCTGCCGCCGCCGCCGCCGCCGCCGCCGCCTGGGCCCCGGCGGGGCACGCTCGCAAGGACCGGAGCTTATTTGCTGGGGATGGGATGAAGAAAGCCAGGCGGAGCGGCAGAGCAGCGGAGCTTCCCGATTCCACCTTTCTTGGGCCGGCCATATTAGGCGGGAGGAACGAGTAGAAATTGGCCCGACCCGGCGAGGCACGCAAGCGAGGTGGCCGGTATTCGAACGCTTTCTGTTACCGCACATCTATCTAAGTCACGAGCCAGTGTTTAAGATTTTAGAGACATATCTCTCGCTGACGAAATGCCACAACCATTAGATACGGTGACCCATCGCGGACCTAACCCCGCGCGGCTTGACAAGGTGTATCGTCTGGCCGAGCCGTGGTAGATTTTGCGCTGTGTGACCATACCAAATGGTCGTGACATATCGTCAGCGAGAGCGAAGCTTCAAAAATTTTGACGTCGGCTTGTCGCTGCGGTTCCCCTCATTACTGGATCCGCTGTAGTGATCCTTCTGTCTCTCAGGAGTACTCTATTCAGTTCTGCAACTCGTCTGATTTCTTGGCTCGCATCTCGTTGGCTCAGCTCGCCGCCCTACTGGCCTTGCTTTCCCACACCTTCGCCTCCTCACCTTCTCGCCGACTCCCATAGTGCACCGCGCGCAGCACCGCGCAGCACCGCGCAGCACCGCGCAGCACCGCGCAGCACCGCTCTGCTTTGACTCGCGTTCAGTCGTTCGGATGAGCGCGGACAATCATCGTCCGTCCCGTCGGCGGTGTCGGTGTCTGATCGACCCCCGCCGACGCCGTGCCGACGGCGGCCGACAGATCCACGTATCCTGAGCTGGGCCCGCTGGGGCTTGGGCCGGTGTGGGACGGAGTCGCGGGGTCGCCGTCGGCAGCCGCTTGCTATCCGCGGCGGCGCACCGTGAGCCGAGCTTCGCGCGCGCGGATATTTGATTTCCCAAAGTTGCGTTCAACAGGGAGTACACGGAGAAGCACGAAACGGAAGTAAGAAGTCGTAACGAAGAAGAGGGTACAGAGAGTATAGGGTATTTCGGAGAAGGTCCAAGCCGGTACCCGCATTTTGATTCCGCTGTTGTTCTTCTTGACCTCTCCTTCATTTCCGGTTGGGACCTTCTCTGAAATACCCTATTCTCCACCACGGCGTCCGCCACAAGCCAACGTCAACACTTTGGATAGGTTTTTAGCTCTAGCTGATGATTTAATTCGACCATTTGGTCGGTCACCCAGCGGAACTACTCGGCGCGGCCTGCTTGGTGAGGGAAGTGACGCTGATTAGCCGCGTGTGGTCAAGGGCGCCGTGTCACCGTCGGACTAAGAGGTCGCTGTTCGCCGCCAGGTGTGGGAGGCGCGAATTTTTTTTTTTCGTAAATCTCGGACTCCACGTTCTTTCTCCTCGCTGTGGTGTGCCTTTTATTTTTTTTTCTAGAAAGAAATTGTCAATTTATTTTACGTCAAGTATTTGTTGAACAAGTTATCACAGACACAGACACAGAAGGGAAAACGGTGCGGTATGACGTTTTTTCCCGGTCCCGTTTACCTCAGAAATTCGTCAGTTTAACCACGATTTAATCTTAACCTTTCCCTCTCAGACGTCGTCGCCGGTCGCCGCCTCCCCGGCCTGCAGCAGGCGATGAGCACCCCGCGGGGGCCGCAGGCCGCACCGATCGCTTTCAATTGGCTGCTAAAGAGCTGGTAATTGGTCTGTTAGCCCCCCTCCCCCGTTGGGCCCCGGCCGTGATTGCCCCATTGTGCACGGCCCAGCCCAGCCCAGCCCAGCGCAGCCCGGCCGCCACGCTGCGAGGTGTAGGTTCGCACGCGACGCACCGACCCACGCAGATCACATCACTCACACCCAGTGATCGACGCGGCGAGACGCGGCCGGGCGCGCCTCCTCTCCCTTTCACCCTCTATCCTCCCCCTCCTGCTGTTGCTGTTGTCCTTGTTCCTCACCTGCTGACGGGGACGAGGGTCCGGCCCGCTCTTATCTGCCATGGCGGTCACGCAGCCCTGCCGCGGCTCCACGGCTCCGCCGGCCGCCCGCCTTCGGGTCCTAATAGCGCTGCGTGTTATTTTGCATATTCCCGTCATGATCCCCGCTGCAGTCGTTGCGAGTCCAGAGGAGCGGCTAGGGGGAGGGAGGGGGGAGGGAGGGGGGAAAAATGTGAAAGGGCGGCGAGTGGTCATTTGGGGCGTGATGCGATTCGAAGGGTCAGCGTCGGCAGGCGGCAGGGCAGCAGGGGCTGACAGGAAGGTACCGCTTCCAGTTAAAGGCCGCCATAGCGAGCCTGGTGGGCCGTGGCTGCCGTGGCTGCCGCGTGGCTGCCGCGTGGCCCGCGGGCACGGCAGGCCAGGCACGGTGCAGGCACTGGCGGGCACGCATTACCCCCCGCAACTTGTACGTCACACGACAGCCATACGTGACGCGGCTGTCCGGATCGGCATGGACGTGACGCTATTATGCGACCTGCACCGAGCGCCCCGAAATTGTCCAATTCAATTCCCATTTGGCGAGAGAGAGAGAGAGAGAGAGAGAGAGAGAGAGAGAGAGAGAGAGAGAGAGAGAGAGAGAGAGAGAGAGAGAGAGAGAGACAGAGAGACAGAGAGAGACAGAGAGACACAGAGAGAGAGAGAGAGAGAGAGAGAGAGAGAGAGAGAGAGAGCGAGAGAGAGGGACAGATCGCTGCCGTATGACGTAGCGATATAACCGATTCAGCAGCATAGCCTGCTGCTTTATCCCCGACCGCTCCCCCCCCCCTCTCCGCCAGGAGCCCCTCTCCGCCCCTGACTTTGGGCGCCTGCTGATACATGCAATGAGAAGTGATTTTTTTCCCTTGCCAAAACATGTCAACTCGGAAAGTCATATCAAAGAGAGATCTAGAACCGAGGAAAAATGGATGAAATTACTTGATATCTGGCCGTAACGACCGTGTAAGCTTAATATCGGAGTTTCTCGACCGATAAGAAATAAAGCTCTGCTTAAGCGCGGTAGGTGACTCCCCGTCGGTCTCTCTCACTCTGTCCCTCGGGCACGGTGCGGTGTGATACGTGTGTGCGACAAGGACGGCGCATGCGAATCGCGCGTGACTTGATTTGAATGAGACATGATGCCGCGCCGTCTGTGTGGTCGGCGGGGGCGGCGGGGGCGGTGGGGGCCGCCAGCTGCACCCTGTGTCTGTAATGAGGATGAGGCTCGTGTCAATGCAGCCATCGTGCCATTTTAGGGCCAAAAAAAAACGCATTCGAAATGAACGTTATAATGTGTATGAAAATCCACCCCCTTCGACGGTGTTGGCGTACGCTGCCCGGTTCATCCTGATATAGGATTCGCGCTATTAACGAGAAACTTTCCCCAAATATAATATACTGCTCCGCGGGTAATATATTCGCAAGTTTAGTTGGAGCTCGCAGCCCCAGCGGCCACACCCACGCCCAGCATGAGATGGGCCCCGCCCCGCCCGCGCGGGGAGGGGGGAGGGGAGGGGAGGGTTTGTTTCTCGGCACATCCTTCTCGACCGCAAATGCTGCAGGCCGCGCCGTGGGGAGCCCGACCAGCCGGATTTTGGAGAGGCGAAGGGGTGGGGGGACGGACGAGGCATCGATTCAGTGATTCGCTTTTGTAGCGTTTTGAAATATGAGTGGCCGGGCCGCCGGGCCGCCCTCTGCATATGTATAGTGGTAGCGGGCTGCTCGCTACTGGTGGGGGGACAACCTCATCAGCCGGGCCAATAAGCATGCGATCGCACCACAACACCTGGCTCTAATGAGCCGTAATATCGTATGACGCGCACACACACAAAGCCGGCACACACACACACACACACACACACACCATGAAAGTTATTCACACCCACCGAATTTGTCAACACGGCCACAATGCAGTGCGAGCTGCAGCGCGGGCACAATAAACCACAACATCATCCCCGCCCGCCCTCCCCCCCTCGTGCTCAAGGGACCTCAACTGAGCTGAGGTTTTGTTCGAACTTTGAGCTCGACACTCCTAGCGGCTAGACGGGCATTCAAGTCTCTGTGCCGGCTATAGCGCCGGCTAGCGCTGGCTAGCGCCCCTCGCCCGCCGCCGACTCCTCGCACCGATTGGGATTTTTGTTTCTGGCACTTCGGCAACCATCCACCCATTAGCGACACTCTGCTCCCGAGTTATCAGCAGTTAATGCCACGCCTGGGCTCGGCCGCGCCGGGCTCGCCTCGCCGCCCCTGCAGCCGTCAGCGGGAGCTCGGCTCTGCAGGGGGTCGCGCGCATTGTGGCTGTAATAAGGGGTTTACGGACGGCACGGGTGTGGTTTCTCAGATAGGCTCTCGCAGACTGTCGGCGGAGGCTCGGTCGTGGACCAAACGAGCTGCCAGAGCTCGCCGCACTACGTTTGTTTGTAACGATCCGGATAAACCATTTTAGTAATTCTGTGCGACCGATTCTGGTTCTACCGGGCTGCACGAGGGTGTACACAGCGGTACAATCACTAACCAGTAGGAGCCTCGGACAATTTCTAGAATTTTTATCAAATTCATGAAAAAAATTAAATTCAAAGAGGGTCAATTTTGTTTTAAAATTATTCAATGCAGGAAATTAATTTTTGGAATCTTTCCGATTTTTTTTAAAAAGCAATGTAGAATTATTTCCATCTATGCCATTTTCTGGATGGAAGATTGATGCTGTTGACATTCCTCGACGCTAGAGCACCTGTCGGTGCACCGCCACGGCCCGAACTGCACTAGGATCCATTGCACGGCCGCGTCCCATCAATGGAGGCGTCTCTCGTCTTTCACTTTCTTCGTACGGCGATCCTTTCCGCGTACGCATATACCCTTTTCCTATGGTACGGAGGGGGGGGGGGGCAAACAGTATCACAAGGCGGCCACAAAAGTGAAAATAATCTGCCGCACTGCTACTAATGCCGACACACACACACACACACACACACACACAGAGGCTCGGTGCGTTGTTGGCCAACAGTGTTCGCCATTCATAAGCTTTTCGCGCCGCAAAGGGCTGACCCAGCTGAGCCGAGCGGAGCCGCGCGGTGGCGGGTGGTAGTCCGGCCATAGCCCTAGGCCAGCCCTAGGCCAGCCCTAGCGGAGTCCTAGCGCAGCCAGCGTGAGTCCGGATGCGAGTTACCTGGATGTGGGACCAACAGCACACCGCCGGTGCCCCCCCCCCCCCCCCCCCCCCCCCTGTATCGCGGTGAGACGGAGCGTCATTTGGCGTTGAAATGTTACACTATACACGCTCTCTTCAGCGGGCCCCTGTGCGCCGCCGCCGCCGTGCGCAGGGCGAGCTGAGCTGGTGTAAAAAGTACTCTCATGTGACTGGCCGTGAATGCAGTGCGGCCCGAGGCAGCCGCCGCAGCCACCGCAGCCACCGCAGCCGCAGGAGGAGGTCCTCACCACCTCACCTCGGGACCATCCCGATATGTCAGTGGGATAGCGGGGAGCTGATCCATTCGCTTGTATAGGTTCAATTTCATGTTTTCGCGGATCTCCGACATGGTTTTAAAAAAAATGGAGTTGTGTTTCTGTTCGTGTGGGAATTGTCTCCAGCAACACATCACGCCGCCCTTCCGCCCTGAACTCGAGCCCTGAACCACCTCAGCACTGAGGAATTTTATTCGTGCGTAGGAATTGATTTTCACGGAGAAAAAAGATTAGTGGTCGCAACTTATTTCTAAGATATGATTTTCAGCTATAATTTTGTTGGGGGAACCAAATTTAAGCTGCACCAACGGAAGGTTAGTTGCTCCAACAAAGAGTTTCGTTGCGGGCACTAAACAAATTCTTTCTGCTTTTTGCTCCTTCAGCGAACCTCTGCGTTGGAGCAAATGACTTTGCGTTGGTGCAGCTAAAATTTAGTTTCCCCAACAATGGTTTAGCTCTCCGAACAAAAAATGACTACTTGTCTGAAAATCAACTTAAAAATTAGTTGCGACCATAAATCTTTTTTTCTCCGTGTTTTTTTTCGCCGTAGATTCTGTCACAGAATTTGAAACCGATTTGCCGTCGTGAACCGCGGCCAGTGGCTGCGGGCGGCGCTACGGCACAACGTTTGGACGGTCCACCATCACCATCCGCCTCTCCCGTGTGGCCGTGACTCGCCAATACTGCTCCGGCTGCCTCTTCAATTTCAATGTGATTCCGCTCGGCTTTTTGCACGGCATTTCATCGCCACCGTGTTTCCCCCTGTCTGTGCCGCTGGTCATCCGGATCGCGCACACCCACACACACAAACGCACACACAAATATACATTCACACACGATTTATTTGTCCCGAAGCGAAAGCAGATTGTCTGCACCGACCGCCGTTTTTATATTTGTGGCGCGGCCTTTCAGCCGTGGCCGTCCGGGGGTCGGCAGGGGGCACCGCGGCCTCTCCGCCGTGCATGTCCACTCATGTATCGTCTTTTATCGGGGGTCGTGTTTGTTCCGCCGCGGTCCGCCATCACCGGTCCAGGGAGGGGGGGGGGGGGGGGCATGGGGCATGAGGCATGGGGCATCCTTTGCCAAATTTGTTCTCACTTGATATGAGACCGAAAAACTCATTTCCGATGCGGCCCGCTGTGTTGTTGTCTGCGCGGCAGAGGGCCACACTGTCCAATCAGAGGATTGCGTGTTTTTACCAGTGCTGCCAATACCCGGCCTTTCAATGATGCCAACGTGATTGTCCGCGTTGTTTTGTATGCAAAGCGGGGGAAATTGTTCTCATACGAGAACGGGCCTCTGATGGTGTGCGTTCGGCGACGTGAGCGTGACCGCGATCACAACCTGGGCTCTCTGATTCGCTGAAGGATGACTTGCCCACCTCCCCAGTTAAACATATGTTGGATATCTCATTGACAGCCACACAATAGCAAATATGTCGCATCGTGAGTGGACTATATTTTTAGGAGATCAAAATTGAATATTCAGCTAGATTTTTAACCCATGGTGGATTTTAACAGTAGACTACCATTTTCATCATTCTGGATTTTAAACGTTTCTATTTACAGATCGCAGCATATCAATTTGTGCAGGTGATGCGCTTCACACACACACACACACACGCGCGCGCGCGCGCGCGCGAGACTGATAAGTGTTATCAGTGTTTCGCCCCCAACCGGATTATGTACTTGGCACGAATGGCCACTCTATGAATACCATTACACCACTTTCCTTGACTAAAATGATGGAAAAATAAAAAGCGCCCAGCCAACGGCCCGCGGGCACGCTGCTCAAGGTGGCGCTGGCGCTCGCGGGGGCCGTGGTGGACACGTGTGTACAGTCACGCACGTTATTTGATGCGCGCTGACCGCCGCGGCCACTCACAGCGCGATAAGTGACGACGCGTCGCAAAATAAACTTCAATAGAGCGAAAATTTGAAACTCGCGCGCTGCCTTGATTATTTTTTTTTTTTAGCCCGTTGTTACCAGCAGGGGAAATGAGGTCATTACTGCTCAGCACTGGCCTGGTCAGTGCTCGCGACCCGCCTCATCAAGTGACGCTTCATCGTGTTGACGCACCGCCTCGCACGCAGGCTGTGCTTCACCTCTTTTAAAAGGCGTGATGTGGTTTGCGAAAAAACAAATGTGGCCATAGTCTCGCCTGGACGGGGTGACAAAGCATGGCCCTGGGGCAACGAGTAATGCTGTTACTGCAACCAACGTGTAATCAAACGACTCTTTCTCTCGCTCACCCCCACCTCCTCATCCAGGTCTATCTCGCTCCATCATTTTCGTGCCGTAGATTTTTTTCTACCGTTGTTTGAATGCATTGCCGCAGCAAGTGGGACAAATTTCGGGCCAAAATTGAGTTGTTCTCGCACTCATACAACCCTTTGAGAGAGTAATTGGACCTCGCGAATGTGTGAATAAGTGCATGTCATTTAGGCTCTCGTGCGCTCTGCATTTTCGTTGGGATTTTTTTCTCTCTCCCTCCCTCTCTTTTGATTACTTTAACACCTGGTTCTCACTAAGGCACTGAGAACATAAGTAACCGCAGTATGCCGCAGTGCGACCTCAGCGCCTTCTCTCTCTAATTCTACAGCAAGGGCCTGGGCCATGCGATGAGTTTGGTCCATGAGCACATTTTTTAATAGGAAGAAAGAAAAGGAGTCAGGCAATATCATTTGATTTGTCAAATAAGTTTTTAATAAAACAAGAAATATATCTTATATTTGCACTGATTTAAGTTTGGTTAAATCTATAACTTAACATAAAAGTGTTAGCCACATTAAATATCTTTAAATAATAAGCATAATAACAAATACAGGTTGTAAAGCAGCATACTTTCTCTAGCATTTTGGTAATAATGAAAAACATCACTCATACATCTCTTCTACATATTCACAGATAATTATCGAAGTATTTTCATGCTTCTATGACTTGGCCATAACTTTTTTAAACGAGGAAAGCACATGGCCATTTAAAATGAAATTTTTTTAAAATTTTCACAATTGGTTTTGTATGTATTGTCTTTGATGACAGATTTTCCTCTACTACTTGTCATTAAAATTTCAAGTACGGAATTGCATGGACACTGCCGATTTGCACAAACTTAAACTATTATTCCAGAGCTGCATTTCTGCTCAAAACACGTACAAACGTTATTTGCCATGGCCCAGAATTCGAGGCCACAAAACATTTGGATTGGCACATGACGTAGAGAATCACGAGTTAAAAACTATGACGTCACCTGCAACCCCAACCACTCGCCACTACAGAGGACATGGTTGCCGGCTGCCAGATGGGCCCAAGGTAAATCACAGTGATAGCATCACGGGCTCCCGCTGGCCGAGCGCCGGACGTGCTCCTTGGCGGCCGCCGCCGCAAGCCGGAGGGTGTCTATGCTGGAACACTTGCGGGCGTCCAGCGGGCTGTGGCTCGGGGGCGGTGCCTGGGGCGGCGCCGGGGGCGACTGGTGCGCCTGCGGGCTCTGGGAGGCGGCCCGCGACCGGCAGCGCAGGTCATCCGGCGAGGGTGCAGTGTCCAGGTGGTGCGGGGGGTGGTGCGGGCGCAGCGGGGGCGGCGAGGGCGGCCCGTGGGGGCCGTGGGGGCCGTGGGGGCCGTGGTGCAGGAACGGCAGCCCGCCGGCCAGCATGTACTGGGACAGCATGTGCAGCGCCTTGGACGGCGGACCCGGCAGGGAGGGCCACGGGAACGGCGGCGCGCCGGGGAGGCCGAGCGCCGGGTTGAGCACCAGCCCGGGCCAGAACGGCTCCGGGCCGAGGTGCGGCGGCAGGCCGAGGCCGCCCAGACCGCCGAGGCCGGGGTGGACGCCGAAGTCGGGCATGCCGGCTGGGGGCTGGTGCAGGAACGACGTGGTGTCTCTGCCCATGGCCTTCTCCCGCTTACGCCACTTGGCGCGTCGGTTCTGGAACCAGACCTGCAACACCAGAACACAGGGGACCATTAGGTGACGAGACGAGCTTAGCGACGACACTGATTCGTGTAACGAAGTAAAGTAGGGGCAGGAAAAGAAGAGAAAAGGCCGGGGAAGCTGACGAGGAGAGGGGGAAGAGGCCGCGTTTGATGTGCTTCCGGTTTGGGAAGCGTCTTATTATAAAGGGATTGACGCGCTCGTTAGGCGCCGCGTGTGGGTCGTGTGGGCGCAAAGATGCTGTGTGTGTGCGTGCGCTTGTCGCCCACACGTCACACGTGCTACCTGTGGCTGCCTGTGGCTGCCTGTAGCCCCGAGCCCGGCCCGGCACCACACCATCCGAGGGGTCCACAACTCTGCCGAAAAGTGTACACTGATTGTGTTGATTGTGTCGACTGTTGCAACTAATTTGCAGAACATTTAAAATTTTAGTCTAGTAATGGCGGTTTACGGCTGCTCTTAGCCCTACAATGCAGCTGAAGCCTCATGTTTATGCAGTTTTCTAAGATTTTTAATCGATGATTGTGTTTGATTGTCTAAAAATGTGTACACTGATTGTCTCGAGTTGTGGACCCCTCGACACCATCCTGACCTGAAAATGTACATGTCCACCCAATCGGTCTATCTATTTCTATTTTATCGATGGCAACAACGAATTTTCTGAAACATCAGTCTGGAGGGGGAGAAGGGGGGGGGGTCCTTTGCCATCACTGCTCCATTAAGGGATGGAGATGATGCAGCAGTGATAAGGGAAGATCAATCCAATAAAATAACGAAGAGACGCTGGAAGGCGATCGCTTATCTCGCCCCGCTGCCTTGTCCCGGAGACCGTATCTACCGGCCAGATCGGTTTGTGTCATCGACAGCAGATGGGGCTGCGCGCTGCGGCATCGTGTTCACACAATCACGGACCGAACCGGTGAAAATGCGTGCCGCGTGTTCAATTCCTCCGTGTTGCCGCGGGTATAAGAGTCAGAAAAAAGTGCACCGCTTTTTCGCCTCTCCTCGGGACGTCTTGCCATCCAGGGGTGCGCGGGAGGGCGAGGGAGGGGCGCCGGCGTACCGTAAAACCTCTTCACTTTCCCTCCCCGCCGGACCCTCCGGACCCGCGTCCGCCTTCCCGCACGCTCTGCAGGCGTGCTCAGGCGCCTCCCCCACCCCTCTCTTTCACTCTTTCTCTCCCGCTCAATTAGCCAAATCGGGCCAATTAAGTGCGATTCCGTCCAATTGTGGTGGCGCGAGCTTTAAGGGGCTCAGAGGCAGCGGCGGCGGCGGCGGCAGCGGCGGCGGCGGCGGCAGCGGCGGCGGCGGCAGCGGCGGCGGCGGCCAGTGCAGCACGGGAGAGAGAGCGAGAGAGAAGCAAGGGGATGATGTCCGAGCAGCCCGACAGCAGAGTGTGTGAGTGAGACGGAACCGGGCCCGGAGGAGGGGGTCTGAAAGGTCAGTCCTTGGCTAGATCCCGACAAGCTGTGCGAAACTCAATTAGAGGCACCCATATAACTCTCTCTCTCTCACTCTCTCACTCTCTCTCTCTCTCTCTCTCTCTCTCTCTCTCTCTCTCTCTCTCTCTCTCTCTCTCTCTCTCTCTCTCTCTCTCTCTCTCTCTCTCTCTCTCTCTCTCTCGCTCTGTCTCGCACACACGCCTATCTGCTTCTGTCTTTCTCTGCTCGCGTCGTCTGGGACCAACCATGAATACGTGTGGTGGCGACGGTCGGCTAAGTCCGAAATTAGTGCGGTCATTGAGCGTTGGCGCCTCGCTGCCCGCCCCCCCTTCCCCGCAGCCCCCGCGGCCCCCGCGGTCCCCACCGCCCCCGCTTTTCTCCCTTCGACGCCCTTAGGGTATGAGCTCCGGCGGTACGAAAATAAAGACAAAATTGTGGCCCCTCTGTGGTTAGTGGCGGACAGAGGGGGTTACTTTCCAGAGTAAAGACGAGAGCACACGGCCTTCAGGTTTCAGTCTTTAATAGCAGGTTTCGCCCCCCCCCCCCCCCCTGGTGAAGGGCCTAGCCTTGTCGGCTGGGCTGCTGGGCCAACGGGCCTTACCCTCCCTCCGAATCGTCCCCCCCCCCTCTCTCTCTCTCTCTCTCTCTCTCTCTCTCTCTCTCTCTCTCTCTCTCTCTCTCTCTCTCTCTCTCTCTCTCTCTCTCTCTCTCTCTCTCTCTCTCTCTCTCTCTCTCTCTCTCTCTCTCTCTCTCTCTCTCTCTCTCGCTCAGGACTATCGGACATCCGATTACAGCTATTGTGTTCAGACTACAATGCCCCAATTGCCCCCTCCCCCTCCCGCGGCCCGCCGCTTCCCTCACACCGCGTTCTTCTTGTGTCTCAGCGAGAAATTAGCTGCACCCTCCTCTGCCTCCCCCCCCCCCTCCCCCACCTATCGCACTCCCCGCGCCGCACGGCTTGACTGAATGCACTTCACCTCCGCAGTCAGCATCAATGGCGTGTGTTTGGCACTGATGATAATCATTAGACTGGAAGGGCGAACGGATCGGCCAGGAGGAAGTGTACGGCACGGGATGATGACGTCATGACGGGGTTGTTCCGTGGACTCGATGATGATTACTGCCATGCGAGACATCGACACCGATATGCACCGAATAACAGAGGAGAGGGCGAGGAGTAAGCCAGGAAGCCGCCGGGCCCGGCCGGTAGCGGGGTGCCGGTGCTGGTGCCGGTGCTGGTGCTGGTGCTGGTGCCGGTGCTGGTGCTGGTGCTGGTGCCGGTGCTGGTGCTGGTGCTCTCGGGGTGACGTTGTCGCCGTTCCCACGAACGGATGCGACGACACACGCTTGTTGCTCGCGAAGGGCATAAAACTGCCCCCGGGCATGAAGGGGCGGCGGGGTGGCCAGCATCGCCGAGCCGTCGCCCAAGGCCGTGCGGGGGGATCCCAGCCTCCCAGCCGGCAGCCGGCCCGGTACGGGACGGGGCTGACGGGGCCCGGGGGCTGACGGGGCTGACTAGCTGGCTCTCTTGCGCGGCGCGCGCACACGCTTTGCTGCAGCTCGCGCTCCGAATCCGTTTGTTTGCTTTTCCCATGGCACACGGAGAGCTGACTTAGCGACTAGCCTCACTATACAATATACACGGACTCCTCCCCTCCCTGCCTCCCCTGCCTCCCTCCCTCCCCCACCCGTCACAATAACCCCCACCCCTACCTTTAATACCACCCAGCCCGACCCAGCCTCTGGGAGTGATGTCCTTATTTCTTTTACTCTCTCTGTCTCTCTTTGTCTCTCTCTCTCTCTCTCTCTCTCTCTCTCTCTCTCTCTCTCTCTCTCTCTCTCTCTCTCTCTCTCTCTCTCTCTCACACACACACACACACACGCACACAATGATGATGATGATATCGTCTACTGTGCTTGCTCACACGAATCTAATTGAGTCGAATAAGTGTGTGTGTGTGCGTGTGTGCGCGTGCGCTGCAGACTCCCGTAACTGCTGTTTGCAGAGCCACTGCGTGGCGTCGCGTCCACCACTTTTATATCTCCGGTCGTTACCCGATGGCGTCAGGGGCCATGAGAACTATGTAGCCGGTAGCAAAACGATTCCGTATGTCAGGTCGTCAATTGCCACCGTCTGAAACTCGCAGGGGTTGCCTACCTACGAGGCCTTGCCCGCCTTGCCTCTCCAGGCGACAGGCCACAGGTATGCTCTGCTCTCCTCCCGCGAAATTAGCCAGAAGCGGTTACTGTACAACACACGCGGCTCCCACGACGGGAGGAGGAACGGCAAGGAAATAAAAAGTGGTTAATCCATCGTAATTAAATGAGGTGTTGTGTGTCTAGCGCTGGCGGCGGGGGCGGGGCGGGGCGTCCGCGGGCGCGTGCCAGAGATCAGGGCCGGGCGGGGCGGGACGCACTCACTCGACAAGCCGTGAGCCGTGATCGTCAATTAGATCGGCCTAGGCTGAGCCGTGCTGAGCCGTTCTCACACACGCCGTGGCCGTGCCGGGCCGTGCGCTCGCCTCCTACCGGCTCCTCCGGCTCCTCCCCGCACGCACGGTCACCGCTGCCGTCTGGTCCTCCTGGCCGGGGCCCCCAACAAGCAAGAGAGAGACACAGAGATGCGGGGGAAGGGCGGCGGCAGAGGGCGGGAGGGTGAGGGACAGAGCGTGCGGGAGGACAGTGGATAATTGGCCGCGAACAATGCGTCTATAATTCGCCGCCCGCCCCGCCTGCCCGCCCGCCCGCCCGCCTCCTCTCCCTGTCCTGCCCGGCTAGGGTCCCGCCGGGGCCCCTGCAATCCTCGGGTAGGCAACCCGAACGCTCGGCTGTTGGGCGGCCGGCCCAGCCTGGAGCCTCGCAGGCGCTCCGGAGCTCCGGCCCGCGCAGACGCAGCGGGGGGATACTCCGCGCCCGGCCGGTCGACAGCGTGGTGCTCGAGCCTCGAGCACGGGGTAATCCCTGCAGTGCACTGGACAGTGGGGCTGGTGCCTCTGAGCTCGACACATAAACCGGAACAGAGAGGGGAGGGGGGGACAAGTGGGTGAGATTTGTTCTGCGATGTTATCGCCGTCGTAACGACGTTAAATTACTTAGTTACGATGTAATACGGCTGATAAAATGATTGTTAATGTGCATTGTATTGTGCCGATGCCACCCGATACGTGCGACAGACGCGTCGCGGCGGCCGGCGGCGGCACCTTACAAAGGGGTGGGACGGAGAGGGGCTGAGAAGGAGGGAGGGAGAGAGAAGGCGCGCAGAGAACAGAACGGAAAGAGGAGAGAGGTGAGGGGGGGAAGGGAATATGCAGCAAGCAGCCAGCGTGCGTCGAGTGTTGGGGTGAAAAGAATGGGAGCAAAATAAGAGTGCTCACGATGCCATGCCATGCCGTGCCGCCTGGCGGCGGGCTCGCGGCGGGCTGGCGGCGGGCTGGCGGCGGGCTGGCGGCGGGCTGGCGGCGGGCTGGCGGCCTCCTCAGGTCCGCGTCGAGGGCGCCTTCTCCAGATTAAGTGTTTTATGGGACTCGCATCACGGACGAGTGTTATTAAGGGAAGGGCCGTGCACGCTGAGAGCGCTGCGGGCCCGGCTGTCGTTGCCATCGGAAAGGAGGAGTCGGGGGGGGGGGGGGGGGGGGGCACCGAAGTACTCATTTCGCTTTCAGTTCAACCCCCAGGTAAACCGCCCGAAACCTGATATGTACCGTTCCGTGCAACAGCGGCGTACACCGAACTTCCCCAGTTTCCACCCTGCCGCCACTCCCTCCCTTCGGATCCCTCGACGCCGCCGTCGCCGCCTCCGCCGCCTTGCTCACGGGCCTGACGGTGGCCCTCGAGTCGCCCCTTCCCCTCCCTTCCCCTTCCTCTTGCCCTCCTTGCCCTTCCGTTCCTGCCCTTTCGCTTTGTGCAGCCAAAGCGAGCGCCATGTGTCGGCCACTCGACGTTTTAACTTTGTGGAATGGAATTACCCGTCAAAATGGGGTCATTACGCGGTTTGAAAAGCCTCCGACTGCGGCTGCCGGCTGCCACAGCGGACAGCAGGGGCAGGGCCGGGAGCGGGGCGGGCCGTGGAGACGCCGCCGTGCCGCTGCGGAGTGTGCCGGGACTCGGTGAAGGGCGAAGGGCCCGGGGCGGGGCGGAGCAGGGCTGCAGAGCGTCGCTAGCGCCGCTCGGCGCCACTCTTCATCAGCTCGAGAGCAACACTAGGGACTGACCTGCACGCGTGCCTCGCTCAGCTCCAGCTTGCTGGCCAGCTCCTCCCGGGTGTACACGTCGGGGTACTGGGACCGCTCGAAGGCCTGCTCCAGCTGGTGGAGCTGGTACGTGGTGAAGGTGGTCCTGGAGCGGCGCACCTGTCGACCGAGTTGGAGAGCCTGAGTAAATGAGTGCCTTGTCCTGTCACAATTTGTTTTTTTTTCTTAGAGTCGCGCTAGTCTGACCGCAGTGCCTTGTAATACCTTTCTGGGCCGGTTGAGGTCGCCGTCGAGCCCCTCCAAGCTGCCGCCGTCCCCCCCGGACCCGAGATCGGCGCCGAGCTCGGCGTCCACGTCGGAGAAGGTGGTCAGGTCCAGGTCCCCTGACGCGGTGGACCCGCTGTCACCCTTGGCGGCCTCCTCTGAAACAGAACATACAGCGCGCTTTAACAAACAATTCCAGGAGTTTGTAAAAAAAACCATTATACGTACAGGAGAAAGAGAGAGAGAGAGAGAGAGAGAGAGTCCATCTTTGCATACATTGGAGGGTGACGGTTCGGGTTTCGGGATAGGTGGGATAAAAGAAGATGGGACGTGATTACGTGAATGATCAGTGCCGACTGCAGTGACGACCGCATTTCGGTGTTCGTTACACGTTCCCACCGATAGATAGGATTTCAGACGGGGCGCTGCCGGGCGCTGCCACAGTTCTGTCCCCGCCGGTCCCTGCTGCACAAAGGGCCAGCGGCTCACTGCTGCCCTGCTGCCGGCGCTAGCAGCCGCGTCCCAAACTGATACTACAGGGAACCGAGATTATCGTTACAAATTACATGAAACAACTCTCAAAACAGTGGTCCGCTAGGCGCCTGCATCGGTCCCAGACACAAAGGGATCCGCAGCCACGGATCTCAGCTTCCTGGAAGCGGCGGCGGTGCGGCGACCTTCACAAGCTCTCCTGCTCTCAATATCCACACTTTCAGAAAATAAAAAAAAAAGTGAAAAAAAGAACGCAGGCTTTAGAGGAAATTACTGACGCAAGGCGACAATTTTTGGAAATGTCCTCCCGCACTAAACCCCCGCGCCGCAGCATAAGGGGAACAGCGATGATGGCTGCGCGCTTTATGATTTTTCATCCTAATCACTAATTGTGTGGGGAGGTTCGGCTCCCCGCCGCGCAGAGCGCGCTGCTGCCGGCCACGCTGCCGGCCGACCGTTCGCAGCTAGAGAGACTCTCTATTCGCAGCCCATTGTGGGAGGAATCACAAACGGGCTAATGTACTCCATTACAAGGATCGCCACAGACAAAAATCTGCCCCCCCCCCTCTGAAAAAAGTACCAACCAATGTTTTTTTCACGCGAACAGGTGTTAAAGAATTGATGTTTCAAACGGAGCGGGAACGTTAACGCACTAAAGCTGTACCGATTGACGGCCGTGGACCGTGGACTGCGGATCGGGGGCGAGCCATGGCGAGCAGAACAAAAGAGGATTACAGAGCAGCAACACGCCACGCTCACCACGGCTGGCCAGACGCGCGCCCAGCCCGCCCTGCGCGGGGAGGAGAGAGGCGAGAACTGCAATATAAGGGTTGGAGAAGCGGCAGGGACCAATACTAATACTCATTGCCATGACAGAGGAATTTCAGCTTTTCAAAAAAGACTGATGCCTGAAAATGACATCAATATGCACACCGGCCGCAGCAGTGGCGCCCCCTGGCGGCGCGCGGGGTCGTTGAGTACGCTGTGCGGCGCAGACTGGCTGCGGACGAACAAACAATATGCATTTAGTTGGAGATAATCCGACGGGAGGGGAGGCGGCGGGGGATGAAATATTGTGAGCTCGAGTGGTTTGAAGCCATCTACTGGCCATTTTCGTCCCTGTTTGTTTTAATGATTCGCACGGTGACAGCGGAGCGGCGGTGGCGGCGGTGCGGCAGACTAGCAGCCGCCCGGTATGGGCTGGCCTACGGTGCCCGGTGGTGCTTATTAGCGGACTGTGTCATGGAAACAATCCCCTCCGAGAGCGCGGCGCCCGGCCGGGTCCGAGTCAAGCCCCACTGGAGAGTGATCTGGCAGCCATGTCCTCCTCCTGACGGACGGACAGACAGAGAAAACTGACGGTTCTATGATGGGTTGAGGGCGGGTTTGTCCATAAATTTCGAACCACCGACCCAGCCAGCCACATCCTCCTCGTGACAGGCAGACAGTCAACTGGCCGTTCCGCTTCGACGTGTTGTGGGAGGGGATAAACTTCCATAAACTTCGTACCACCATGTCCGACACGGCGGGACGGGTGTCGACCGCCTTGTTCTTGACACTGTACGAGACGGCAGTAGTGAGCGGCGGCGTTGCTTATGTGAAATGCCCCTGGAGAGGTGTCGCTGGACGACAGATATGGGCCGCACAAAGCCGCCCCGATACATACAGTAGTGGGATTTCCCTTTTGTCCCTCCCCAGCCTGCTGAGCCTGCTGGGCCGGCTCGGTCTCTGATGTCCGCCGCGCCGCAGACGCAATGGCTTATTCCCTGCAGTAGCACAGGTGGTTGGGAATGAACTACCTTGCTGCTCGGGATATCCCGGCTGGGATCATCCCCGAAGAGGATCCACGCTCTGCTTGGCCTGTGTGTGTGTGTGTGTGTGGACCTCTGCCGACGGCCACCACACCAGAGAGAGAGAGAGAGAGAGAGAGAGAGAGACAGACAGACAGACAGAGACAGAGACAGACAGAGACAGACAGAGACAGAGACAGACAGAGAGACAGACAGAGAGAGAGAGAGAGAAAGAGAGAGAAAGAGAGAGCAAGCAAGGTGTTTCTTGAAAGCTCATTGATGGCCCCCGCTCAGCAGAGCAGTTACAGAGACGCCCGGGAAAGAGAGGGAGGACTATAAAATCACGCCCGTTTAGGAAGAGGCCTCCTTCAGGAGCGGGAGGGTGATGGGGCAGGTCGGGGGAGGGACAGAGAGGCAAGATCTTTCAAGTTAATTACTTCACTTGAACCAGTCGGCGCAGCGCGGTGCGGGGCGCCAACGTGCGCGATGGAGGTGGGAAAACCCAACGGCCAGCGGCAGCCATAGCGGTGCGACACACGGCGTGCCTCTATCTCTCTCTGTCTCTGTCTCTCTGTCTCTGTCTGTCTGTCTGTCTGTCTGTCTGTCTCTCTCTCTCTCTCTCTCTCTCTCTCTCTCACTCTCTCACCCTCTCACACACACACACACACGCGCACACACATGCAGCCGGCGCTTCCTCACGGTTGTTTTTAGTTGTTTGACTCTGGTGCTGGAAACTGCAATGGTTCAAACATTTATACCGCAATATATACAGTAGCTAGCATGAGATTGCTTTTGCCTGCCATAACACAATTGTTCACTGCTCTCCGGGCTAGACAAAGCCTAGGGCTGTGAGAACGCAACAAGCTTCCCCACACCCCACGCTAGGGCCCTAGACCAGCAGGCACAGCAGGCCCACGTTGCTGTTGGAGGGCTCTAGACAGCCGCTTCGCTAGCGTGCCTGCGCATGGCAGTGCGTGTGTCAGTGTGCGTGCGCGAGCGGGCGTGCTAAACCACCACACGCGCACAGACACGCACACACACGCACGGGGGAAGTCCGCCCGTCTGCGTATTGCACAGTAATGATGAAAGAAAATGGAATTATTTGCAGACCGCTTCCCGCTCTGTATGCCAGTGAGAGAGACAGAGACGGGAGGGGGGGGGGGGTGAGGTCGAGATGAAAAGCCCCACCACCAGCAAAGGAAACGCGTGCGACGGAGACAGCGACAGTCGGGTCGGTCAGGCCCGCGCCCCCGGCCCCGCGGCCGCCTGGGCAGTACCCGGGGTTATATTGCGGGCCGCTCCCGTGCTGGGCTCTCTATGCGCCCCGGTGCGCTCCGTGGGCTCCGTGGGCCCCGCTGGCCCCGCTGGCCCCGCTGGCCCCTCAGGGGGTTGGCGTGGAGCCGCGCGGCGACGAGTGAGAGTGGCCGGCCGGCACTGACTCGCGGCTAGGTGGGCGGGAATCCCCATCATGTCGCCGAGTGTTTCGCCCGTAATTCTCATATATCCGACCAGAACTGCCGATAGCCGCGCGCCGGCCGCGCCGAGGAATGTTGTCATCCGCCGCCTCCGCGCCGCCCGGATCAGAGGGTCTTGGCTCGGCTACGGGGTTGGGGGTGCCGATTCCGGGGGAATGTGGGTCGGAGACACTAGACGCGTTACCGAGGCCGGGGGGGCCGGGGGGCGGCGGGGGGGGGGGGGGCGGGGGGGGGGGGGGGCGGCGCCCGGAGCCCTTCGGCAGGAAGAGGCGACCGCAGCGCCTGGAGTCCGCGACACAGCGCCGTACAATGCGCCCGCGGCCACCGCCAGCGACCCCAGCGCCCCGCGGGGCCCAATTGGCTTAAATAATGCTCGTCCTAGCCAGGTGAAAGAGAGACAGGGAGCGATGATGAGCAATAACGATCACCGAAGGAGCGAGAGAGACAGAGAGGGGGGTACTAATTGTAAGGAACGCTCCGTCTGTCAGCGGCAGCAAGGATTTCACAACGGGGACGGGGCGCTGTCAGATGCAGTGTTTGCGGGTGGTGGTGGTGGGCGCGGGGGCGGCCGTGGCGTGGCGTAACGTCCCCACCACCACCACCACCCCCGCGCTTGTGCTCATCGTGGTTGGTGGGGGGGAGAGCGAGAGAGCGTACCGCGGCAGGCAGCGGTATAGAGAAGTTGACATTAGCTTTTCGGGTCCGGTATATTAAATTTCCCCCGATCCGCAACTTAAAACTTTGGCCGGAGCCTGTTTAATATCTTTTCCGCCAAATCCCTTCAGTAATGCAAACCTTTCCCTCAATTAGATGATGATGCCCCCCATCCCCTTCTGTTTTATTCGCCGGGAAAAGGAATTAATCGCCCTCATTTCCGGGGGAGAATATCATTCCTCCTTTCGGTCGACGCTCTCTTATAGAAAAGGAATGAGTGTCTGCAGAGCGAACTCTTTTCCCGCTCACTGCATGGATGTCATCTAATAACGCGCGCGAGCCTTCAAAAGGAGCGCCGGCCGAGAGCTTTAATAAAGACACTGGCAGATTCAAAAAAGAAATTTAATTATGCGAGGAGCTGCTGATGCCGGGCCACACTCAGATAGGCCTTTGTCATATTGACAGTGAGTTAGACCCCCGTTATAAGGTCAAGGGGGGCTGCTCCGAGAGATGCTCCAGGGGTGGCCGTTGTCCGCCGGAGCTTTCCCCCCAGTGCTTTCTCACGGGCCGAGGCGCCCCGCGCTCAGGCAATTGCAGGTAATTACAAAATCTCCTTATTCCTCCTATTATTTTAATGGCTGCTACAACTCATTCATAAAAGTTGTCGACGCGCGGAGTGGCCCCGCACCACTCGAGCGATCCCAAATTAGCCTGTAATTAATAAAATACCTTGCTTGCAAGAGATTCTGCACAATGCGTTCTCAAGTTGGCCAACTTGTTTCGACGACTACGCCAGGCGACGGCTGGGGCCGAGAGGGAGGGGGTCCTTTGGGAAGGAACGAGGAATACTAGACACAGGTCCTGCAAAAGTTATTAGCAGCGCTAAAAGGTTTGTCCTTTTAAGTCGGCAACGCGGACCCGGAAATTCGCGCTAAGTGGGGAAGAAAGGTTTGAACGCTTTCGTAATGGGGTAGAGCGGGAGGCAGCGAATACGCACTGCTGGGCACTGCTGCAGTTGGTACTACCAGTGCGACGGCTCTGCGAAATAATATGTTTGCACTTTTCAATCTTTTTTTAACCGAAGAACCTCCGAGATACACAAAATGTGCCAAGAATATCTCGCGCTCCACAAAGCCAATGGCTTTTTCTCCTCTCCGTCGGCTGAATTCTCCGAAGGCGGGCAGGGATTCTCAAAATAGTCGGCAAGAGTGGTGTGATACTGCAAATGAGTTTCTATCAGAGTCAGTCCACGGGGTTTGGACCCGGGGACCCGGACCAGAGCGTGCGTGTGGTGGGGCTTCCGCCCGGAGCCCCCGCACCCCAGGCAGACAGGCAGGGCGCATCCGCTTGTTGAACTCGATTGCTGCTCAAACATCATTGGGCAGGAAATCCGCGCCTCACGGCCAGCTGCTGCCCGCCATCCGAAGAAGTACTCCACAAACGTTCTGGTGTTTAACGGGGGTGTCTGGCGGGCCGGAGTCATTCCGCCAGCACATCATGACCCACAGCGATCGAGGTGGCCGCCGCCTCGCCTGCCCCGCTCTGTTATTTGCAGTGGCATCGCCGGCAACCTTGTTTGACTTAGCGACAGATCTGATTGGCTCGGACGGGATGGGGCTTGGGGCGCAGGCCGCCGGGGCCGGGGCCGCGCCGGGGACTTCAAACTCCAAACGGCACCCCGACGGCCGACGGGCCCGCAAAGCAAAGGCCCCCCCGAGGCCAAGTCGCTGCTACGCGGGGAACCAAATCAGTTTCAGCTTCAAGTGGTTTTGCGGCGCCGAGCCGAGATCGGGTAATGGTCTGCCATGGTCTGCCATGGTCTGCCATGGGCTGTCATGGTCTGCCATGGTCTGCCATGGTCTGCCATGGGCTGCCATGGGCTGCCATGGGCTGCGCCGTGGCTGCGGGCTGCAGGCTCCGCCGGTCGGCGGGGCCGACGGAATCAAAGGCTTTCGCGCGATTTGGCAGCGACGGCGGCTCACCCGTGGACCCCGCCCGCCGCCGCCCGCCGCCGCTTGCCCCCGCACACGCAGACACTGCAGACACTCACCGTCTTTGGACTTGTCGTTGCCCAGGATCTGGTCGATGCTGTAGACGGCGCGGGCGCGGCCGCTGGGGGTCGTCGTGGGCGCGACGGCCAGGTGGCGGGGCTTGTGCTCCATCATGTTGAGAGGGAGCCTCGCGGTCGCACACGCAATCGCACTGACACAGACGACGTCGCCGTCGTCGTCGTCCTGGACGTCGTCGCGCGCCGACACACACTCGCTCACGGACGGCACGGAACGGGGGCGACCTCCGCGGTGGTAAGATGGACGCGGACTGAGGCCATGGCTCCAGCCGGAGCCGGCGCAGCCAGCGGCCCCTCACCCTCCCCCACCACCGCGCCGCCGCACCGCCGCCCGACCCCCACCCCGCCGAGCACCGCCTCACCGGCCTGCGCTAGCCTGCGCCACCGGGACACCGTCCACTGTATGGCAGCATACTGTCATATGATCTCCCCCCGCCGCCGCCGAGGTCGCCGTCGTTGTCGTGGCCGTCCTGAGAGGGGGGCGGGTCCGCGCCGTCGACGCCCCTCCCTTCCTGGAAGCCCCCTGTTTGAGAGAGAGAGAGAGAGAGAGAGAGAGAGAGAGAGAGAGAGAGAGAGAGAGAGAGAGAGAGAGAGAGAGAGTACGAGGCGGTCATTGAATGGCAGTGACAGAGATGGGGGCATTGCCGCGGTCGCGTTGCGCAGCGCGTGAGGGTAAATGAAGGACCCCCGCGGTGTGCTCTCCGCCGTCCTCGCCGTGCTGAGCCGTGCTGAGCCGTGCTGAGCCGTGCTGAGCAGCCCGGCCCGGCCTGGCGACGGCTGCGGCTGCACCGTACCGCCTGGCTGGCCTCTGGCCTCGCTTGGCATTTGCATAGTGGCTGCGTGGGTCTGCAGGGCTCCAGTCGACACCGCCTCGAGCAAGAGCAGTTTATCCACACCCTTTTGTTGAGTTGGTTGCCCCTTGCCCCTCCCCTAGACCACTGGCTCCCACTCCCGGCCCCAACCTCCGCACCGCGCCCAGTCTGCTGTTGATACCACTTTCCGTTTTCAAAGTAATTCCCTAATCAATTACTAGCCGGTGCAACACATACACGATCGGATTTTCCCTTCCAGTCTGAAAGGGGAGCGAGAGAGCGAGCGAGCGAGAGAGAGAGAGAGAGAGAGAGAGAGAGAGAGAGAGAGAGAGAGAGAGAGAGAGAGAGAGAGAGAGAGAGAGAGAGAGAGAGAGAGAGATAAAGGGGGGGGGAGTATGGGACAGAGAAAGTTGGGGAGCGGATATGGGATTTTACGGGCCTGTTTGGGTACTTCATCTTAGCTGGGAATCCCTAGTGCCCAAAGGGTACGGAGCTGACAACATAACCCCATTCAAGGTGCGTGCTCGCCTGTTTCGGCCACTCTATGCAAACCCTAGATTACTCTGTAGAAAAGGGGGGTGGATCAACGCACTCTTATTGCGGTGGGTACCAACCACACTCGCTTCTAAAAGTATGATGCTGGTCCCACTCAACGCATTTGATTTGCAACACGGTGCGAGTGTACGAACGGTTCGGAAGGCTAATTGCCTTGTTGTCGCCATCATTCCAGTGTTGGCCTCGTTCATCCGTCTTTTGTTGTTGTGTGGTTTACAGGGCTGCGAGGCGAGGACGTCCGCCACATGACCTCCAAGCAAACGCAATCCCGTTTGCCGGGGGTTTTATTCAATAAGCGATGATGCATTACGCGAAACACGTCGCCTTGCGCAGCCGTCTTACACTCTCTTCTCCCTCCGCGATCGTTATTTTTTTTTCTCGGCTCGCAAAGAAAGTTGAGCATGCGCTGCACTGCGCGACACAACATGAAGGTGCGAACGGCTGCGAGGGGATGGAGAGGGCGGGGCGGGGCGGGGCCGGCGGGCTCGGCGGGGTGGGGAGTGGGAGGGGCGGCGCAGCCAATGAGCATCAGGCCTGGATGAGGCGAGGCGCGGCGCGGCTACAGGAGGGCGCGGCGCGGCGCGGCGCGGCGGCTGTGATTCAACTCGGATTCATTACAAAGGCTATACTACTTATACTGTCTCACCCGCTCTGCGTTTCTCGCTCACACCCCATCTCTCTCTCTCTCTCTCTCTCTCTCTCTCTCTCTCTCTCTCTCTCTCTCTCTCTCTCTCTCTCTCTCTCTCTCTCTCTCTCTCTCTCTCTCTCTCTCTCTCTCTCTCTTTCCCCCTCCCTTTCTCCATGGGCTGTTTGTGTCTCACTCAGACAAATACAAATACACGCACTGAAGCCTTGCCGTAGCGCTGCTCTTCCGTCATCGGTGTCCCGCCTTCGCCGTACTGTCTTTTCATCACACCTCATACCGAAAATAAACTGAACCCAAGTAGCAATAGGATATTTCGGAGAAGGTCCATACCAGAAATGAAGACGAAGTCAAGAAGGACATCAGCGCAAACAAAACGCGGGTATCGTGTATGGTTCCGCAGCAGAGAGTATATCCGCGAGGGCGTCGTCTGCCACGAGCCAACGTCAGTAAATTGGAGGTTTATAGCTCTCGCTAACGATGTCACGACCATTTGGTAGGGTCAGACAGCGCACATCTTCTGGTGGCTTCTCAGGCCCCGATGCCGGACCTTACCAAATACCAAATGGTCGTCGTGACACATCGTCAGCGAGAGCCAAGTTTCCAATCTTTTGACGTTGGCTCGTGGCCGCCGCAGAGATACTGTCTGCTCCGGTAACCCTTATGATACTCGCGCTGTGTTTTCGGTGAAGTTGTTCTTGACTTCTGTCCGGTTTGGACCTAATACCGAAATACCCTATTGAGTTCTTCACATGGTGAAAGTGTTCATGTAAACCCAAACTGATGTGTGTGTGGACAAGTAATAATAATGATAAAGATAATAATTAAAAAACAATTATTCAATTCTCCTGGAGGCCAGGTTGATGTATGAAAATAGTTCGTGCGCCGAGTGACAAATTTTCGAAAACAAGAATTGCCTTCCTTCTTCACGAGCCGATTTCAGCCATATAGAATCTGATCCGAGTGAAAATATGTGGATTCCGTCCCGACCAGCCTCTAGTGGCGGAGCTAAAAGCCTTGGATACGCGTGTGGTGTAAGTGACCTCATTCGGGGCTCATCTATTACTCGGCAAACATGGGAGCATTCCTCATTAAAAGGGGATTGCGGGCGATGTGTGGCTAGCAATGGCTCCTGCCCGTTCTGGTCTGGTCTGGGGCTTCCCTTCCCTTCGCTCGGCCCGTGCGTCCCGGTCGGTGGGGCGTGGCGTGGCGTGGCGCAGCTCCGCGCGGGCTCCTCTCCGGGGATCAGTGACGACACCGAAGTGAAGGTGCTGCCGCTGCGGGCGCGGGGGCGGCGCGGGGGCGGCGCGGGGGCGGCGCGGGGGCGGATAGTGGTCGTGCTGCTCGACTCGTGGAGGGGCCTCATCTCGCCACCACATCACACCACCGCATCAGGTCCACACACACACACCTAAAAATAGAATTTCAGTCAGCCGAAAATAATAAAGCATATCTCGTCGGCAGTCGCACACATGACACGCTGACACGCGCCGCCTCGCCTCGCACCGCTGCACCTGCTGCTCACACACACACACACACACACACACACACACACGCTATACTTTCCGGGCTTTCTTATGAGCGCTATTGCGCCTAGAGTGCCTAGATGGGGGTTTCCGGGAACGCGTTCTTGTGTCCGAGACCCCGGCCTTCTGCATTCGCGATCGTTCCCTCCGTTCGGCGAATCTTTCCGCACGGCTGACCGCGGATTACGCTTTCTGAAGTGGAGTATAGTGAACGCAAGACACGCTGCTTGCGAAATAACACGCAGCTCCTTTGCGGAGCTTTTGTGACAAGACGAGGACAGAGAGACACAAATAGATTATAAAACTATCAATGTACACAAAGCAGAAACGAACCAACAACAAAACAATATTTTTTGAAATAAATTATACATTTGTGATTGGAAACGTGTCTGACTGCAGGAAGTGCATCGCCCCATTTAGCATTGAGGACGGGACGGGGCGGGGGCGGGGCGAGGAGGAGCGGGGGCGGGGAGGGGCGGGGCGGGGGCGGGGCCGCGGTGCCGCCGCTCGGTCTGTGCGGTGGCCGGTGCGGTTCGGCCCGCCCGGCCCCAACGGCCTATCATGCGATAAACCCCCGGCCAGATAGTAAATAATTGCCAATTTATCCATCAGCCGGGACGTCATTAAGGCTGACAGCGCGGCTTGAGCCCCCCCCCCCCTTCCCCCTTCCACACACCTGCCCCAGAAAACGGGCTGCTGTTTTGAAAACATTATAAGGTACAGCATTTTGCACGTAACTTTCGCTTCCATTTCTTCCTTGTCGTCCTTCCCTCGAGATTTCTCATCTCCTTATTCTCGGGCCTGTTCGCAATTTCTCACCTGGTCTGGGGAGTCCCCAGGCCGGGTCTTCGGGACCACCCAGGGATACTGTGTATTAGTGACTGCCCGGGGTGACATCCGTTTTCATTCAGACGAGTCGGAGCCAAGGTCCTGGGGCTGGCTGCTGGCCGGCTGGACTGGGCTGCTGGGGCTACCCAGGCTCTGTTAGGACCGGCCCGGCCCCGGCCAGCGCTACTCGAGGCGCTAAGTGGATGAGGCCGGCTTAGTCACCGCCTGCGCTAGGCCGACCCAGCCGACCCTGAGGGCGGGCCCAGGGCCTGTGGGCCGCTCGCGCACCGTATACAAGGCGGTGACAATGACCGCGCGCGCCCCTGCCCTCCTGTTCGCGCGGGAATTTTCGAAAGCCCGCGCGGGAATGACGCGCATTAAAACATGAAAAAATCGTCTCACAGCGGTGGCGGCGGCTCTCGTTTCCAGATTGATCGTCCCCGACGTCCCCGCCAGGCGCGCACATTCTCATCCCCAAATGACTTGAAAACTCCGTCTACTACTCGCTTACCGGGGTGCAAAAACGGCACAGCAAGTGGGTACCATCGCGGCCGCATGCCATCCCATCCCCTCGACTGGAATACCCACGAGTGGCCGGGCAGCCGGGGCCCTCCCACACACAGCGCTAATCTCCCGCAGCTGCAAGGCGGCCAGGGCTGCGCCGGGCTGTGCGTACGCGAGCATAGAGGGCCTGCAGTGCGCGCAGTGCCTGCGCCCTGCGCCGCCTGTGTTGTAGCTTCTTATTCCGGGGAATAAGAGAGAGGAGGCCTCGGCCCGGCCCGGCGTGGCGCTTGCTGCCCGCAATCAGGCCCTCATTGTGGGAGGTGACTGACCTCTGCTGCCGCTGCTGCCGCTGCTGCCGCTGCTGCGGCCGGGCGGCGGCCAGCAGAGGCCAGACTGCCTGTCACCACACGGCATTCTTCTCCCTCCCCGCCAATGTTGTCGTGTCGCCCCTTCTGGCCGCTTCCAACACTTCGCCCACCATAATATACGATGTATATCCGCATTGCCGATCATGAGAATTTTCCAGCATTTCCCGCTCCTCCTCCTCCTCCTCTTCCCAGTTCGCACCCTCCAGGTAGGCAACCCCCGACACGCGGCACTGGCCGGCACTGGCCGGCACTGGCCGGCACTGGCCAGCTGATGGCGGTGCTGCGCAGGTCGTTGCCCTCCCCATTCACCGCACTCGGACTCGGGCGGGGCGGACTCCCGATGAGCTCAGCTCTCCGTCTCTGTCTCCAAAGCGTATTACGGCGCCTGCTCATTACACCTGCCTGCCCCCCAAAAAGACCTCCCTGTGTTCGGCGAGCGAAATGCAATGAGCACCGTCCTGCCCCTGCAGTGGCCGGCAGCGCCCGAAGCGTGTCGGCTGGTGTCGGCACCGGTAGCAGCGGTCCACGCTGCCGCAGCTGCAGCAGCTGCAGCAGCAGGTCACTGACCTCGCACCCATACGCCTCACGCCTCTCTGTCAGCTCTGCACGCACACTTGACTATAGAGCAAACTCGAATCTGAAAATATAGTAAGTTCAAAGAACAAACTTCGTGAGTCATGGGGGTGAGTGGGGCTGGGCGGCCGCGCCGCGCCGCGCACTGGTCCATTGAAGGCTGCTAAGTTGTGGGGGGATAGGGCCCAATCTTGGGCGCGGATTGGACGCGGCAGGGGCAGAGGACGGAACGGACGGGGTTCGAATTGGATCAAAGTCGTAGAATTAAGCCAGCAATAGGGCTGCTGCCGCTGCTGCCGCTGCTGCCGCCCGCTGCCCCGCTGCCGCCGACACACACTCGGTGGTCCGCACACACTTGCGGTCACGTGATTGCCGACGCCCGCGGCCCCGGGGCTCCGCCGGGCTCCGCGTCCCATTAGGTCCGTATACCTCAAAGACCCCCAACCAACGGCGGCAATCGAATGTCAAGCTGGCTGCATCAAGTCCCCCGGCCCGGCCCCGGCCTACGGACCGTAGCGCAGGGAACTAGAACTAGACCACCACAAACCAAATAGGATTTACCGGAATGGCGCAACCCCACGACGGCCGCGACCCGCGGCCCCAACCAGGGCGGGAGGGGGAAGAGGGGGGGGGGGGGGGGGGCTAGCCTGCGGCCAAGTTCAAGATTTCATCACCGCAAACAATGGATGGCAGGCAAGAGTTTGCCGAGTCCCGCGCAGTGGCGAGCTATTTACTGTGACTTGGTCCGCGGGGACGGGGGGATTGGGGGCACCATCACCCCCTGTCAATAACCCTTCCCCCCCCCCCCCAAGCACAACACGCGATAGGGCAGCTAACGGTCGCGAGAGAAATCACGGGAAACAGAAGTCGTGTTGTCGAATTTTACGTTTTATTGGGGAATCATTTTCGTACATGACATGCTAGGGCTTCACCCTGAGAACCGAGTCGACCCCCCACGGAGACCCCCAAGCGGCCGCACAGCGGCACGCGACTCCGACCCGCCGCCCCTTTGGCAGACGCCTCCCCACCTCGCTCACCTCGTCAGATTTTAGTGAGTTAGTTTCAAATCAATGCCAGAGGCGCGACAATAACAAAGTTCGCGTGCGTGAGCCAGACTGCTGCGATTGCCGGCGCCCTACGGGACCCCACACCCGCAGCAGCGGTAGCAGCAGCGGTAGCAGCAGCGGTAGCAGCAGCGGTAGCAGCAGCGGCAGCAGCAGCGGCAGCAGCAGCACCTGACAATAGGATGATGGCGATGGCGAAATATATTAAATTCTGGCCGAAGACGGCGCCGTGCGAGGTGCGTGCGGGCCGTGCGGGCCGTGCGGCGCTGGGGTGATTCATTACAGCCGTGTCGTCTGCTCCGCCGCTGCCGTAACGCCTCCCGTCCCGTGGATGCTCATTTCACCAGCAGCAGCCGCTTACCTGTGAGTGAGTGGGAGATAATGGGGCGAGTGGCGCTAGGAGAGGAGAGGAGGGCGGCCGGAGGCGGCCGGAGGCGGCCGGAGGCGGCCCGGAGGCGGCGGGGCACGCGCCTCTAATGATTTTCATTAAGGGCCCCGCCCGCCCGGCCGCCCCCACCAAACCAAGTCAAAATCGTAAAGTCTTTACAGCTTTCCCACGCGCTCGTGCACAGTTGCAGCCCTCAGGACTTCGAATCTTCAGGGTCAAGGCCAAGATGTCAAAACAGCCTCTGCAAGCCGCTTGTCGCCCAAAATAGAGTATTCCGGAGAAGCCCAAAACGGAAGAAAGAAAGTCGTAACGAAGAAGAAGAACGCTGGACCAAGTATGAGAAATCGCGTTTCCGGAGCCCCGCTCCTCTCAAAAAGTCACTCGGTTTCTCAATACTTGGTCCAGCGTTCTTCTTCTTCGTTACGACTTGTTACCTCCGTTGCGAGCTTCTCCGGAGTTACTCTATTGGGAGATGATTAAGACTTTTTCATTCTAGAGGTGGAAATCACTTCCTCGGGAGATCACGTGAGCGCCGCTCCGCATGCTGCCGCCACATGGGGACCGACAGTCCAATCGGAGCTTTCAGAGGGCCGCGCTGCGCGGACTTGATGGAAACAGGCAGGCGGTGGGCGGCCGACTGCGAGGGGCGGGGCGGGGCGGGGCGGGGCGGGGGGATTACTCGCGCCCGAGTTACTCGGGGTTATGCCCCCGCCTGCTCCCGCCGCGGTCGCAGGCAAAATAATCATCCAGGAATATCCTAAAGAGGCGATCACTTTGGTACGCAGCGAACACATATACGGACTCGCGCCGCCCGCCCGCGGCCCCTACCCTCTCTCAGCGGTCTCTGATCGTGTGAAAATTGACTTCTCTGCCTGACGTGATATTACATCTGAGCACGGGAGTCGAACCGCAGGGCCGCCACGCGTGTATAATAATATGGCTAAGCTCACAGCCGCGCCGTCATCGACATATTTTTCTCGCTCACCCTCCTCACCCCCATCCACACTCTTTTCTCTCTGTCTTACTAAACGGAGAAAATAATGATGCCGGCCCGTCTTTTCCGTCCTCCACCCCCTCTATTACTGCCCTTCCCTTTTCGATGCTCTCCCATTCCACTCGGCGTCCTCCTTAACACCTCCCCTTCCCCCCTCTCCCCGACACCAGCCGAATATAACATTCTCGCCGTTCAATAACTCCGGTCGCAATCTCTAATCGTGCCTCTCTCTCTCTCTCTCTCTCTCTCTCTCTCTCTCTCTCTCTCTCTCTCTCTCTCTCTCTCTCTCTCTCTCTCTCTCTCTCTCTCTCTCTCTCTCTCTCTCTCTCTCTCTCTCTCTCTCTCTCTCTCTCTCTCTCTCTCTCCACTTCACGGTTTTGAATGGCATTATTTGTCGATAGAGGATCGTGTAATCCCTCGGTATGAAAGGTCGCACTCCCGGCTCCCGGCTCTGGCTCCCCATCGCGCGCTAAACCCCTGCATCGCCGTGTAAGTCCTGGTCCTGGTGACGTCCTGGTCGTGACGTAAGTCAGACTCCAGGCCCAGCGAGTCTGGAGCAGGGCCCCGAGAGTACGACTGTCCTACCAGGAGCAGAAAGTCAAACTGGCCGGCTAAAGGGCCATTCAAATATACCACGTGACCAGTTTTTATTTTTTGAGGGAGGGGGAGGGGTCTGTCAAAAGTCACGATTCAGTGTTAAATGCACGGGAAAGTTAGGTTAGCAAGTATCTCGCAAGGGGTAGGCGGGTCAAATTGTGGCCTATTTTGTACCACGTGGTATTACCCATAACTCGGACAACCTCAACAGTCCGAGCAACGCCTACAGACAGAGAGAGGGCCTTCGCCTTCGCCCGCCCAGCTGCTCGGCAGACAGGGGAGCAGCGAGCAGCCCACCGCGGCCTCCGGGGCCCTCGGCCCAGCCGACCCGGGCCGCCGCCAACAAGCGCAGCAGCGAGCAGTCCGGGCCAGGGCCGGACAGGGCCGTCCAGGGGGAGCCACTTGACAAATACAATGGATAAGCGAGCGTCGAGCCGCGAGGGGCGGGTGGACTGGACGGGGTGGCGTGGCGTGGCGTGGCGTGGCGCCTCCCGCCCCTGCCACTGCGCCTCACTGCTCTCGCTGGGTCCCTGCGGGTGCCGCACTGGAGTGGAGTGGAGGAGTGGGCGGACACAGTCTAATATTCTCATTTTCGCGCGTCCGAAACGTCGTGGCGGGGAAGCAAAGCAGCCAGGCAAATCTGGGCAAAGGCGGGCGGTGCGGATCAGCGAGCATTGCAGTGCGTGGCGTGGCGCCGGGGCCGAGGACCGAGGGGCCACTTGGAGACGGCCGGCAGCGGCGGTGGTCGTTGTCATATGGTGAAGGCACACTGATGATGGTGACGTTTGACAATCTGAATGTGAATAATGTGGTGACAGGGTGACATTGGCATGCTTCTGCTGGTCGTTTGGTGCATATTACACAGCGAGTGTGAGCGTCGGGCGGCACTCCAGACCAATCCCTAACTCATCCAGGCCGCAGGCGTTTCGGTGGTGAGCCTGGATGAGTGCCGATGGTGAAGAGTCCTCCCCCCCCCCCTCCCCCTTCCCTCCCCCAACCCTCTCTCCCACCCATCCCATCCCCTTCCCCCGTCGATGCGTCCGCACCGCAGCGGGCCGCAGCCGCCGCAGGTTTCATTTCGGGGGATTACCCAGTTCGGTTCGACATTGGAGAGTAAATACGCGAATTGCCTGGAGATACTTGAATCGGCTTCTTTTCTCCTCTTCGCCCTCTCTCTCTCTCTCTCTCTCTCTCTCTCTCTCTCTCTCTCTCTCTCTCTCTCTCTCTCTCTCTCTCTCTCTCTCTCTCTCTCTCTCTCTCTCTCTCTCTTTCTCTCTCTCTCACCCTTTCTCTCGTTTCTCTTCCTCCAAGCTGTACGCCGCGCACGTCAGGGCGCTGAAAAGGAAGGGGTGAGACAGAAAGAAACCGCAGGATAAAACATGTCAAACTGAGTGTACCAAGGTTCAACATTGATAAAAATCTAGAATCGAGTATTGGGACCACTGTAAAATTGCACAAAGCTGGAAGCTGGTGTAAGGGGGACAGATAGACATGTTCTACTGCTGTACAAGGATAAGACCGCACGCCAGTGTTTGTGAACGTGTGTGTGTGTGTGTGTGTGTGTGTGTGTGTGTTCTGTTGCATGAACGAAACCAGAGGGTTTTATTAACTTGTTCATCTTTTATTCGGCAGAAAATTGAAGCCAGCCAAGGAGAAGGCAAACACTGCGGCCGCACGCCATATCGGGGCGAAGAGAGATAGACAGAGAGAGAGAGAGAGAGAGAGAGAGAGAGAGAGAGAGAGAGAGAGAGAGAGAGA
This sequence comes from Odontothrips loti, assembly GCA_038380765.1. Classification (NCBI taxonomy): domain Eukaryota; kingdom Metazoa; phylum Arthropoda; class Insecta; order Thysanoptera; family Thripidae; genus Odontothrips; species Odontothrips loti. Next base: position 8,984,080 of record CM076244.1, on the reverse strand, counting down.
GAGAGAGAGAGAGAGAGAGAGAGAGAGAGAGATAGGGAGAGATAGGGAGGGGGCTGTGAAAGGGGTGAGACTACATGCGCGGCCACACATCACACATCACATCTCTCTCTCTCTCTCTCTCTCTCTCTCTCTCTCTCTCTCTCTCTCTCTCTCTCTCTCTCTCTCTCTCTCTCTCTCTCACACACACACACACACACACACACACACACACACACACACACACACACACACACACACACACACAAACCGTACGGTAGGGGACCGGCCAGACGGGCCAAACTGCGCCACTATACCGAATAGACTGGACGCAAATTTGCTGGCCTGGCTATCCATCATGTTCCCTCATTGTAAATTAGCTGTAAGCTGGCGGCGATCGTAGAGGGATGGGGCTGGTCTGGGGCGGGGCAGCTGGGCAGGGACGTCCCCCGCCCGCGGGCTGAAGAGCTCGAGCTGGAGAGTTGGGAGCCAAAGCTGGGAGCAGGTGTGGTCGGCCGCGCCAAGCCGCGCCCAGCGGGAAGTCCAGCAGTCAGTGCTCATTGAGACTCGCTGCAGGGCCGTGCATAGCAACGTTAAAGCAGTAGCGTATTCCGGAGAAGAGCCGAAACGTCGATATGTCACAACCATTTGGTAGGGTCACACAGCGCAGACCTATTCCTACCCCGCGCGGCCGGTGTTTTGCGCCGTGTGCCAAATGGTTGTGACATATCGTCAGCGAGAGCTATAAGCCTCCAAATTTTTGACGTTGGCTCGAGGCCGACGCCGCGGCCGGAGATACTCTCTGCTGCGGATCCCCTCATACTGGATCCGCTTTTGTGATTTTTCGTAACTTCTTGCTTCCGTTCTGGCTCTTCTCCGAAATACGCCATTCTGACAATTACATGAGAAGGGATCCCGACCCGACTTGAGGACACAGCCGGAGACACGAGACGGTGTCACAGCCGGAGACACGAGACGGTGTCACAGCCGGAGACACGAGACGGTGTCACAGCCGGAGACACGAGACGGTGTCACAGCCGGAGACACGAGACGGTGTCACAGCCGGAGGCACGAGACGGTGTCACAGCCGGAGGCACGAGACGGTGTCACAGCCGGAGACACGAGACGGTGTCACAGCCGGAGACACGAGACAGTGTCACACCCGACTCTGCACCCGCCACAAGGGATAAGGAGCGGTACCGAGCGGTCCGGACGCGGAAATCTCTTTTGAATAGGTGGCTTCTCTTTTGTGTGTGTACGCGCGCGCGCGCGCATCGCATCCGCCTGGCAAAGTAGCTCGGGCGACAACAAAATATCAGCGCCTTCCGGGCAGAGAGCGCACGCCACACCTCCGCGGCGTGTGACGTCTGTGGCCGTCCGCTCGACCCCCGCCCCGCACCGCCCCACCACCACACGACATCATTATGCTATCGACCTATCGCACTCGACTTACTCCACTCGATATATATCGAAGAGCAAGCGCGGCCCGAGATCTCGCACGTGACATGTTCAAGCCGGAGACTCGCTTTCGAGGGGGGACCGTCTCGTACTCTACTCTAGAGGTACTATAGCTATAGTACCTCTAATACTTTATAATGCGCATAACATAATACTTCCATAACTGGATTTTGTCACCCACCGCCTCGAAGATTGGCAATTTCCTTTTTTTTATGATTTTCAATTCACGGAATCAGATGATAACCCGTTGTTATACATTCATTTTTTGAATCCGCAAGAAAACGCGGCCTGCAGATCCGAAAAATATATGGCAAAAATGGGTGGGTACTACTCGGGGCTCGACGAGCGTATAGTAACATGTGAGCAAATTGTGAGAGCTGATGGCACTTATTTCTTCACACGTTTCATTTGCAGCGCAGCGACTCGCAACGTCGTCCACGGCTCTGCATGCTTAATCCGAGTGAAAGTGGCAGAAACCTTCTGGCCTCTGGGCTGTGGGCCCTGCCGTGGGACCCAGTGGGACCCAACCCAGTGGGGCGCGACCCGGGCCGCCCTTCGGCTGGGCGTCCCGTCCCTGGCCTTCCCCATCTCGCAACGCGACCGGTGGTGCGGTGCTGTACCGGGGGCAGGGGGCGGGGGCAGGGGGCAGGGGGCGGGGGGCAGGGGGCAGGGGGGGGGACCGGGGGCCGGGTTTGCGTGAATACTTGCCGCTTGCCCTCGCCGGCGATCCCTCCCCCGACTGCCATACTGGGCTTTGGATTAGAAAGGGCTGGCCGGCAGCAGGCAGCGGCTGCAGGACGCATTCTATATACCCCGCGCTCGCCGCTCTCGAGCGCGGGGTCTTGACCGGAGTGCTTCTAAGGTGAGTTACGTAACTTGAGGACGTGTGGACGCTGGCTTCGGCTTCGGCCGCCGAGGCCGCCGGCGCCGTAGACAGCAGCGCCCCGTGCCCAGCGGGGCCCGCCAAGGTTAGGAACCAGAGGAGGTTCGGGTAGTCAGTCATGGCCCGACCGTTGCTGGGCTCTGTGGCCTCGCACGACGGGGACATCCTTGGTGGGTAGGCCGGCCGACGACGCCGGAGTCCGGCGGGTCTGCCTACCCCGCAGTGGACAGGCGCCCAGACCAGGCACGCTCAGGACCCGGCCGGCGCCCGCCTGCGACTGCTGACGGCTGCTGCTGCTGCAGGCGCGGATCCAGGAGCGGCCCAAGGGAGGGGCAAAGTACCACTTTCTGCCTACTTACAGGCGGAGAGGCTTCGCAGGTTGCCCACCTTTCAGGCGCCCTGCGGGGGCCGATAGGCCCGAAGAGGGGGGGGGGGGGCACCCCCCCCCCCCTCCTGGATCCGCGCCTGTGCTGCTGCCGTACTTAGCGGAGCGGGGTCGTGGGGGTCCCGTCCCGCAGCCCTGCTTAAGCTCTGCTTTTGCTGCTGCAGGAGTGTGTGCAGCCATTACACCCCGCGCTGCTCCGCGGCACTCACGTGTGGCCGACGTGTCAAAGTGGAAACAGCACTCCAATGCGCGCTCGCTCTGTTGTACTTATGCAACACCACCTGACTGTTCGGTGTGTGTGTGTGCGCGCGCGCGCGTGTGTGTGTGTGGAAGGGGAGCTGGGAGTAATGTCATGGATGGTTTTTACCACCGACGTGCACGAAAAGCTGGTGGATGGATGCATACAGGAGTGATGTAAAGAGTCTGTGTGTGTGTGTGTGTGTGTGTGTGTGAGGAGATAAGGTGCACGCTCATTCATGTGTGCATTACCGATCGGTCTGGTCACACACGGTCTGGTCACACACGGTCTGGTCACACACACACACACACACACACACACACACACACACACACACACACACACACACAACCTCTCACTTCTGGTCGCACTCTGCCAAGTGTCGCAAGCACTCGACCTTTCGTTGTCGTGGGCCGTGGGCGGCCACGGCGTCAGATATGGGCGCAGCCGCAAACGGACCATTTTCTCTCTCCCGCTGTATTCATTTTGTTGGGTCGGGCGGAATCTCTTAGGGAGAAAGCGGTGTGAGATGTATGGGCTGACACCTCTCATCAACTCCGCGTGATATACAGTTGATGTATAAAGTTCGCTTTCACAGAACGTCTTTTTCTTTTGTGCAAATACAAAATGTGCAAAATTGACCCATAAACTGGGTGGTGTAAATTTTTATTCGTCCAAGTACGTTTTTGTACACACAGTACAGGCACGCAAGAAATTGTGCAGTATGTATACACAATTGTGTTATTTGCATGTAGGTGCGTAATTATTTACGAGGCATGTAATTGTGCCCTGTGACTTCTCGCCTCTGCCGACGCCGCCCGCGGCATTTCTCATACTAACGGCATCACTGCTGGCTGCATAGCGCGGCTGGCGCGGCCATATCTGAGTCTCCCCGCTGAGCAAAAAGAGTCCACCCCATTGTATATGCCCCCCTTATATTGCGAACATTTTACTGGCCCCCACTTTGCCTCCAAACAAGCAAACAAAAACCGCTGAATTTTCCATGTCAGCGCGAGCGGCTCTTTTTTAAAAAAGCGTGTGTGCGCGCGCGCGCCCCATCCAGCAGGAGCCGCACAACCGCAGCGCTGCTGCGCGGAAGAGCAGGGGAGGAGAGAGAAGAAATGGAGGGGAAAACGTTCTCATGGGGCACAATGACTGTTCATAGAGCAGGGGCCAAAGAGCCGTGCGGGAAACGCCCCACCCGAGCGGGGAGGGGAGGGGAGGGGAGGGGGTTCGTCTTCATCCCCCACCACACCACACCCCCGGCGCCAAGCCCAGCCCGGGGCTTTTGACTGGCCAAGAAGCTAAAAGTATAAATGGTTTGCAAGCGACCCTGCCATTGTGGAGCGCAGTCCGTGACAAAGGGCTCTGATCGCTCTCAATCGCTGTGCGCCGCGCCGCCCCGCGCCGCCCCGCGCCGCCGTTGATCGTGGGTCGTTGGCGCTTTTCGCGGTTCGCGGAGACAGTGACAGTACCCGACCGACCTAACCCGTCATCACAGTGATTCCCTCCCAGGGGGAGGGGGAGTATTCCTTCCAGGCGGGGAGTAAGAACCAAAGAAGTGGGGCAGCCGTAGTCGTGGTTGTCACGTAAAGGGGATAGCTCTTGGGTTAGCTCCAAAGTATTTATTACGATTTACGATCCATGAAGGCAGAGAAAGGGTCAGAAAAACGTGTCACGATGACTTTCTTACGCCGCTTGTTGACCTTTGACGGCAAATTGGTTTGGGGGGGGGGGGGGGGATGGTGCGTGCACAATTAAGTCATGCGGATGAAATCAAGCCCCCCGACAATGACAATGGCTCCCTGAGTGTCGCGCTCCTTGTCTTCCGCGGTCCTCGTCGCTCCCTTCTTCCCTAACGAGTCTCTATGGAGGTGAAGGGGATAGAGAGAGACAGGAGAGGGAGATTTCCTACCCGAAGTGATCCGAAGTAGTCGCCGCAGTCGCAGCCCCGACTTGCTTGCATTGTAACCTCCTTTGGTCACGTTCGGGGCGGAGAACGGCGTGGTGCAGCGCCTCCTCGCCCATACAGGCCACGGGAGCGAGGAGGACGGCGACAGTCGTATTCGTACGCACTCCCCCCCCCCCCCCGCTCCAACTCCTCCTCCTTGTGGGCGTATCGATTTAAAAGGCATTACTCTTTTCTCCCGCACAACAATCAGAGCAATTTGTGCCTTTGTGGATATCGCCAAGCGAATGGCAGTCAAGCATTGTGACCCCCTCCATCTCTCTCGCTCTCGACCCAGCCGACTGCGTCCGCGACTCCGTCCGTCCGCCTCTCTCTCTTTCTCCTCGAGTCTTTGTCGCGTGGTGCGATAGGGACAGACCGCTTATGCATTCGTGTTCTCCCTCGCACGCCCTCCTCTCGTCTTCCCGTGCCGCTCCCCGCCCAAACGGTGAGGGCTCTGGCTGCCTTGTATTCCTCAAAGACGAATGGTTTCGCCGGCACCGGGGGCCTGGGCACTCCGCGGGTTCCCCGGGAAAGCGACAGGAATAGGAAACATTTACGCAAATGGGAGCACCGGCCTCGGCATCTGTGCAACAGAAAACCAATTTTTGGACTTGCTAGACCCTTTACAAGATCTATGCGCGTTGTTAGAATAAGATGCTTTGCTAAACGTGACATTGAATAATTTCACGCGTCCGAGGACGTTAGATTTATGTACAGGCCGAGACTGAATGAACTGTCTCTCCTAGAACTTCCCTTGACTTCCCCACCCTCGATCTTGTTCGTTCAGAGATATACTCCACGCCCAAGGTCACTCCACATCACTACTCCCTGCTGACGGCTAGAACTGCAGTCATTTCAACAAATTTTATGTTTGTTTGCAAAGACAATATTTTTTACTGTGTTCATTTTATTGTTTTGCGATACAGTAAAAAACCATTACACAATTTTGAAAACAATTAAGTGAGAATTACACATATGCATTAGTTCACAAGTTACATGAAATATGTCCTAAATCTATTCTCTATCACAGTTTTATTTAGGCACAGTAATACAATGTTAAGCAATAATGAAGTTACATTTCATGTGAAAGTGAAAATATTTGAAAAGTAACTTTCAATCTTTACAAACATGGTTAAAAATAATATTCATCCTCAATCAGTGGAAAAATAGAAACATTAAGTGAATATACATACTAAGTTAAAGCTCTATTAAAGAATAAATCACAATTCATATTTCTCTTCATAGTTTTGTGATAGTGAGTAAAGCTGTTCCAAGATCTCTTCATACTCATCTAATTCAAGACCAGCTTTTGCATATGCAGGGAAGCGCCGGATGTTCAGTCGTCCTAGCTCTGAGTGAAGGGATCTTATCATCCTTTGAATTGAATCAGAGCTGCTGAGACTAGTTACAACTGGCACATCTCTCATATCTGGAACACAACATTTTAACACATAAATAACGGAAAGAAGCATAGCAAATGATATCAATTTAAGTTTTAGATCACAATGTTTCCACATTTTTACTTACTCAATAATTCAGATCGGCTACCATGGTTAAGAATGTCTCCATTGATTGCTACCGAGGGCTTGAAAATTTGTGGAAATGGGGGTTTTACTTTACATGCTGATTCACTAGATGAAACCTGAGAGAAAGTCCCATTTGAGCTGAAGGCTAAGTATGTTTGTAGAAGTTGTTTTACACTATCACAGGACAAGGCAGGATTTGGCTGCTTCTCTTCAGAATTCTGATGTGCTCTGGAAACACAATATTTCATTAAATAAGACACAGATTTTTTTAAGCTCGATTATACAGGATCAAAAAATTTAATTTGTGCTTGCTTTAGTCTTGTTTGTGGGATTCCTCTGAGTACTACAGACTGCATCCAAATTCGCTGGTTGATGTCTTCAATGTCAGGATTACAATGAGGTGTGATGGAGGTCCACAGAGGTCCTTCCCATCTCTCAAGTGCACTGAATAGATTTTCACCCTCTTTGATGCCAAACGGAAGTCCCATCGAACAGCTTGCTACAGATCGCCCATTGCGGCCCATTGGGTCCACCAAATCCGACATACGATCAAATCCAGTCTTTAATCGATATTGAAGGGTGAAGGTGTCAATAGCAGAGGCCAGAATAGCACTAGTGTGATATGGCAAAGTCGCCTGTAAAAATAAAATTACAAACTAAACAATTCTGCAAAGAAAACGATGGTATGCACCAACAAAAACTTACATTGTATTCGAGGTGAGGAAAGATTCTAGCAGGTCCCGCAGACCTCCAATTTGTGCTGTCTGTTCCAAGAGGAACAACAAGAGAAGCCAGATCACATACTTTCTGAAGACTCAAGGCAAAATTTATTGTCCTAACACACTCTTGAATTGGTGTGATGTCTCCAATAGGAGAAATGAGAGGCACACCCAAAATACTTTTGTTGCGATATTCGTCAGCCAAATATTCTGAAAGGCTGCTGGCAATGCCCCCAAACCCATCAGTTCCATCATACAAAATTTGGAATCCCTGAAGAAAAAAATTAAAAAATTATTGGAAATAAAGAAGTCCAACACTGAATTGAAAAGATAAATTTTAAAAAAGTCCATTCACTTTACTAACCTGAGCATTATCAGACTCTTCCATATAGATCCGAATGCGATCAGTTAAGTCTTCCTCAAACTCAGCATTTTTAAAGAGATTTAAACCATAGTTGTAAATCTCAAAAGGCTGTTGTTCTGAATTATGTTCCCACTCATTTGTCACTAAAACTGTTCGTGGATGGAAGCGTGACACCAAGTAGTCAGTCCATGTTTTCACATCTTTGTCCAAGTTGTAGACTTTGCTAGGTGCCGGAGCTGACTCTCCACCTGCATGACAGAATGTTGAATTTTACAACAAACACAAATAAAAAACAGCAATTCTATATGTGGCACACTTGATCAAGTGAACAGGAACAGATGTCATACCGGCAGCTGTACTCCTGTTTCCTGCGACACCAGATTCCACATCCCTCAAGAACTCATTCTTTGCAGGGTGTTCCGGAGCAACTTCTACCTGGACTTTCTCTGTGGGCCAAGGCGCTTCGCTAACATCAGGGACGGGAATGTCATAAAGTTCTCCTTCTACGCGCAGGTGTCGCAAGCTCCCTTTCAAATCAACCAACAGAAGACGAGGGGTGAAAGTCACCTGACCCTGCATCAATAGGACAATTATTAGTTTGCAAAATGTGAACAACACCATTGTGAAGTTAGTGGAATGTTGGTTTGCCCATCATACGTACCTTGGAATTGATGCCTTCCCTGAATAGCACATCGTGATCAATGTCTGATGGTTTACCCGTGTAACTAAAGCCCGCTTCCTGTTAGAAATTTGAGTAAAAGAATGTATTAAACCACATAAACAATGCATAGGAGTAAGGTTAGAGTTCACCTAGTGGATGTAAATACAAGACATTGCTTCATACACTGCGCCAACTAAATCAAAAAAAATTTCATCCTCCAAATTCAACATCTTACTTGAATATTCCACCAATGACTGCCGACAAAATTAGAATAGTGTCCCAACTGGAGTGTGAGGATCTCCCTTGATGCCGCCATGGTTGTTGTGGTTCTGAACGCACAACGCAGTACGCAGTACCGTCGCCGGTCCGACTCCGACTCACATATACTCCCTGCCGCTAGTACCCTCTATTCCGACAATACCCCATGCTCACCTTCCATGTGGAGTAGTTCTGCACTGCACGGGCCCACTAGACCCACACCGTGACGCTAGTGTTTCCGGTGGGGAAGTCCATTTCCCCTAACGTCTTATTTGAATTGAAGATCTGTAGGGCCCTCCACCCCAGACCCGTCCCTCCCATACACACACTAGGTTGAATTGAAAATTAAAAGTTTCTATTATCTGATAAACATGGCGCGGTGCGATCGCACACAATCCAAACGCGAGTTCGTTACTGTTGCAATTGCCATAGTAATTTGATGTTTTTATTATTGGTCGGAGCGGTATACATTTAAGCCATGACGACGTTGTAGAGTTTTATAATTTAGACAGCAGGTGGCGAGGGGGAGGGCGGTGCAGGCATCATGTCCATCATGTCGTCCGAGGGTGAGTTCCCACCAAGAGTTTTAAATAAACGGCGGGGAGAGGGGAGGGGATAGGGGGTACTCGCTGCTCTTTATTCTGGAACGTGTCTCCGGCTGCTGTGTACAAGAGTGTTTTCGATTGCACGGCTCCAAATAGGAACCGGTGAAGTTGCCCTCGGTGTTGTCAGGTGAGGCAGGCGGGACATGACAATTAACGGAGCCTGATGTGCGATCGGACCGATGAACTTGGCACAATGAAATTCCCATTGCGGTAACACACCGAATCTGTGTTTGACAGCTGCAAATCAGAATTCTGCCGTCTCGAGCAGCTGAAGAGAGCGAAAAACGCTAAAGCTGTTAAAGGACAAAGGCATGCCTCACGCCGACAAGTCCCCGGCGAGGTGGCAAGTCCAGCCGAACCAAGGCGTGGTCATCGACGACATCCCTGGGGCGGCCGTCGACGCGTACCTGGTGGCGCTGTCCCACGTGCTGGACCCGCGAAGCGTCACACACATCTCAAGGACCGCGGAGGGCGTGTGCGCTTTCCTCGACAGCGAGGCGGAGGCCGCGGACCTGGTGGACGAGGCGGTGCTTGAGGCATGGGCCCCTCCCCCTCCCCCTCCCCCTCCCCCTCCCCCTCCCCCTCCCCCTCCCCCTCCCCCTCCCCCTCCCCCTCCCCCTCCCCCTCCCCCTCCCCCTCCCCCTCTCTTACCGATCCACCGAAAGTACACCCAGGCTTCTACCGCGTTTTAAACATGGAGACTGGGCAGGTTGACGGCGTGGCCGCTGTGTGCCGGCGGTACCGCCTCGACAGCCGCCGCGTCATCCTAGACAACTGCCTGCCGTTCCTGCCGGACGCGAGTATCATAGAGCAGCTGCAGAAGTTCGGCCAGGTGAATCCAAGTGGAGGTGCACAACAGCGAGCCGACACCCTAGCCCGACACCGACGTGCTCACCGCCAGCCTGCTCGCCCCGCACTCTCAGGTGCTGCCGCCACTGGTCCCCCAGCCGGCCCCCACGGCCGTGCCGGACTTCGCACACGTGCTGTCCTTCACCAAGACCGCTACCATGATCCTCAGTAACACGGCGCGCACACCCTCTGTCGTCGGCGTCCCCTACGGCGGCGTCCTGGTTCCCATCTACCTGTCCGTGGAGGCCATGCCGCTAAGCAACAAGGTCCCTGTCCTTGCCTCAGTACTATCTGCCTACCGGAGGCCGGAGATTGTATCTACGGCGGCTCTGTCTCCAGCCGGAGGACGCTGTGGTCCGCCCTAGTACTGGTGCTCTCCCGCTCGTGCTCTCGTCCTCAACCACCAAGAGGAAGAGATTGGACGGCTGTGGCCGCTTCCGCACCCCCGTCGAGTCCTTCCTCTCGCGGCACCCAGGCGTCACCCTCGCGGCCACGCCGAGCCCTGGGCAGTCCGAGACCAGCCTGCCGTCGCCACAACCCCCGCCGAGGCAGAGGACGACGCTGCTGCCGCCGCCGAAGAGGCGGAAGAGCTCGCCGCCAAGGGTGAGGAGCAGGGGGCGAGGGGGCTTGGGGGGCTGTGAGCCGCCCCTTTCCTCCGTGACGGGACAAGCTACCCCCGCAGGCCGCAGACTTCAGGTCGTTACGCCATGCGCTGCGACATTTGCAGATGGCTTCCAGGCTCAGTGCGTCCGGGGCCTCGTCCGTGACGCCGAGCGCCAAACCGTCCGCGATCCCCGTGGCGGCCGCCCGGCTGCGGGAGCTGCGGCACGATATCAGCCGGACCAGCTGTAGCAGCGGCGGCAGCAGCGGCGGCAGCAGCGGCGGCAGCAGCGGCGGCACCATCGGCAGCAGACTCCTCGCTGGCGGACGCTCCAGGCTACCCCTTCCCCGCCGCTGCCCGCCCCCCGCGCGCCCGCCACCTGAATGAGCGGCGGGTGCGAGGCCGTAGGGGGAGCTACAGGGGCCGCCGTGCGGGGACACGCGTGCGGACAGGGGCTCATACCGACGGTCGAGGGTAAGCGCCGGGGCGCCGGGCCGTCCCCAAACACCCACAATCACCTCCACATGTACGGCCTTGACGACCTGAAATACATGCGTGCCTTCGGTAAATTGTGTTTTTCTTATGTGTAACTGCACATCAGCCCCCTCCCCCCATGCACGCCCTCGCCCCCGCCCCGTGCCCGAGCCCCCTGTCAGCCCGGCCGGGGCGGGAGCTTGCGTGCACCGCGGGCATGTCTAGTCCCCGGCCCCGTGGGGGCCCCGGCCCACGTGCGGCGGCAGTCGATGCCGGGCGGAGCGGAAGGAGTTGTGGACAGGGCGTTTCTTGTCCTCTATATTTCCCCTTCAGTCCAAATGACCGAAGAAGACGGGAAAGGGAGAGGGTGGGCTGAGCCAACGCATTTCCACGAATGGCCTCTGAGTGGACCTCGAGCCGCACGTTCGACGATGTCTCTCGTCAGTGTCATCAGCTGAGCTCTCTAGGATCGAGGTCGCGTGCGGTTTCGCATGTATGACCCCGGGGCCGGGGCCGACGGGGTGCTGAGAATCACTGACAGGGACGGGGACCGGGGCCGGGGCCGGGACCGGGGTGGGCACGGATAAGCGCGCGTGCTGACAGATGTTCCGTTTTCCCAAAGCCATAAAAAGGGACGGTTAACAATAGTGTGTCCTGGCAGGGCTGGGCAGCGCGCGCGGTCATGGCGCGGTTTTGTGTTGTGTGCGAGTTCGGGACCGAACTGGGGCGTGCGAGGGGAGGGAACCAGAGGGGTACCAGAGGGGACAGACGTGTCGCATGGGGGCTAGGGCGGGAGGCGGGAGGAGGGGCGCACTCGGTGAGGGGGTGAGGGGCCAAGTGATCGGAAAAGGGTTGTTCGCGTACGCCGTTAGCTCTCGATGGGGCAGTCGTGTGCTGGCTTCGACATCATGGCGACACAGCCCGACGTCGCCGAGGGCAGCGGCTCGCAGCCGCGGGGGTCCCACTCCCACATGAAGGGCCTCGTGCAGGAGGCGATGGCGCGCCGGGCGGCGGCGGAGGAGGGTCGCTGGACGTCGGGGACGGCCGTGACGCCGCCGTGGGTCATCGCCTCCCGCCGCCGCGATGGTCTGTCCGCCACGGACGCGGCGCTGCGGGCGCTGCTGCGGCCCCCCGACGTCCCGCAGACCAAGGCCCGGCCGAGGCCCGCGTTCTACACCTTCCCGCGGAGGGTCCCGCTCAGACGCAGGCACTACTGGGGCTGCCGCAGGCCGTCCACGGCGCCGCCGGAACCCACGGGTAGGTCGTACACGACTAGGGACGAAGAGCCTGCGGGGTAGGCAAACCCGCGACCGTCGAACCTTGCGGACGAGTCGAACCAGTCTAACGCGGTGCTGCCTCTGCTGTGGCTGCCTGGCTCTGCTTCCCGTCCCGACGGTGTCTGTGACAGAAAAATGCCATGGGAGCTAGGGGAGAGGAATGGGAAGACGGTCGGCTTTCTCATCCGAAGCCCCCACAAAAATGCATGAGGCATTCGTGCCCGAATGACGGACGTCATCTGTCATCCCCTTGGTTCCTCACCCCTCCCCTCCGACGTGTCAGCAAGCAGCGCCGCCTCGAACGCGTGCAGGCGTTGGCAGGACAATATCTTGCCTTCTTTTATACATCCGCGGGTCATTGTCGACTGTCACCTGTTCACCGAGTCGAGCTAAGCCCGGGCTGAGCCAAGCCAAGGCCGAGCCAGGCAGAGCCACGGCCCAGCAGTCAGTCGTACCGCTATACGGTAGGCGGGTAGGTTGCCGAGGGCCGACGGGGACGTGTGCCTAAAGTTGCGCCGCCGGGAGGACGCCGAGCATGTGGGAGTGGGGGTCGCAGGCGTTCGAGTCTGAGGTCTCGGCCTCGGAGAAGACCTGGGATTACTACCTGCCAGGTACTGCTACCGCAGAGGGGTCGCGGACACGGCTGCAGCGCGCGGACCGAGCGACGGCCAACGGCAGGCTGTAGGGGCTGGGCTGGGTTGGGCTGGGCTGGCTAAACCCCCCCGCTTGGCACGACCAGGCTCGACTCCGGACCTCCCCCAACCCCAGACCCGCCCGGTCGGCCCGGTCTCGGTCCGCGCGTTGCCGGCCGCTGCAGCTCGTCCTTGTATGCCGTGTGCGTTTCATTGCAGACTTCGACTACGTAGTGCGTGAGCAGGAGCAGGCCCGGGTGGCGTTCGGGTCGGCGCAGGCGCGCGCCGTCATGCCACTGGCCGGGCTCCAGGGGTCCGCCTCCAGGTTGGCCAACCTGGCGATGCGCGCCACTGACGGTCTGCACCACGTCGGGCCTGGCTCCTACAGTGCTGCCAACGCCGGCGCATTCTACGAGGTCCTCTACAAAGTAAGTCAGACGCAGTTCTGTTGGCGGCCAGCTGTCCGCTTTGTCACGCTGTCAAATCTGAACATGACTGTAACTTCAAGTGTCCGTCCCGTCTCGCCTAGCCCAAGAGCCGCCCGTGTTCCGCTGTGTTTTCATCCAGGTGACAAGCACGCGAGGAGTAGGAACTGGCGCCCGCACCGCCCTCCGCTTCAGAGACGTGGACCAGCATCTCCCGGCGCCTAACACCTACCGGCTAGTCAGCTGGACGCCGTCCTCCCCCAGCAAGGCCCCCTTCAACACAGCGTCGTTACGGAAGCCCCTAACCGTCTCCAACACGCCCGGGTACGCTGGGGGCCGGTCCGTCGGGGCGCGGCGCTGACCTGCCCTGTTCCTGGCCGCTAACGCTAACGCTCCGCCCGTTCTGCCCTCTCTGCCCTCCCTGCCCTGCAGGCCCGGCTCGTACTCCCCCGGCGCGTTCAGCCTGCCCGGCGTGCCTGTGGCCGTGCGCTGCGGCGCCGGCGAGGGCCCCGGCCGCTGCGAGGGCTGCCTGCAGGAGCTGCCGCAGGGCGTCGAGTTCTGGGCCTCGGACCAGTCGGTGCAGGGCCTGCCCCGGGGCAGCGTCATGTGCCAGGCGTGCATGCTCAACGCGCGCAGGTCGCTGCCTGGACAGCTCGCCCGCTTCAACCGCTGGCAGCTCGACGCCTTCAAGGTACACTATTTCATATTTTCGTTGCGTGGCCTAGGCAGCGTTGACTTACGAGCGGCGACCCCTGTCGGCATGGTGGGTGGGCCGGGCCCAGGGCCCAAGGCTCTTGCGGCTCTGGTCTTCGTCCGCTGTCCCGGCCGTCCCCTAACCGCGCTGTGTCTGCCCGTCTGCACAGAAATCCCGCGACTGCTCCGACATCCACCGCCACGAGGGCACCCGGGCCAAGATCCTGCTCGTCGACCCCAAGACAGTGGCCAAGCGGCGCCGGAAGGAGGCCTACCTGTCGAAGTACTTCCGGGACCACTTGGTCCGGGACCCCGACCACATGCCCGGCACCGAGCCCGCCTCGCTGAGTAAGTGACGAGGCGCTTGGACACGGACCGCACGGGCCGCACTCACGGCGAGCCTTCAAAGGTTTTACCGGGACTGACGGACGGCGTACTCCCAAACGGAACGCCGCGTACATCTTTTTAACATGCCGACGCCATCGCCATGTGAGTGTAAGTGCGCCAAACAGCGCCAAGAAGCTCGTCGCGGCGAGCGCCAAAAACAGCCGACGACGGGGGATAACCTCCCGAAAGTGCAGAAATAAAAGAAAAGAATTCTGCCCTGTTTTAGACTTACTGCTGTATCTAGCTTTAATGCGTTTTAACCTGTGATAAGACAAACTGTACATTTACGTATATGTAATTTTTATGTGGAAAGGATCATGTGGGGGGAGGTACATGGCCTGCTCTCTCCCTCTCTTCCGCTCACAGCCGAGGAGGAGCCGCAGCAGGTGAATCGCGCGCCGGTGACCGATTTCTGCTGCCTGCACGAGGCCTTCAACAGCTTCAACAGGGACAGAATGTCGTTCGGCCTGCGCACCTCCCTGCCGTCCGACCTCTTCTACAACACCTCCAAGAGGTGCGCGCTGGACTTCCACGCGTCCACCACGTCGTCGGGGGCCTCGGGGTCGGCCAGACCTTCGGCCAGGGCGGACGCCTCCTCCACGTCGTCCCGGACGGCGGACAGGGTCTCGGCCTCGTCCAGGATGAGGACAGCGTCCACGGATCAGGAACGGAGCAGGCAGCAGCAGCCCCCCGACGAGGGTGTCAGCCTTCAGGAGTCCATAGCCTAAGTTACACTGCGTCGTGTAGCGTAGGGTAGCTGTCTAAGTTTTGTAAATATGTTAATTGGGCCGCGAAGGCGCCAGTGTGCGAGTGAATCTAGTCACATACAGTGCTACGACTTATATATTGTATAACATCAGGAATTTGTCCTTTTTTTCTGTCCTACTGCAGTAACCTGGTTTGAAGTGCAAAAATGGAATGTGTTCCACTTTGCAATTTACAGTGATATATGACAACCGTGTTGGTCAGAGTTGTGGAATAAAGTCGCAATATTTTGCCACATTCATGTTTTATCCCCCGCCTTTGACAAAGTTGAGAGCTGGTCCTCCTCGGAGGGCGGGCGTGCCAGGAAGGCCCCTCGTGCGGAGATCTGTTTCGGGGCGCGATTCGAATGGCATGAATTTCCTCTACTTTCGCGGGGCTAAATCGCCGCCTTCTCGCCTTGGATACAGTGACCAACAGTGACGGGGCGAAAGAGGTGCGAAGCGGGTCAAGCGGCGGCCGCTTGTGTGCCGGCGGCGTGCAGCACGCCAGTGAGAGGAGAGGAGAGGGCCGGGCGGCCGCCGGCTGTCACCGTGATGCGATCGAGTGGTTTACCTCATGGCGTCACAATGCACGCTACCCATTGTGCGATGAGTGCAGGCTGCCTACCCGCCCGACGGCAGGGGCAGAGCAAGAGCCGGCCAGCGCGGTGCTCACGCAATCCAAGCCGCAAGACGTCCGACCCGGACCGTTCCGCTCGAAGCCGTGCCGCGTCCTCTGAGAGCGGTCTAGACGGGCCGAAGCTGGCCCGGGCCCGGACGGACTGGCTGTTCCTCGCCGCCATGCTGTACTCTAATTTGCTGCTAACGGCCTCCTCTCCTGGATGCGCTCGGCGCGTCGCAGTGGCGGCTGGCTGGAGGTTAGGATGCTTCGAAGCGAGGCCGAGACGGGCCGGGGGCCGGGGTCGAGGAAGACGCAGGCCGACGAGACAGGCGCGCGCTCGTCTCCCTAATTGGGACACAAGTTCCTTCAAATTTTTGTGCGCCTGCCACCTTCGCTTCAAGCACACACCGCGGAGCCGCGGAGCTCATCGCACGGCTCATCGCCGCTCCGCCTCCGCCTGCTCCGCGCTCTCACTCGCACCGCAGGACGGGAGGGGCGCGGGCACCCTAGGGCACCCGCTGCGGCGCCGTAGACAAGGATGCAGCATGCAGCGCAGCAATTAGTTTTACCGCACCGCCGTGTCGAGTGGCGGCGGCGACGCCCGCCACGCCCCGCCAGGGGACGTGGCCGCGGCCACGTACCGGAACACCCCATCGACGGAACGCCCTTGTGCGATTCTGGGACCATCCTTAAAGTACGTCTGTTAACGGTGTTGCTAGTGCGTCGGCGAACATAGCGCCTGTTGTGTAGGCAATCCCGACTTGTGCACGCACGCGTGTTGTGCGGGCTGGCCTACCCCGGCACCTGCAGGCGCCTGGCGCGGCGCCACTGCTCGCGCTGTTGTATTCCCACTTACTTTCTGCACGCCGCCCCTGGCAACAGTGGGTTGTCAGACGAAACGTCTCGCTGACAGCGGCCGTCCTGGAAACAAAGCACGGCCTGGGTCGAGGCCTGGGCTGCCGTATGAGAGGGCCGAAATGCGTGCACCGTGACCTTGCCGGGCCCCGCAGGCTCCGCTCCTCTCCCTTCCCTGCTGGTGCTGCGGGCCCCGCAGGCTCCGCTCCTCTCCCTTCCCTGCTGGTGCTGCGGGCCCCGCAGGCTCCGCTCCTCTCCCTGCTGGTGCTGCGGGCCCCGCAGGCTCCGCTCCTCTCCCTTCCCTGCTGGTGCTGCGGGCCCCGCAGGCTCCGCTCCTCTCCCTTCCCTGCTGGTGCTGCGGGCCCCGCAGGCTCCGCTCCTCTCCCTTCCCTGCTGGTGCTGCGGGCCCCGCAGGCTCCGCTCCTCTCCCTTCCCTGCTGGTGCTGCGGGCCCCGCAGGCTCCGCTCCTCTCCCTGCTGGTGCTGCGGGCCCCGCAGGCTCCGCTCCTCTCCCTTCCCTGCTGGTGCTGCGGGCCCCGCAGGCTCCGCTCCTCTCCCTGCTGGTGCAGGGGACGTCCGCCCGCCGCGGCCGACGGGCTGCATGCATGCTGCATGCTAGGTCAGCGGCGCCAGCGCGCAAGCTGTGGGCCAAACGGCTCGGTTAGGCCGGGAACGGGGAGCGGCAATAAAAACATAATTCCCGGCGCTAGTTGGAGCCGAGCTGAGCTGCCATCGCACCTCGCCTAAGTGCAGCCCGCAGCCCGCGGCTCGCCCGGCCCGGCCCAGCCTCCCTACTTTGTCGGCCCATTACCCGTTCCGCGTGTAGTGTGGCGCAGCCCGGGCGCAGCGCGGCGCCTCGTCAAGGCGAGAACACAGTCGCTGACGCATCAGACACACGGCCCGAAAATCCGCCCCGAAAACCCTGTCTCCTCGAGGATGCACAAAATCACTATACCAGGTGTACCATTTGCCCCGCGACAAGGAAAAGGTAGGCAAGCCCGCATCGCACTAGCTCCGTCTCTTTCTGTCTCGGTCGGACGCGTGAGAGAGAAAGGGCAAGTAAGACACCTGGTAGAAAGGTGACTAACGCGAAAAAATGTATGGTTCGCTGAATAGGCGTATCTGTATTTTCCCCTATAATCCAGCGAACACTTCCCTATAGCCCAAACAAAAATTAGAACCTGCTATATGAGTGAGCGAAAAATTCGCTGTCAGCGAAAGAAAACCTCGAGATGCGTTGTCAAACCTTCTGAATTCGCTACTTCAGCGAAATGTTTTCATCCGTGACGTCGAGCAAGGATTCCAACCCTGAGATTAAAAATTCGCCATTGGCAGCCCGTTTTCGTCACACATCCACACGCATCGATCCCGCTGGTACATCTCCTGTCCTGCCCAGTTTGTCGCCACCACACGCCAAGTGTGGCGGGAGGCGACCCGTGCTCGTTGCCTCTAATTTTTGCCCCTTTTGGAAGGGTGCCGCGCGGCGCTGTGCGCTGTGCCTCGCGGAGGCGTCGCGGCGGTGAGTCTGCGGTTTGCCACCGCAAGAGCACGGCGGTGGGTGCGACAGTGCGACACTGTGACGGGCCGCGGGACTGGGTTAGGCTTGGCCCTACACGGCGGCAACTGCAAAATCGATCAAACGGGCCGCCAAAAAACACAAATGCCGTTAAAAGTCGACCGGAAGTGAAGGGCGCTGTTATATGTTATATGTTCATCATTCGTGAGTAGTAGAAAAATACACATTTTCTGCAGCGCTTACAGAACCCGGCCTTTCCATACCCTAAGTACTGGGTGGGTGCTGTTTCTTACCTGAGCGTTGATTTCCTAGCCTACGCAGCAGCCTTCTAAAGGCATAACGAACACCTGTTACCCCCCGATCGTACGCTGACAGTGTCTGCTTGGGTCGGGAAGGGACTGACGCGAGGCGCTGAGGAGCGAGTACGTGGCGCCCCGATGGTGCCAACGAGTGTGCCCCCCTTCCCCCCTCCCGGCCCAGCATTTGGCGATGCGGCGTCTGCCTTTGCCACAGCTTTGCACTGCTTTGCACTCGACCCTGCGCTGGGAGAAGCCTCCCCCTCCCCTCCCCTCCCCGAGGTCTAAGTGCAGCGCAGGGCCCGCTTCTGCCATGCGTTTCATATAAAAGCGGTGGCGGAGGGCCCAGACATCATTCGGCCCCAGCAGCCGTCTCAGGTATCACCTCCCAAGCTCCACAATGGCACCGGCACAGGTACGTCGGGGCCCCGCCTCAGGGCACGCCCCAGGTGCACACCGAGCTCGGCATGGAGCTCATGAACCGCTTGACCAGTGACGTCGAACGCCCTCCCCTTCCAGAAGTCCCTGGTCTGCGTGGCCGTGTTGGCCGCCCTGCTCGCACCGCTGGGGGTGTGGGCAGAGCCGCCCTCCAGCAGTTACCTGCCCCCGGGCAGGGGCGGCTTCGGCGGCGGCGCCAACCGGCCCTCCTCCAGCTACGGGGCGCCGGCCTCGTCCTACGGGGCGCCCAGCGGCGGCGGCGGCGGCGGCTACGACGACCAGTCGGTGAGTGAACAGTGCGGCCGCGGTGTCACAGGGGCCAGGGGCAGCCAGGGGCAGCCAGGGGCTGAGCGCGGTGCACTGTGGGTATTCAGCAGAGGCAGCCTTCCGTTGTAGTGCACTCCCTGCGCGCTGCTTGACGCGATGCCGCCATCAGCGGGCTGGCTGGAAGCTCAGCAGGCTCCGCTCAACTTCATGCGTTCTCTCTCGTTCCAGGAGCCGGCCAAGTACGACTTCATGTACGAGGTGGACGCCCCCGAATACGGCACGCAGTTCGGCCACCAGGAGAGCCGCGACGGCGACCTGACGCAGGGCAGCTATCACGTGCTGCTCCCCGACGGCCGCATGCAGACGGTGCAGTACGTGGCGGACGCCAACGGCTACCGCCCGCAGGTGTCGTACCAGGGCACCGCCAGGGCCGGCGGCGGCCCCGGCGGCCCCGGCGGCTTCGGCGGCTACCCCCGCGGCGGCCCCAGCGGCGGCGGCGGCGGCTACCAGTACTAGTCCAGGACTGCCTTGACGACACCCGCGGCGCCGTCGACGGCGTGCGGGCCGGACGGCAGCCCCCGTCGATCGCGGCCATGAACAACAACGACACCAACCTGTCCAAAATCGCCTCTGTCTGTGAATAGAGTTTGCCAATTAGTTAATTGTAAAAAGTGAAAAATAATCAGAAATACAGCAAGCCCGATGCCATGACATCCAAAACTCTCAAGTGTACTTTTTGACGAAAGCCATGAGTCACCCTTCACCAGAATCACCCTCGCACACTTCAGGATCACACCGCCAGGTGCGGATCAGGTGGGAGGCCAGCCTTACCAGGAGATCCTTGGAGATCCGAATCCGGACTGAAGCGATCAAGACCAACAAGGAAGGTAAAAAGGAACATGAATACTCTCAGTTGTTTAGTATGAGCAGCGACCGCGGATCCATTTTGGCGGCAGATGTTGATTTTGCTGCCTACCTGCTCGGCGTTAGGTTGTCCCAGTGGGGCCGACTCGCCTGAGCCGTGTACCCAGTACTATATTATAAGTACTACATATATTATAACATATTATACATTCCTCAAAATTACCATAAGTATCATGTACTTCATGTACGATGATTGCAAATACAAAAATATCACGCAGTGGTCAGAGGTCGCAAAGCATGAACTTCAAAACTTACTCTAGACTTCAATTCCTTAAAATTTTCTGGATAAGTGATTTTGAAAACAGGCATTTGAATTTTGAGCGGACTCACTACATGGGCCTCATGCTTACTTTTTTTAGGATTCAAATGCAGTTGCACATTAATATTATCTGTACCTGCAAAAAGGCAGCAAGCTTCATTGAATGCTTATGGCATAGTATAAATAGGTTTGTACATCCTAACACAATTTACATATGATAACAATGTCATTGCTGTACCCTACCTGTGTTTAATATTGTGATTGGATCAGGGATTTAAAGGCCCGTAATATTACCGGTAAGATTCGCTAAGTTACCGTAACTTACGGTAATATTACCCGACCTAGAAAAATGTGGTATTTTTCGGTAATATTCAGATTTTCAAACTCTGAAAATGGCTGCATTCGATGTAAAAAAAAACGGCAAAAATGGGTGGGTCCTACCTCGTCCCAGACTTCCGTCCGGAACCGTTCCTGCTTAACTTCGGTGTTCGGATGGGAACCGGTGTACCAGGAGTTGACCGCCGCTAAGACACAGGCACGACGCAGCCACCTTGGTAGGCAGGCTTCCGCAACGGCCAACATCGCCCCTTCCGCTGACCAGATTTCAGGAGTCAGCCCCCTTCGACCAGCCAGTTGGTCTGTGGCCCTAAAGCCACTCCCTCGCGGATTGAGAGGGAGGTAGGATGCCCAGATCGTACACGGCCGAAGCCGATTGTACTCTACTCTTCTACGCCATGTATCCAAGTAGGTGTTGCCCGAATACTCCAGATTCCGAGGCCTTACGCTTGAAAAATGTAGAAGGCCGAACCCTAGGCCTCTACATTTAACTTCTGCCGAGTCTTGGCAAGCACCATTCCCCTGCTCGGGCGTCGAACCACTGAGTCAACGAGTGTATTCAACCTCCGGGGAATGTCCGCGGCCCAACGTCCGCGGTCACTCAGACAACACACTTTGAACATGTTCTTTTGGTATATTTTACCCACCATCCTCGGTCGGCAGACTTCAGAAAAATTTTTACTCCGGCAAAGAGTTGAACCCTGGACTTCACGGTCACCGACCGGCCCGCTGGCCCACTACGTTACGGAGCTGAAGTGGAGAGGAACAGCGCGCTGTTGATACTTTAGCCACTGTTGTCCCGCAGAGAGCAGAACCGATGGGATGATTTGGCTACTGTTCTGTGGAAAACATACTAAAGCGTACTGTTTTAAACAAATACCTGCTGTAAATAAATCTCTCTCATTTTTACCAAAAATACCCGTAACTTACCTATCTTTCCGTAACTTACTGTAAGGTTGAATCTTACTGGTATTTTTAAATCCCTAGATTGGATATTGCTTCATCTCAACAAGCAGAGGACATTGGAAAACCGAAGGAATTGCGTTTCTGTGTAATGTGTTTTTGAACTTGTTAAAAAAATCCCCCAATACAAAATGATTTTCACATATGTATCTGCCTATTGGTGCACGATTTTGATGATGGAAGTCGAAAAAGCTCTGGAATTCCTGCTCTTTGAATCCACTGTTTACACCTGAAGGGAATTCCTTTTATTGGATTGAATGACATCATATTTTATTGATTACAATTGCACCCACGCGAAATTTTCTCTGCATGGTAATGTGGCCGCAGTTATAACTTACCCCCTAAATCTTTGGAAACAGCCTTGGGCCCAACATTAAGAGGTGTCATGCTTTGGTTCAAGACTTATGCAAATTTTCTTGTCACTTTGGAACTATATGATAGATCAGCCTGCTACCTGGTACTTCTGCTCTATTTTTACGGTTTTCTTTGCCAAGGTAGGGTTTTTATGTCTCTATTCATTTTTGCGTTTGGGATCGTATAAAACCAATACGAGTTATGTGTGAGGAAGCACTTTAATCTGCCAAAACCTGCGATAACTCTGTCGAGATAGTGTAAAGGTATTTGTGTTTGAATGTTGTCATCTTGGATAATGTGTCTGTTACGGCGAAAGACCGGAGTTCGGCGAATGTCAGGATTCGCCACTTTAGCCGGCTCCCCAAACCAGGTCCCCAAGAAGCACTGATGCTGCTCAAGAACGAGACTAACTTGTGCAAGTGGAGGAATAAAAATGGAGGAAAAAACACATCGTCAGTGTATAAAATACTGTATTTGATGATTTTAAAAAAACATCGCACAAAACAAGATATCCACATAAAACTTTTTCCAATCACAACCAATTTAACTTGATTGCACAAAAAATTCTGATTAAAACTTTATTACAAGATCGAGTAACCTGCTAATAGTAATGGTATGCTGACGCACATGCCCTTCATAGCCACTTTCCTGAGGAGTTGATAACTTGAAGTAGTGAACCTTTCAGCACGAGTGTAGACAATCCCCATTATCACATAAACAAACACAAACCTCTAATAGAGATCTGAGAGCACAGTAAAATTAAAAAATAATTGCCAGAAAGCACACAAATTTCAAAAGAATTCTGGTATAAATTATGAAACTAAACAAATTGCGGTTCAAATATTAGGATTGAGACCACATGAGAACTTACATGTATTGACAAAGCACAGAACTGTCCAACAGTAAACACTACAAAAACAGCACAAATGATTTTTTTTAAATGATTTAACTGGGAATGAGTAACACATATGTCACAGGATTCGGATATATTCTTTACTACCGGTGTATTTTTGACAGCAAAAGGCGGCTGGAAACCTTGTCTACAAAAATTCTTTAAGTAATGGTAATAATCCCCTGTAAGATTCAGTTATCAATAAAGTCATTAGATAACTAGATTAATTCAAGTCTGTCAAAGGAATATCAAAGCTCCTTTAAAATTATTACCCTAGTCTCCCATAAATTAATGACGAAGTATGTAAAGCCTGGTAATAACATTTACAGAACACAGTACAAGTGTTTAACTTTGCACCCCTCTCTGTCTGACAGGTGCTAATACTATTTAACAAGTAGATACACTTTCAACACAATTTACCATGAGTACAATTGAGAAGCTTCCTTCAGTAAACACAAATATAAGGATTTAAAAAAAAAAGTTACCTAGAAGGTGCCTGCTAAAAGAGGCTCAACACCACAGCATTTGAAGAATTCCGAGAACACATTGTTTCCAATTCAAGCCCTCAAGCTTAAATTGAGTCATTCTATGACAAAGTACAGAATTAAAAAGAAAGTAATTTTTTGAAAATGGGCACCACACAAAAACAAAATTAACAAAGCAAACAGGAAATCTTCTAGAGCTTTCCAAGCACAAACAGTGGAACAACATGTCTCATAATTTTCATCTGCCTAAGTTAACAGTTTTGTTCCCTAAAAATGGTAGTTGGTTACTGAAGCAAATGTGGAAAAGCGTTGCTGGTCAACTGGCAATCACCAGGTTTTAACCCTAGAATAATGTTGTGAGCTCTTTCACAAAATTTTGTGAATGGCACGTATCATATGTTCTGAGACCTCTCCACACCAGTTACATTTCAAGAAAACAAGAGTTAGTTGGTAATAAAATGCAATGGCAGTAAATTTCCTGATATGGTATTATAATCCAGTTTTTATTTTAAAAAATAATAAAACAATTATTCATAGTTAACCCAGACAAAAATGTGCACTGAAAGAATGGAACAGAAGTGTTCCACAGAATTCAAAACAAAATTTCCTCTTAACGACTTAACAAGGAGCTCTACTCCTCTCAAACAACTATTCAAAAACATTTACAATTACAAACCAACTTTACCCTTTCACAGAAATTTTCCCACGCTGGCATGAGAACTTCACAACCTGTTCAATCACAATACTTTCAAATGTACTGTGCCTGAAAGGGAAACAAAGAATTCATTTGGAAGACCAGTTACCTAAGAACTCTATATTGCAAAACAACATCAGTTGCCAGCCGTTCAAAATGCCAAAAGCTTGAAACTGTACACTTAAAATAAAAGTGTCAAATGATTACAAGTGAGATACAGTAGTAGGGTTGTGCACACTCTTTACAAGGAAATAATAACAAATGTAAATTCCCAAGGTCAACTGGATCAGCCATTCTAAAGAGCCAGTGTAAACTGTTAAGAAGTTCTCCCCACCATTCAACACAAAAACAGATGTACAAATTTAACATTTAAAATATTGAAATAAAGAATAACTAAACAAAAGAATGCGTGCTAGATGTGCCTCACAATTGCTGAACCAAAACTTTGCAGTATTTGCAGTGAATGATACATTTTACCAACAAATATAGCAAATGCTAGAGCTCAACAATAGTTTGGTTTTATTGGTACCAAATATAAGGAAAGTTTCATCAAAACAGAAACAAGAACATTTCAGACTAAATATAAGTGAGACAAAAATGAATTGGCTGGAACTATATACTAACTTGCTTGTAACTAACATAAAATGAATGAAGGATGTGAAAGCTTAATACAGTCATGCACGTACGTGCTTTAATATTAATAATATTTTTTGTATCTAACCTAAAGTCAGGTCTGAGCAGCAAACGAGATCTCTATCTTTACTCACAACGTAGAGGACTTCATTACGCCCGGGATTTTTTTGATTTAAATGACTTGAAAGTTACTGCTTTTCCTCAGAGTAAGCTGAAGTCAGATTTCAATGCCAGATAAGAAAAACTCCACCACAAGTCAAAAGAAAGTACACTGGCTTGCAAGGTGCAAGATTCAAGTCCCAAGTGCATACTAAAACTCTATTTAAGGTCAAATTTTGGCACAGTGCAAAAAAAAGGAAAGGAAAAAAAAGGGCGAAAGTATATGCCACAGGAAAGAAAGGAAAAATAGAGGCATGGGATTAAAAAAAAAATTAACAAGGGATGAAATATGCAAACTTTAGATTTGACAACAGTTAGAATCCACAATTTGACACATGGTTGCAAACACACTGTTGTAGGAGAGATCAAAATTTAAATCCCAGAATTTTCTAAAACTACACCACTTTGAAATACAACAATCCAAATTATCAAAGGGTCTGGTTTTCTTGACTCAAAGAGATAAACAACGGTAGCATGGAATTTGACAGTCAACACACATTTTGATATGAGAGTTTTCCTTCTAAATTTCAAGAGGAACATGAAACGAACAACAAAGTTAAATTTCGTGGTGATACTTCTTCACGTCCACTAATGTAATAATGAGACGGGATGGTCCATTGCATAAAACAACAGTTATTTGCCACACACACGCACACACACATGTACAAATAGGATCTGCAAGGATAAAAACCTTAGTTCCTAAGTACTATGGACTCATCACAGCTACTTTCCAAGCTGATAAGGTAAAAACAAGTCCACACAGGTAACATTTCTTTTTTTTAATAACATCCAGTTGCACTGATTTACCAAGGAGAAGTACTTTAAAGGGGGCACTTACTAAACCAATGTGATTATGACATTTTCGCATTCATGGCTAAGTCTTTTTTAATAGCCTCTTTGATAGAATTGGCACCCACTTTTCAGTTGAAGTGCTACATTATTGCTGATAGATACTTCAAGCTTAGCACCCCTGGTGGGATGCAATGCTGAAGAAGATCCACCTCGGAGTGTGCAAACTACATCGTGATGTGATCCTACATCAGGACAGAAATCTTCAGTCAGCCTTTTCAATATATAATGGGTACCCTCATTCATGGTAACAGTCCTAAGAGGAATAATTGAGATTAAATGCAGGGGTAAGCTGCTACACTGTAGCAGGGTCCCATTACCCAAATACTAAATGTAGAAAATTTCCTAACTCAGTTCCAAATTATGAGCCTCCATCAGCTTTCCATTCATTACCCGGAATAATGGATAGTATTATGAGCTCACATTAATCTCTATTCACTTTAGCAATGTCTTAAATTAACCACAGCAAGAACACATGTATTCAACTCATATCAAATTCATACATTCATCAGACAGAGCAAACACCAGAACACATACATTGTTATTCTATACTTCATCATAATAAAACACCATTTTAATTTAATCAATGTAAGAACATTTTAAAAAATGCTCATGAATGTAGGAAACCTTTTAACTGTAACAAATACAAAATTTCTTCAAAATTTTGGCTTCTGTGTTCTACGCACAAATGCTGGTATGTAGGTATGTACTTCTCTGAAAACAATCCATTGAGTTACAATTATTTATACATCCCACAAATTTATTTGACATTAATAGCACTTAGAGATAAAACAAAACACTGAACACAAATAAAAAACATCAAATTGGGATCTAGACTACACAGCTGATAGCAAACTTGAAAGCAGAGCGGTTATAAATATTTTTTTCACATGTAAATATGAAATTCCATAACAAAAGGAAATCACAGTCACTTAAAAAGATGGCAGAATAGATTTCATCCCCAATCAGATGGTTCAAATGGGGAACAGCTGTAACACTGAGAACAAACTTAACATTTTCAGTGTAACCAGATCTATTTATAAGCTCACACGAATAGTAACAATGGTCTTTTCTTTCATTAAAATTTTATTCATGTGTTCAAATCACAGTAAAAAAAAATCCAATCGTAACATAGGTGCTCCCTGAACTAAAAACAGGGTAGGTTTGGGATACAATGTCTTTTAGCAGGTCGTTTCCAAGGAGCCGTCCTTAGCCTCTGTGGCAGCGCAAATGATGGGTGATGCCTTTTGGCTGGCGGAACCCGCGGAGCGCACTGAACCAGGCGATCCGTGCGAGCTCAGATAATTGGCCATCAGTCGATCCAGACATCGGCACTTGTCCCATTCATGGGGTTGACAGGAACACGCGGGTGCGTTTACAGGTTCGGGTAAGGGGGCGGGAGAGCGTTCCCGAGGAGAGGAGGAGGGGGCGGGGGAGGGGACCTTCGGGGAGGGATCACGGACAGCGGCAGCGGCAGGATTTGGAGCGGACGGGGAGGGAGAGAGGCCGCAGGAGAGCCCCTTGCCCCCAGGGGTGCGGCCACGGCCACCAGCGGGATCAAGCGATGACCTCGGCAGCCAGACAGGCTCCGTTTTGGGAGAAGAAGTGCTTCGGCATGGACTGCGGCTCTCGGCCGACCCAGGCCCAGAACCCACGGCAGAGGCGTCAGCAGAGCTGGAGCCGCTGGAATTGGGGCGCCCAGTGGTGGTCGCCGGGTCCACGTCGGCGTCAGTGGGTACGCGGCCGCTCGCCTCCGCCACGCACTTCCGCGAGCTCCTGCTTCTGGGGGATGCAGAGCCGTCGCCTGCACGTCGACGATGTCGGGGCGACCTGGGGGAGCGCGCGGCCAGGGCCCGTGCTCGAGCCCGGCCACAGGCACCAGCCTCGGCGCAGAGAAACCCCGCACCAACCTCGTCGGGTTCGGGGGCGGGAGCAGGGGTTGGGGCAGGAGCGCGCTCCTTGCCGGCCCCGACCTGGGATCGAGCCTGGGTCCGGGCCGGCAGGGCGTGTCGCTAGAGCAGCTTCTCCGTCACAGACCCCGACGTTGTGTCGCTCACCGTCGTCTCCGTGGTGGTTGCCGACGACGACCCGCCGGCCGGAAGCAGCTGTCAGTTGACGAGCTCCTCGGAGACGAATTGCTTCAGGCGGGTCAGGTAGGCGCCAAAAAGCTCCACGTCGTTGTGGCCAGCCCCCTGTCGGAAGGCAAAGCAATGGCATGCCATCAGTTAACAGGCTCCATTTTCCCCGGCCTGACTGGGATGGATGAACACACTTCTGAGTGGACATACCTCAACCCACAAGGGATCAACAGCCCGAGGACAACTTTTATAAATGTTATATCCATGTGAGAAATCAATGACCTCATCTTCAGTACCATGTATCACAAGCACAGGAGAAGTTACCTTAGGAACTTTGTCAATGCTAGAAAGGAGTCAAAATAGTTGTATTAATAGGCAAAGCTAAATCAAAATTTACAAAAGACTAATGCTAGTTACAGGCAACAGTCTACAAAGGTCATTTTTCTTACCTGGGAAAAGCATCAAAAAACCATGTTCGCTTGGTATTTGGAAAGGCTACACGCATCCCAGACATGAGAGGTGAATGCAGAATGACAGCACCCACTTCATAGCGAGCAGCAAGATCCACGGTGGGTACGGTGCCAATACTCTGACCATACAAAATTATGTTCTCTGGACTGATACCATAGCGAGTTCTCAATGCATGCCACGCAGCATCAATGTCTGCATACAGGTTTTTCTCTGAGGGCTTGCCAGTGCTAACTCCATAACCTGAATAGTCATAACTAAATATGTTACAATTAATCCTGTTTCCCAAGCCCCAATAGAAGCTACTCATTTGTCCCAAGTCCACAGCATTGCCATGGGAGAAGAGAATGGTGAATCTGTAACAGAAGAAACAAAAAGAATGGTTTAACAAAAAGTGTACATTTGACAAAGGGAACAACTGGAAGTAGGTTAGTCAGTTATCAAACTCAATACTTAGGGTAGAACAGACTGGAAGTTTAGAACAGAATGCTGGGGAATTGAATTAAAGAAATGCATAGCACAATGGTGAATGCAACTTCACAATAAACAAAACAAAGGTTTAAATGGATTGCAAAGTGATGTAAGGTACACCTGCTTCCACATAAATGGAATGGAAAAGATTTCTTTTGAATTGTAATGATAATGGAGGTGTGAGAAAATATACAATAATTGAGGCACAAAGAAAGCAGACACAAACCTGGCATTAGGGGAGCAACGGACGAAAACACATCCGATCTTGTTGCCCCTGGAGGTCCTGGCGTAGAAGCCTTCAATGTTTTCTCTCTCCCGCTCCGAGTGCTGCCACTCGGCTTTCTCAGTGAAATGCATAGTAAATTTGGTTCCACTTTCATCTGCTTGGTAGCTGTACGTGGCCTCCGGGGGTAAAAATGCTAGTTTGGAGGCGATCCTTGATGGACATGGAGGGCAGCACAACAGGCAGCAAAGCTCGCTTAAAGCGATTCCGTTCATGGTGGCGGCTAAAAACTTCAAAACTCTAACAAATGCACCGCAAAGCACTTCTATGTACACTCGCGATAACTAAACCAGTTCCACATTATTAATCAGCCATGACAGTTGTTAAGGTTGTACAGGCAGGCACAGTGGCACAGCAGCAGCCATGAATGCGTCTCGTTTCGTGACCAACAAAACCTGAACAAAAAAAAAAAAAAACGCTGCAATTTAATGCCAACCCTCCGGTACTCCCCTTCTCATTTTCTTCGCTCTACAACAAAACTAATGGCCTATAGGGGTACTACTAAAATCAAAATATCATACGAAGTTTTCATGCGTCATAATAAACTATTAATTTGTCGTTCGGTAATATATTTTTAACTGCAACCACAAGGCACAAGCAAGGGATACGGGGGGGAGTGGCTCGATACGTCCATGCACGATTGGTCAAAATATATATTTCTGATTTTTTTAAATTATTTTATTTTATTTTATTATTTGGTGGTAACCGATACGTCCGTGCTCAGTTGATCATTTTTTTATTTTATTTTTTTCCTAAATATTCTTATTTTACCGATTTTACGAGAAAGGGGGTGGGGGGCGTTCCTTTACATTCATATTCACAGCACGACCGAGGTACAACCTCTGCGAGGCTACGTCACTCCGCGCATGAGAAACATAACGTAGCTACTCATCAAACAGCGCCACGGAGCGAGTGCGGTAAGTGGTAGAACTATGAACCAGGCGGTCAATTCAAAATGTGCAGTGACGTCTCCCGAGCCTCGAGCACAGAGTGGGCCCGGCCGGCTCCGTGCGGCTAGTTCACAGTCAATGTTTTATTCAGCCAGTTTGCGCGTGAGCTTCGCACGTCAACAATTACTACAGAGCACAATACATTTACCTTCAATGAAGATTCTTCGCAGACCACGAACTTACGTTAACCTTCAGTTAAATTTTAATAGGGAGGTACTGAAATTAACGTGGGTATAGACTCTGCTTGCTTCCCTCTCTTACTATCTTCTGTTCATTAGCGGCGGTTTGATGAAGCGTTTGAGAAGTTGTACACGCGCTTACGTTTTGCACGTTTTTAAACATTTTGAATTGACCGCCTGGTTCATAGTTCTACCACTTACCGCACTCGCTCCGTGGCGCTGTTTGATGAGTAGCTACGTTATGTTTCTCATGCGCGGAGTGACGTAGCCTCGCAGAGGTTGTACCTCGGTCGTGCTGTGAATATGAATGTAAAGGAACGCCCCCCACCCCCTTTCTCGTAAAATCGGTAAAATAAGAATATTTAGGAAAAAAATAAAATAAAAAAATGATCAACTGAGCACGGACGTATCGGTTACCACCAAAATAATAAAATAAAATAAAATAATTAAAAAAAATCGGAAATTTATATTTTGACCAATCGTGCATGGACGTATCGACGCCATCCCATACGGGGAAGTCTGGAGGATATCTGAATGAAAAAAAAACCAAGCTTGAAATTCTTCGAATAGAGACAAGGATTTGATTTCAATACAATTTACCGGTATAAGTTTCTTTCGCGAGATCATGTTCCGAGTTTATGAAACTACACCGAATTCTTAATCCTGCCTGCTGCGATCGTATAATGCACTGCTGGCTTTCTCATAAAATGCTTATATGCAGTAAAGCCTGCCAATAAGCAAGCGAAAGTCGATGGTCGTCGTCTGCTTGTGAGAGGTGGCTTTCTCTTTCCATTAAATTTCCAAACAAAATTAAACCCATTTATATTTTCTTATAAATGGTTCACTTACCCAATTTATAACCACAATCTTAAGGAAAAAGTAATAATTTAAAACAATTATTAGCAGGCTGTCTTCAAACAAAAAAAGGATACTCTCATTTCTACCATTTTCTATTGAGTGCAGTGTTCATTTTTTTCAAAAAATTAGAAAGCAAGCTTGCTGAAATTTTATCACTACCCATACCACCGAAAAAGTTTACAAAAATCTTTAGGACTAAAGTATTTGACTTGGGGCTAAGAATTGGCAGTTCTTTATAGCAGAAGAGACTTACTTTAATTTCCACAAAGTAATAGCGACATTTATCCCTCTTCAGTTTTTGCATTATGTTTTGCATATCAGGGAAACCATTGTCTACAGCAAATCTCAATACTACCTGGCCATCTCTTTCAAAGATGGCCTCTCTCAAATCAAAATTTCTACAATACAAACAGTTTTACAAAAACAAAAAAAAATAAAAAAAAAATAGAGGAAACATTGCAAGGAACTGGCTGAGCTCCACATGTGGAAGTAGTCAGGAAAACAAACCTTAATACTTGAAGTTGAGTTGTGCACTGCTTGCACCAAATAACTCATGTGCAGCAATGGGCAACACATGATCAGCAATCAGCATATCCACCAGAACCTGTTCCTGTTCCGGAGAGCGAGAGAAATTCGAAAGTTTAGCTGTAATTTGAAACTAGTGTTGTATTATCATATTCTTTCCTACACACAGAATACAATTTCCTATCCGTAGCTTTTCCCTATATCTTAGGGGTCATATGCGTGCCGTCGGACTTAAAGGTAAAGACTTCTCCGCGCTATTATGGGGCTACGGGTGTGCCATCCTGTCGACGGGATTGACGTGCCGGATGAAAGTATTTTACGAACATCATTGCTTGTACTTAGATATTCGTACTTTACGATACTGAATCTGGCTCCCTTAGGGTCAGCATCGTCATAGTCCGTTAAGTGATTCTCCCTACTTGTGGTTCTACAAAACAGTCACCTTTGGCATTGGTGACGCGCCTGAATCAGCTACGGAATTACCAACATTACAGTGCTTACTAAAAACTGCTAAAACCCATGAACGGTGAGGTCCAATCCAAAACTATCATTTGCGCCAGAAAATGACGTATTGTTGTATAGAACTCATATCTAATTAATAATCATAAACAAATTTCAAAACAGACACGGTTCTTTGCACTGTCAAATTTAACACACACAAGGGCTTCTCCTGCGAGCGGTATTTTCGAATGATCCAGACGTCCTCCACCTGCGCCAGCGTGCCATCTCCGCTCCAGAGGCTCGGGCCAGCAGGAAACAGGACGGTGGACGGTAAGGCGGCTCTCATCTCATTCATTGGAGGGAGGGAAAGAAGTTTCAGTTTCAGTACACATTTCTGTACAAAGTTAATATAATATATCAATTTTCTTAACACTTAGAATGTTACAATTCAAAATTTTCAAGAATAAGATACAATTAAGCGAATAGAATGATATAATACAGTCCTTTTTACACTTAAAATGTTACAATTGAAATTTTTCATGTACAAGTTGCATTTAAGATAATTGAAAAATAGAAAATTTGCTCAATAAGTCATATCCTTATCATAGGGTACAGAGGAGAGTTCCTCAGCATACATTCCATGCCATGGTCTGTGGCTTATTATTGGAAACCCTGAAACTGCACCACATACAGATGCAACAAGATTTTTAAGGCGTTTACAAATCAAGTCACTCCCATCCTGAAAACAAAATATTATGTTAAAAAATTGTAAAGACCAGATATATTAGTGTGAGATCTTCAGGATTGATCAGGATAAATAATTACTGCAATGTCTCCCCAAAGCACATGTAGCTGATATTTGTGTTTGAGATGAAGAACTTTTGGCATCATTGAACCCGGTACTTTAGAATTATCACAAACCAAGCATATCCTGTCCAAAAGAAATGCTCGATCCAGTTTCTGAATACTCAGTTCGATCTGAAACAAAGAGATTGCACATTGAGACCAGATGCACGAGAGAAATATATAATTGACGGCGATTATTGCAGTACCTCATTTAGCGCTTCAAACCGCTTCTCATCAACACAAAACACCACAAAGTCTGCTTCTGGAGGCTCCTTAACATTCAGCACTTGTGAAATTAATTCACATGTATGGACTGTCAGGACAGGACCATCTGAATTACTTTTACTAAGAACCTCAGATATATTCTTTAGATGCAAGGTGTTGTGCGATACAACCTACGCAAACACAAAAACCACAATAACAGCAAAAGATTAATAAAATCACGTACATTCAAAGAGGTTAGTGCTTGACACAACACCGGTAAGCCTACATAATAAATACTGATACATTTTTCCCAGCAAGATAAATGTTTGTTAAGCAATCTACAAATCACGTTATAGCTAGGCCTGACAGAAATTTACCAAAATAGATAATGAAAGATCGGTCGTTTGACAGATGGGCACGAAGCCCGCCCGGCCCGCCATTATTTGTTTACATTTGATACCATCTACCATCTCAAAAGAGCAGACAAAGGACCCATTCAAAATATGGAAATAAGTGAAATCCAAACATAATTTAATACAACACAGGGACTTAAGTTTTCCGTTCTAAGCAACCTTGACTTCAACTTTTTTTGTAATCACATTTTTCAAGCATGTCTTCCAACATGTTCCAACGTACCACCTCTTCAATGTTGGTAGACAACAACACCGCGAAACTTAAACCAACAAACTCGGTTGACATGGCAACATGCAAAGTATATTCGAGTGTTCGATGGCCGTTTAGCAGTCAGTTTTAAATACTACAATTGAAACTTAGCAAAAAAAAGCCCCCAAAAAAGCAGTAGTAATGGCAGGTTTATCCTCGACTTTCAAGTACCCCCTTAAATTTCCAGGTGTGTTTGGAACAATTTAGCTCCTCCACATTTGTACTCAAACCATTCAAACATCTTGTTTCTACAAGTTGATATATTAGAAATAAGGTTACTCCGTTCCTAATATCGCTTTTGCTTACTTGCAGTCATGCCTGACCGACTTGACAGCCTCCAACTAATTCCTCCGCCCCCATCTCGGTTTTCATTGGGTGAATGGTACTTAAACAATACAAGCCATTATCGAGCAGCTGATGACCAGCAGCAACTGGCCGACCGCATATTGGAAGAGGGATGTCGTATGAGAGACGAGACCAAAGAGCTAGTGAAAACAAACAAGGATGAAGTAGACCATCGCATTGAAGAAAAGTTAAAAAATTTGCAATATCGGCAGCATGAGCTAAACAAACAACGAAAGCATTTGTGTGTTGAAATAGATGCTTTGGACACATATATGGATAGGATGTATGATTGCTTGGATCATCTTCAGAAAAAACTGGTTGAAAACTGCAAAAAGTGTATAAACCTCAGGTCAGAAGGATTTTCACAACTGTTTTGCTTTTTAAACATGCATCCTTTTATAAAATGTAGGCTGTGTTTTTCATGATATTATTATTAACAGAGAAGGACGATTGGGCATTGATCTTGTCTTTGATGATGTGGATCGAGAACTATCTAAAGAATTTGAGCTGCTTAAGGGTGTTGAGGCTATGCTGACTCGAATGCAGGAACAAACTAAAGAGCAGCTTCGACAGTTGAGGTCAAGTCGCCACCTTGTTGATAGAGAACTTCATGATCTGGATGCAGCAATCAAGATAGATGAATTGAATAGAGATCTTCGAGAGACAAGTTTAAATCTCAGCATTTATCAAGGCCACAATCTCCATTCATCGTATGTGTCTTTTGTATTTATTCTTCTTGAGGTAATTCACTTGCAAATTCAAGCAGTTCTTTCCATGTTTGTTTTCCCTTTATAACAGAGATGTAGTCCAAGCAGAGACGGACTTGCATTCCCAAATGAACATGGAGCAGAGTGCAAAACGAGTGAATGATGCACGTATGCTAAAGTCTTACATTGATACTTTGCTAACCCAGTTATATGAAGACAGTTTTCAGCAGGGTAATGCAGTAAATGAATCATTCCGACGACGTATTAATGAGATGAAGGAAGCCAAAACAAAATTGGAACATCGCCATCATGAGGTATATTTGAAAAATCCTTCGATTTCCACTATAGCAACTGGATTATGAACTAACCACATGAATTTTTGCAGACTGCTAGACAAGCAAATGAGATGACCCGTAATATTACAGAATTGCAGAAGGCAATACAAGAAAAAGAAGGTTTCATGGCTTTGGCTCATACACGTCTTGGAAACCGGGCACAACGCTTAAGAATGGAGCTCTGCAGGTATAATTGTCATTTCAATATAAGTGAAAGTCATATGTTAAGAATAGGCTAGATACACTCGTTGATTGCTGCAGGGATGATGTTGAGACAAGTCTGATATCTGAAGTGATGCAAATACAAGCTGCAGTCACTGAGCTGCAGAATCAACTAGCACATGTAAGTAGGATGATTTAACTTTACTTTTTTGTACACATTTAACAGTAAAATTGACCAAAAAAAAATTATTATTTTAGGCTGAGGCATCATTAAGGTACCTATTGAAGATGCAAATTCAACTTGAAGAAGATATAAATGTGAAAACAAACTCCTTAAAAATTGATGAAGTGGAATGCCTGACTGTTAGAGATGCGATGGATTACCACAAGTACTGAATGCCGCACATATGCTGACATATTGGGGTTTCAGCTCATGTAAAAGTACTGTGGAGCACGTAAAATGAAAATGGTTCAATGTAATGGAATCCGTATACCAGTTTATTTATCAATAGAAATATTCGCTATATATACATATAGGAAGCCTATATACATATGTATATGTTGAGCGTAATGATGGATTCTGGGTCACATAGATGAACATTACCAGTGTCATATTCTGGATAAACACCACATGAAATACAGATAAACAGCAATTTCAACATTAACCAGTGAAGCTTGGATAATGTCAGAATGAACAAATTATCCTGGGCCCTTGAGTACGTACGACATTACAGTCATCCAACACTACCTTTAACATATAAATATAAATAAATTTATTAACACCTAAATAATTTTCTTAAAGTAGAGGCTAACATCACAGAATTACTGGCTAAGACAAGAAGGAAGCCACAAAGAGTGAGGCTATTTTTATAAATTATGATTATATGCAAGTAAACCTGCATATGATTGCTGTAAGCTGAACACTTAGCCTATATTGTTGCCACAAACCTACTAAACTAATAAAACAAGCATGGAACACATTATTTATTAAGAAGATAATTTGCAGTTGAACTGTATCCTCCAGATATAGCTACTGCCAGTTTTATTCAAAAAGCAGTAAAACATTGTGTTCAAACACTCAGAATACTAGGCAGGGAGCAATTTTCTTGCAATTTGTGTACATTGATAGATGTACTGTTTGTCAAAATTTCTATTGTAGAAAATGTAGTTATGGCAAAATTACATCACTGGGATATATTCCTAAAGAATAAAGGTTTTTAAACCAGTATTTTCAATGAAGAGCATAATACTGCTGGCACACAGCAGGATCATCTGGGTACTCGGCCAACTTCATACGATTAGGTATGTAATATCCATTTTGATAAGATTCAAAATAGCGCCCAAGATCTGGATGAGTATTGAGCACGTTAAAGGCATCATTTGCTTTCAAAGGCTCCAAATTTTCTGCGAAATAAAGACCACCACGTTAGTTTTGGATAGCTGTCAGAGCTTATATTACTGAAACCAAAGAAATGTTCTTACCTTGAGCAGCATATCTAGTTGTCTCATCTGGCACCAGCACATTGTAGAATGGCTGATTATCTTTGTATGTCAACCACTGAACTCCCATTTCTTCCTTCCATATATCTGTTGCAGTGCATACGGGATCCCAACCAGTTATGACACAGAGGTAATTGTACTGTTTATGGACCATTGACATGCCAACGGCAAATTGGACATGCGGTGCCATTTCTCGAGTCCTTGGCTAAAAACCATTCAAAACAGCAAGTGTACACTCTAAATGAACATTTGACTGGTTTAGCTTCTAGCTTCGAAGAGCAATATGTTCAGGATATCTACCATTGGAGGTGGTTTGCTCTGAGCTTCCGGTGAATAGTTTTTAAACATCCGAAGGATGTTCTCAGCATGTTTTCGAGCATCATCTGGTAGCTGAGGAAGCAATGTTTCAATTACTTAACAGTGCTAGATCATCACCACGATAAAGTGAAATTGATATTGAAGAGTCACTTTTGCACCGCCTTACTTCATCCATTATTGACATAATGGTCTCTATTAAATTAGAGACACTGATATTGTGGAGCATATAAAGTCTGGCCAAATGTAGGATATATGTTAAGTTTTTAGGATTGATAACAAACATTAACTCCAGTGCACTTCTCAGGTCTGAGCTGTTTCCAGTGTTTCTCATACTTATTCGCCCGGCAACTTCAATCCCTGCAGTCAGACGTTCAACAATCTATACAGAAGAACATCAATTGTAGTAGTGGAATGAAAAAAGGTACCAATAACTTCCTACTGATAAATGATTAAATTGACATTTTTCTTGGTAGGGTTTAAGAAGTTGAAGGTACCTCAATACACGAAGCAGGTCCTTTTGGACAAGTAAGGTTACGATATGGGCAAACAAATCCAGTATTACCCACATAGGTTTCTGAACGAATCAGACTTCCAGTGTTGAATACGTCTAAATACACTTCTCCTAGTTCAGGATTTCTAAAAAACAACAAAGGTGATGTCACTTAGTGGGTACACACAGAATAATTAAAATTATTTCAGGATTGTCCAGTTATCTTCCAATTTAATTTTTTTTTAAACTTTTTTTTTTCAAGGTTAAACCATGTATGAGAAAATAAATATATCTGTCCTTGATTATGGGAATTGAAATTAGATACTTCATTTCACATACGCATCACTTTTCCACATTAGAACAAAGTGTCCTCGAAACCAAGGCTCTGTTCGGACACCAAGACGGCGTGCAATACATTCGACTATCACATTAAGAGAAATTGGAACTCCTTGTTGCATTGATATGACCTGAAAACAAAACATGCACGATGGATATTGAACTGCCATTATCTTATGAGCCTTCCACTTCAGTCTGAGAGTTTCCCTCTCATCCAGATAATTTTGAACAACAGTAGTATCATTTCAGGCATCATGAAAACTCACAAAGTTATTAAATTAAAAACTTGATCAAAGCTTCCCACAAGTAATGTTCAAACAAATCCACAATTAAAACACCTTACCTGATCAATCAAATAATTTTCTCTGTGATGATAATGCTCCTTAGTCCCATGAAAACCCAGACATTTGATTAGGACATGGTCAATAGAACGCAAAATCTGCATACAATGCTTTGCATTCCATTTGTCACTAGGAAGAGTTTCCATTCCCCACTTTTTTCGTTCATCCTCAACAACTGTAAAAATAGGGTGATCTGGGTGGCATTCTGCCAAATGGTCTAGGACAGTAGACGTTAGTTGGTCCAAACGATTCCCTGTCATGAAAATTCAAGCTTTCATAAAATTACCTACAATGAAGAAATTAAAAAAGTAAAACACCTAAACTAATTTAAATACCTAGATACCCAGGAGATATATCCAATAATGGTTGACACCACTGAGAAACATATCCAACACCATGTTCTAATAGTTTCTTTTCTTCAGGAAGACCTTTAAAAATTTTCCACTGGGCTGTGATGTATTCTTGGCGAATAAAACTTAAGATTTGTTTTGCTTGAAACTTTTGAGTCAAGTTGAAACCACTGCGGAGGCAATAATTCAGACACATGAAATTTTACTTGCAATTTAATCAAATTCAACTAAATTGTACTCACATATTTTTATCATTCATCACAGCCACAAGAAAATCTTTGATGTAGATATACGCAGATTTGTGTTCATCCATAGTCTGGCGGAGTGGAGAAAAATGGCTGTAACACACCTCACTTTCAGAGTACACCTTAGGCCAGATCTCATCCATGAGATTGGCCGTTAATGTGATAAGGTGAAAACCTAGCTTGCACTCGGCACGCCAATCAACTTCTGATGCTTCCAACAGAGCTTTGTTAGCTTCTGGCCACCTGTGCGAGACAAGTATTTCAAGTATATCCACGTATTCTTCATTTTCAAAAGACGACAGTAAATTCAGGATTAAAGAAGCAATGACAGAAAAACTCAACCAGGGAGGTACAAGTCACTGTTCCTTCCAGGTAGAAAATGGCAGTGAGTGACTGCTCAGCCACCACATTATACGAATACATCGCTGTCACTTTGACATAGACAATGATGAGGTGCGTTGAAGGGGACTGAAAGATTTCCAGCCTTAATCAGGAATTGCTCGTAGTTAAAAGTTACAAACCGTCGCAGGTGCATCGTCCGCCAAACATCGTTGCAGTCCTCAGATACAAGTTCGTTCATCAAGTGGCACGTTTGCGCCAACCTTGAAATATCTGTCATGGTCATGGACGGCATAATCATGACGCCTCTAATGAGTTCTGGTGGCAGATCTAAAAGAGTCGTGCTCGTTTCTTCCCTCTCCTTGTTTTCCATTTTAAATCTTGAAAGGCTAAACCGGGAAGACTCCGAATCGTGGGTACCAGTGCATATTCGGACTCCTCCTGCGCCATGCTGCATACCTTGTTTTCCATTTTAAATCTTGAAAGGCTAAACCGGGAAGACTCCGAATCTACGTCGTCTGCCATATTTACGTCGCAGAAGAGCTGTCAAAAACACGGGACGTGATTGGCCAGGAAACAAATAGCTTGGTGGGACGACGGCTAGATTTGCAGACCTCTTTTTGGTTCCCTATTGATGACGCTTTTCGTTGGTCTTTCAAGGTGCGGGTGTGACACGACGAAAGAGGATGAACCGAATATTGGAAAATACTCCAATTTAAGGAGAAACAAAAATTTTAAGTGCGCAAAGAATTCACGTGAAAATGGAGTTCGCTGCCGTGGGTACAGGTTCGGTTACAGACAAGTGTATCTTTCATACCTTCCCTGCGGCTTCCAATCCGTAGCCTCGCGTGAGGTGACTCTACGTCATCCCACAACGCCCCACCGCTCTACAAAGTGGCCGCTGAGAAGTGGCTGACAGTTCTTACTCCAAATTTGGGTAAAATAGTTAGTGTGTTGCGGTATTATTGCTCTGAAAATGTTACTTACACTCCTCCGGCTGTGTGGACGCTGAAGTGGGTCCTCGGTGTGTTCTGACAGCGCGCAAATCGTCGCGGACGGAGAATAATGACGTGGTTGTAAACACAGACCCATAGCCTCACTTGCAATGGCTTATCAAACTTTGCGTCAAGAGTACCTTCAAATGCCCGTGGTTACACGGGCATACACCACAGCATGCGTCGTGACAAGTCTAGCTGTTGTAAGTAATTTCATCCTGCTGCTCCTTGCTTTCAAAATTGCTGATGAAGCTCAGCTATTCTTCGAAACAACACATGTGTGGGGAAGTGGTTTATCATCGTTTTACACACCTTCCTTGGCACTCATTTATGTTTCTTTTCATTCATTTGAACTACAATTGACTCGTTATCAAACAAAAAATGAGGTCTCTCTTAGCCATACATGCTTGGGTGTGATATGATGCATTGATCATCAACTTTAACCGGAGCTTAATGTTGTATCATTTGTCACTGTTTTAAAATAGTATTTTGCTGATTTAATGTTGTTTTGCCAAAGGTTGTTTTATCACATGTTTCCATGTAATTTTGATTTGTTTCAGCAATTGGATTTGATATCTCCCTTCCAACTTTATTTCAACCCAATTCTTATAGTAAAGCAATTCCAGGTATGGTAAACATCAAGTTGCTTTCCATTTTCATGATGCTCTTCTGTGGATCTGTGTTTATATTCATGTACTTTGTTACCTTGTTTTTATCATATTTTTTTATTCAAATATATCAGATATGGAGATTATTTACAACCTTCCTTTTTTTTGGAACTGTTGGTCTCAACTTTTTTTTCAATGTAATATTTACCTATCGGTACTGCAGAATGCTAGAAGAAGGGTCATTTAGAGGCCGCACTGCAGATTTCGTTATGATGTTCATCTTTGGTGGTGTTTCCATGATCGTATCCTTTAGCAAGTAATATGAAATGTCAATTACGCAAATCGGTGGATGATATAGAATTAAATAATATAGAATTAAATATGATAGGGCACAATATCATGTTGGAATGTAAAAACTTAACATCTTTCAGATTTTTGCATTTTTTGTAAGCTTGCTGTTTCTTGGTCAAGCCTTCACTATAATGTTGGTTTATGTGTGGTCAAGAAGAAATCCATATGTGAGAATGAGCTTCTTTGGAGTTTTGAATTTCAATGTAAGTATTGTTTGTTCTGTGCGCTGCTCATCTGTCCACCTATTACTAACATGTTTTTATCTTCCCATTAGGCACCTTACCTTCCTTGGGTTTTGCTGGGATTTTCTCTGCTTATGAGTAATGCAGTTTGGGTGGATTTTGTGGGCATAGCTGTTGGTCACATGTATTTCTACATCGAAGATGTTTTCCCAAACTTAAGTGGAGGCTTTCGGATTCTTGTCACTCCCCAATTTTTGTAAGTATATTGTGTTGATTGTACGTAGCCTTCACAGGCCCGAGCAGAAATTATTCTTATTCTTTCACTGCTTAGGAAAAGGCTCTTTGATCCTCCACCAGAGGAAGTACCTCAACCTGCTGATCGACCTGGTGGATTTAATTGGGGAGAGCCCCTTGCCAACAACCAGGATGCTCCTCAACAGGACGCACAATGATCTTTGCCAGTTTGCAGTGTATGCTGCATGTGTTATTACATTAGTGACGTGCATACCAAATTCGTATTCTAAAAAATATATCATTAACTTTGTATCATTTGGACCTATATGTCACTGTTGTAATTGAATGAATGAAGAAACTAAGTTACTTTTACTGTGAATCTTTATCGCATGTTTGGTTTTATGTTGTGTGGTGATCTATGTGTTAAAAGTTGGACTTTAGCAAATGTACTGATTTGGGGTTGGTAAACTTCAGACTCATTTTCTACAAGCACATTTTTTTCAGGAGGGCTCACTTGGATCTTCTTCAGTGTATTGTTCTGTTTTCTTTATGATGTGTATGAAAGGAAAATTGTACGAGGTCTTTGCTGTCATGTTTCCTAAGTAAAGCCATCTGGATTTTGAAATTTGAATTATATTTTTTTCCCTTGTCTTGTTTCCTTGTGTCATGTAGTCTCTCAAATCCTCTTGAAGCAACAGATCCATTTTTGGTAAATAATTAATTGCTCTTTGGATAGCTTTGTGTAACTAGTACATAAGAAGTTTTGTTACAAAGTGAAAGTAGTTTCTGAGAGCATTCATAATACGAGTTTATTTATCAGTTTGAAGTGCTTTACATATTTTTCATTTTATTTAATTACAAGTTATTTATTCAAATTCCATCTTCCTTTTAAAAACAGAAACGTGAGATAAGTGCCCAATTTAGGATTAAAAAAACATGATTAGTGTTCTGCAAATTTCATTGCTTCCTAAAGAAACAAAACACATGTTGATAAACAAGATTGGTTTATGACACTTGATAATTTCATTCTAGCCTAGAGGCACTGTGAGATATTTTGAACAACTGGTATCCTTAGTCTCAAATTTTGAACATACTGTTTATCATTACCTTTCATTTGTATTGAGATACTCATTTCTAATCACTATACATAATCTATCTTCTTATGTCATATATCATGTGCCTTTTGACTGCAAAGATTATAAAATATGAAAAAGTCAGGAGAGAAACTACTCCTTAGCAAAATGGATGGCAAAAATTTGTCATTCAAATATTAAACACGAATGGAAAAAATTAGTCACGGAACATGATTTAACTCAAGAAAGCAAAATCACAGCTAGGCCAGACAACGTGGCACATTCAGAAAGGTGTACCCTTCCGTCATTCTTTCCTCTTTTTTCCCAACAACAAATCTAGATGAACCCAAGCAAATTTCAGTCTTTCATGTTATCTGAAGTGGTTGTTGCACATTATTGAGACACCCAGCTTCTGCCCATGGTCGAACCACATCCCATTGAGCTCATTCATAAACCTTATATTGTAATTGTGAATAATATACCAAATGGTAATTACAAATGAATGTGAAGTAAACAGTCACAATCAATAAATAATGAATGTATGTAATAAAGAGAATGCTGATATAAGTTGTTCCACTTAAAAATACGTCCTTACAATTCAAAACTATGGACAAAATCTCAACTAGCTTAGATAATATGAATGTCAACTTGATACAAAACAAAAATGGATAAGGCTGCAAATCGCAACAAGTGAAGTATATATAACTGTATACAGTTAAGATAAAATTGTAGATAGGTATAACAACAATTTTAAAAAGGTTAACATTGATCACAGGGAGGGGGGAATAGAAGAAGAGACAAAAACCTCTCTGGCAAGTCAATGGGTTTCCAATCAATCGTTGAGTGATTTGTCTTTTTGTTCTCATCCAAAACAAATATGCCCAATATAGGCAAAATAAATAAGTAAAGGTTTGATAGCAAAGGCACTCTACAAAGGAGCACTGTCTTTCCAACTTACCTGCTACATTGGGTCATCCCCAATAGGGTAAAAAAAACAACACACATTTAGAAAATAAATATGACTACTGAATGCTAGAATAAACACATAATTAATAGGAGTATATCCCAAAAAGCTATTTTTTTAAAAAAAGGGGATTTTTAAAGGCACAATGCTTTGGAGAGCAATGCTGTGGTGCTTACTTTCCTAGAATACTGTATGTTGACTAGAAATAAAAATATCTCTTAATTGATACCATATACAGATATGTTGACAAGCATGCCGCCAGAAATTAGAAGGAACTAATTTCACCCTAATCAAGCAAACAAGCCAGGCCCTGATAGACAGACACTTAAAAGTAGGTGCTGGTGACAAAAGAGAAACTTTCATGATAATTACAGAGTAAGTTATACCTCAGTTAGAAATTAAAACTAATAAACAGTT
This sequence comes from Odontothrips loti, assembly GCA_038380765.1. NCBI lineage: Eukaryota > Metazoa > Arthropoda > Insecta > Thysanoptera > Thripidae > Odontothrips > Odontothrips loti. Next base: position 8,940,176 of record CM076244.1, on the reverse strand, counting down.
AATATATAGAACAGACCTTGAAATAAAGTGGAATAAATTGTAGAGCAAAAGCACACAGTACATGAAGATCTTACTTTTTTGGAGAAAAATCAATACAACCTGATAAGAGTTAGGGCAGGGAAGAAAGAAATACCAATTGATCATGATATCCCTATCTCATACCCTATAGACGTAGCATGACAATGCAAGCACCATGCAGAAGAAATTGAATGTTCCATTTTTCTCTGCCCAGTCCCTCCTTAAAGCTGTATTTCCTTACATTTACCAGAAAATCTGCTCGAAAATTCAATTGGATGCATCTAAATTAAACATACACTAAGAGTGCAGAAATTTACAATCACACCAGGTCTTGGTTGACCATGACTAGTAATGTGTACAAACATCTCAAATGCCTATAATCTCCCTCCAAATAACAATAGAATAAAAATCCATGTAATCACATCACAGTAAAGAAAATGTTTAACTCCACCTCCACCCATAAATGATTTCATGCAAAAGCAAACGAATGAAGCAAACTATATGTACAAAAGCTATATAAATTGACAAAAGGGCGTAATCCTGATAAGAAATAGTACCTCTCATCTTTTACCGAAGATGGCTGACACAATGAGCCATCATAGCCACACCTTCTACAGACAGACCAACATAATTACAATTAAATCTTCTGAAGTCAAAACATCATGTTTTCTTCCTCAGGTTTCCTTTTTCTGCTCATAGTAGAAATTCACAGCTCGGTTAATATCATAATCAGCAGCCATAGCAATCTGTAAAGAAATAAACCTCAGTTTCTACAACTATTTTCAATTTTGTTTTAAATCTAGTTCATTTCTATGACCAATTACAATTATACCTGGGCTAGCTCATGACGAGAAGCACCTTCACCAACTATATCAAATAGATCTTGAATGCATCTTTCCAGACGACTAGCATCTTGAGTAAGAGGAAGTTCCTCTAAGGAGTCTGAAATTGAATGTGTTGACTGCTGGAATATTTGAAAGGAAAAAAAAACATTAAGACATAATAACTAACATTGAAAAGCAAAAAGGAGATAATATGTGTTAAGATACAATACTTATTAATTACCTGACACGGACCAACATGTAAAGTAGACATTAGACTTTGTAAATCATCTAAATCAGATGAGTGGATGGTGGAGGAAGATGCATCTCGGCTGGTAGTGAATGATCTAAATTACAATTGTCAAGAGATGCTAAAGTCAAATTATAGTCAAAAAACATAAAGCGCAATGAAGTGTTTTCTCCTACACAACTTACGTTGGCTTCACCCAAATTATTACATCATATATCTCAGCTTGAAGGGTTTGAGAAAGTTCAGCAAATAAAGTATGGTCCATTATCTCTGGATGATGAGATGCATAGGTCAAACATGTTTCCTGAAAGCAGTCACTCACAAGGTTACAAGGATATTGTTAAAGCAATGATAGGTTTTTTCCAGTTCTCAATTATGAATCAAACTCACTTTTAAAGCTTTAGCATTAAACTGGTCTGCTAGACTCAGAAAGTAAAGAACAGAATCATTGTCCAGATGACCCTTCAGAGCTTGTTCACAAATTTGTTTTAGAGTATCAACCTCATAACGATCAGTTAGCATCAACAGCTCAGCCCACTGATCAACATTTAAATCTTTCACATTAATACAACCACTATATAAGTATTCCAAGAAAACAGAAAACAGAGTAGGATTGGTGTCATACACTTGGATTTTCCTGCCAACAATGAAATAGGGTTAGATGATTATAAAATAAGAAAACAATCCTACAATTAATTTGCTGGTGGGTAAACCTTAAAACTTCTTACCTATCGATTGTTTCTCTCATGCCTGAAAGCAAAGCTCTTCTGAACCAATCACATCGAGCCGCCACAATAACTCTGTGAGCTTTCAAAATACGGACTTCTTGTTCCTGATCAGTCCCATCATCACATCCTGTTTCGACTTGATGATCCCCAGTGGTGTCTACATCTGTGATAAAAATAATGTTTAACATGCAAAAGTGATGAGTTTAAAACATTAGTGACTGTGTTGGAACAGTAGTTTTCTTAGTGAACAGAAAGTATTTTACCTTTGGCAGCAATGACCTCAAATACCATATCACAGCCTCTTTCTGACTTGAGTAGAGGCAGCGCTTGTTTGGCAAGAAAGCTTTGATGTGGCGATGGAGAAGTGCACACTGTCTGCAATAAATTCAGCTGGAACAAAGTAATACAACACCCATAAATATGAAAGGAATTTTCATTTCTTAAAAAAAAATAAAAAATTATCCACATTTTACCACAATTACCTTATCTTCTGTTTTCTCAAAAGACGAGGCTGCCTGCCCACTAGAAGAGCTACATTTTTCAGAGTATTGACTGGAGCACTCTTGCTGGGAAATGTTGATTAATCCAAGAGTCACCACTGACTTTGTAAACTCTTCTCGTTGAACAATATTGGAAACTTGTTCACACACATCCTGAAAAACACTTTTGTGTTTGATAATAACATCCACCCAGCCGGCCTGAAACAAAGAAAAAAATATACAAAAAACTCACAAATGCAGAGGATTTTTTTTTTTTTTAACTTTCATATTCCGAAATGATACTTACAACTTTAGAGGCAGCAATTTTGAAAATAAATTTGAATTCTCTCCATTCTAATTTATCATCTACATCCTGCAGACGAAGGAGGAAAACTGGCAGTTCTTCCATTATCTGATCTAAGTTACGTGCTACTGAGCGCACCTTGTTGACACTTGACATTTCATTGAAGCTCTCTCTATAGGTAAATAATAAAACTGATTACATATATATAATGGTCCTTAACTTCAAGAAATGAAATAAAATTATGTACCGTTTCTGCATCAACCATGCTAGACTGTAAGTAACCCACTGATGGAACCTCCGTAGTTTGCTCATTTCTTTTGTAGTGAGTATGTGTATGATACGAGTTGTCTGTTCACCAGGCATGGTAACAATAACAGAAAGCATTCAGCAAATATACACATAAATGTGATTCTATCACAGCCAGAGAACAGACAGAAGATAGTAAATCGTACTCACAGCTTGCGATGACAGAAAGCCATCATTGGCTGCAATTGTACATCCTGTTGGTCCTGCTGGTTTACATGTTGAACAGTGTGGGAGATCTTCTCTACTGCTTGCCTGATCAGGACTTGATTCGTTGATTATTACTTCCATAGCAGACTTCACATCAACAGCAAGTGTTGATACTATTTCCAGTACCTTTTCAATCTGCAGCCATAGAAAAAAAGAGTACAGGACGAATCTGTACACTAGACCATACTAATGGTAAGGTTCAGAAACCATAATATTTACCTCTGGTACAACATAAGTGGCAATATCAAATCTCTGCATGGAAGTCATTCCACTGAATGTAGTCTTGATAGCTTTCATAAGTTGATGAAGCTGCTTTAAAAATATTGGAAGTCTTGATTTTGCATACTGAATTATTTCCCTCCCTTCTTGAGCAGAGAGTTCATCATTCTGCATTGTGATGATATGACAAAGGACAACAAACTTCCCAATGCCTGCACAACAGTAACTGTTACTTGCAGGATAGTAAAAATGCAGTACAGGAAGTAGTGATTTAAGTTTGATCTTACCAACTGCACACTCTCGGATACACTGTTTCAAGACATAACACAATTTTGCAGGATTACCCTTCAGATTATCTGATCCCTGAACTACAGCAGACTTACATCCAGTAAAGTACTCAATAATCTGATTAGCACATGCATGCATATCTTCAGTAAGGTCCACAATTTCTAAAAAAAATTAAAAATTATGAGAATAAAACACACAGACCCAAATAAACCTATTCTTAGAAGCCGTATTTCAAACCTTTCTTTAGAGCTATGTGCTTGATGTACAACTCGCACATGTCAGTCAGTTTCAGGAGGGATTGAGATGGCACTTTAGAAACACAGGAAATAACTTGGCGGGCACAATTTTCTGTGAGGTTGCTTGGCAGGCATTCAGCATAAAGATAATGAAGTACTGTAGCTACAACATCTTCTGGGAGCCCAGAGAATGGTGTAGATGACTGTTTCCAGTCAACCTCAGGCATGGTCAAAGCAAGAATGCTTGAGTGGACAAGAAACTGAAACAGATTTCACAATGATAAGTCACAGTTTCAACGATATTTACATTGTTGGAATATAATGAAGAAGTTACCTGTTTTCCATTAGATGCATTGATGGTTGTGTCAGAGAAAAAACCATTTTCTAATGCTGGTAGAAGTGAATATGGAACATCAAATTGGGGCTCCAGCTCTTCAGCTGGAATTCTCTTGCAGTATAAGCAACACCAGAGTTCATTCTTCAAAGTCATAGAACCTGTAGGGTCCATTTCCTCAACCTAATCCACAATTTTAATAAGACAAAAATGCCAACAAGTAAGGAAAAAGAAAAGGGTAGAAACAAAATTATACCTTGAATTCTATAACATGACCTATATGGGCACCAAACTGGATGATTGTACAGCTGTGACTCGGGTGATAGACTTCATATGTATCACAATTCAAGATGGGGTTAGTTTTCGATCCTTCTGTCGGTTTCCATACAACATCTCCTGCCTCATCCAATTGGAATGTGGTTCTAAAGTACAAAAGAAATGAAGATGTTCAAAATAGATGGAAAGTTAATCAAACAAAAGTTCAGTATGCACTTTGTACACTCACCCTTCAATGCCATACGTCTTTTTACAACTACAATCCCCCTTCAGATTGTCACATTTATAAATCTGTTGGCATTAATAATGTAACATTGTCAAATACTTGTGATTTTACAGAAGTGCATTGTAGTGCAGCAAACAGCAAGGCAAATTGGGCTCTAATAATTAACGTATGAGGAAATGCACTGATTGAGGCTGGTATGCGCTTAAAGCACCGTCGCAAATTGCGATTTTTAACTGACAAAACTTAACAGACCAGGAACATTCTTTCAAATGTGGGGCGATGTTAAATGGTAGCTGTCACAACTCATGAGTGGAAATCGTCACAAATCGATGCTGATGTGATAACGTATCGTCATTGGGGGTCCCATGATAGGTGGGTGAATATATCGAAAATGCTGCTTGATACACAACTTTTGAAATCAGCATTACAATATTTCTATGGAATTTACAAACCTGCCAAACGCCACACAGATTTGGAGGAGCCATGTTTGCAGTCTGCTTCTGGTCTGCTGTCTTGTTATTGTCTGTTTGTTGTTGTTGGATCAGTCTTGGAAACGTACAGAAAACTTCATGACAAAGTAAAATAAAAAATTTTAATTCACCGAAAACACATTAGAAGAAACGGCTGTTCCAAGTAAAATATTTTTGGTTCTCAGTCGTTACGTGATTAAAGTACTCTCCTGTGAATTCCTTGAATATGTGACGGAATATTGTTCAAACACAACCGGGGACTTTTTGTCTGGGAAGGTGTGCCCCTCCGCTCCTATCTGGTCAAAAGTGACCTAACATAGCACTGTTAATGGTCCGCGACCTCTAATTTCTGGACTGTAGTTATTTGGAGTTATTCTGCAACTCAATTGCGTTCATTTTCCGCTCTTTCCTGCCCCCTCCGTCGCGCTCGAGCTGCCCTCTACAGGTCCCCGCCGTCCCCCGCTCTTCCAAGCAGAGCCTGCTAGATCGCGTGACCCATCGGTTTCCCACGCGGCAAAACTTTTCTGAAGTTACTTGCCCCGACCTTACATCTTGTGCAGGTCGTTGACTATGGCAGCCTCCGCTCCGCGTAGCGTAGAGTAGTGTGTAGTGTGTGTGTGTGCGCGCAAGTTGCTGCAAGTCTCCCGCGATTTGCCGTCAGCGTCGCGCCTCGCCTCCTCGACCGTCGATATTTTGATGCCTTGTCGCCTCGGTAGCTGCCGCTAATTAAAACCCAGTCCAGTCCTTGCCATGGGCGCATACTTGTCGGAGCCGCTGACGGAAAAGGCGTCCAGCGATGAGTCCAACGACTACCTGGCGTGCGGGCTGAGCTCTATGCAGGGCTGGCGCATGACGCAGGAGGTGAGAATTGGTGTGGTTTGGCTGGGCCTCGGGCCTTGGGCTTCGCCGTCGTGTGCCTTAGGGGTCGTGACACGGACGGGGGACGGTGGCGCCCGGACGGGTGAGGGCACGGGGCCCAGGGCTCAGAGCCCCCTGGGCACTGATCACGCCGCCGGCGCGTCCGCTCCGCTCCACTCCGCGCCAACCCCCAATGTGTCTTTGTGTTGCCCACCGGTTTGCCCTGCCGCTTGCCGGCCAAGACCCTCCTGATGCTGGAGATTCTCGCTGATAAGTTCCCAGCTCGGGACGGGCGCCGCGCTGGAAATGGGCGGCGCTCGGCGTGCCGAGCTTGGGCCATGCTTTGTCCCTAGGCTGCAGCTCAATCAATAGCGCGCCTTGGTTATGACGCCCCTTCCCATTCAATTAGTGTGCTCACCATTTGGTTTGCAGTGTATTATTGTGCAGTGTTGGACTCATTGTGGCCCAAGGCACCAATGCCTGTGTTTTGTAGCTGATGTAGTTGTATTAATTTTATGATCAATCATTTCAGGACGCCCACAATGCAGTATTAAATTTTGATGACGGCACATCCTTCTTTGCTGTATACGATGGTCATGGAGGACATGAAGTGGCAGCATATTGCGCCGAACATCTTCCCAAGTTCCTGAAGGAAATGGATGCGTATAAGAAGGGTGAAGTCATGGAAGCACTAAAGCAAGCATTTCTGGGGTTTGATGAAACCCTCACTAAACCAGATATTATTTCTGTTCTTAAAGAACTTGCTGGAAGTAAAGATGATAGGTCATCAGGTAAAACATCTATCCAAACCAAGATTTCTCCATATAACTTCCCTATATTTTTTATTTTAAATATATTGAATTTTTGTTTCATTAGATGAAGATGATGATAATGTGAATAATCTTACTGAAGAAGCGTCAATGCCCATTGAAGAGCTTCTTGCCAAATATCAGAGCGAGGGTGGAATTGCTGCAATTAAAAAGCTGAGAGATGGTATGTATATTTTGCTTTAGTAGAAATGGCTATAAAGATACCATTTCTATTCCCTTAATACTGTGTGAGTGAGTCTGAAATATGTTCATGTCTGGTTTTAGGCAATGTTCCTGCGTCGCCATTTCTGAAGGCACGTAGAATCAGTGGTTCTGGTGTGGGATGTTCAAGTTCTTCAGATGGCCCTTCAGGTTCAAGTTCAGGGTCGAGTGCTGGTTGTAGCTCATCTGTCAGTGACCAAGTTTCTAGCTCTTCAGCTAATGTAAGAACTCCTTCATCAATGCCTGTCTGTTTTGCTTGGATTGCTTTAATAGTTTATGTATTTTTACGGATGTTCAGGAGTCTGCTGGCCCCTCCAATTCCAGTGAAGTGAACTCTAGTGATGATGTACCAGGTATTTTAACTTTCAGTATTGTGTGGATGGTTTCTAGTGTGCCTTTGCTGTCATTGATATTAATCTTTTGTTTCTTTGGTTCCTGTAGACACACAGACTGCCAGCCCAGATATAGGTTCATCTGGTGATGTCAAGGAGAAAGAAGATAAAGATGTTGGATCCTCTGTTGATTTAAAAGCTGAAAAGAAAACTGTTGGAGAAACAAAGGGAGAGAATGATGGGGAGTCAGCTGTTTCAAGTGGTAGCAGTGGAAGTAGTACTCAACAAAATGGAGCTGTAGATAGTACAGAGAAAAAAGAAGTTAACGGTGATGTCAATCATGATGGGAAATCGGTATGATATTTTAAAACTTGATTTTTAATGTGTGATCAAACAAGATAACCTTTTTAATCACTCCTTAAAATATACTTTTTTTTTATGTATCTCAGGAAGAAAATGGTTCTAGCACAAATGACACTGTATCCTCAAGTTCTCCTTCTAAAGAGGCTTCTGTTAAAAATGGAGATGTCACACCTAGCCAAGAAGGCAGAGTTAAAGGAAAAGGCAAAGCTAAAGATAAATCACCACGGCCAGATCCTGAAGCCGAGGTAACATAGAATGATCAAATATTCTTGTCTTTCACTTGTGGTTTAGCAGTATTTATCAGTTGTTCATTTCCATTCTCTTCTCCCTGCTTATGATCAAGTTGTTCAAGGTTTTAATTTTTGTTTTGCATGGTGTGTTTCAGGAAGCTGAGTCACCATCGAAGGCTAAGAGACCAACTCGAACAAGTACGCTTCAGCTGTACCGCACTCTACTTAAAGCTAGAGCAGGTGTAGAAGTTGACGATGACTCTGATGACACAGAAGATGAGGAAGATACCACATTTGATGGTGGAGTTGCTGACAGGTATGGCAATGCAATTTTTGTTGTATGTATCGTACCCAATTCATATGTTTCAATTGTTGACAATTTTCAATTACAATTTTCAGTAGTGATGAGGATATGGAAGGGGAGGATGAGGATGAAGATGAGGATGAGGACGAGGACGAAGAAGAAGATGAAGACGAAGAGGACAGTATGGATGAGGATGAAGATGAGGATTGTGAAGACTTCAGTATGGGAATGAAAGAGGAAGTGAGTGTTTGCTTCAGACTCTTTACTTTCACTGTATTTACTTTTTTGTTGGCGCATGTACTAATATATTGCCTATTTTGCAGCCTGGTGCAGATAGTGGTTGCACAGCTGTTGTTGCTCTGTTAAAAGGACGCGATTTATATGTAGCTAATGCTGGTGACTCTCGCTGTGTGGTTTGCCGCAATGGTACTGCCATTGAAATGAGTCTTGATCACAAACCAGAAGATCCTCTTGAATGGCAACGTATTCTTCAAGCTGGTGGTAAAGTGACATGTGATGGGAGAGTAAATGGTGGACTCAATCTATCCCGTGCTATTGGTATGCTGAACCTCTGACTTGCATCTGACTCATCATTAACTTGCTGTACTTACATTCACGCAAACTCTTAATTTTTTCAGGTGATCACGCCTATAAGCAAAATAAAGAGAAGGCCGCAATTGAACAGATGATTACTGCCCTACCAGATGTTAGAACTTTGAGAATCAATCCTGATGTTGATGAGTTCATGGTACTGGCTTGTGATGGCATCTGGAATTATTTGTCTAGCCAGGAGGTTGTAGACTTTGTTCGCAAAAGAATTCAGGAAGGAAAGCTCAAAATTTCTCAGATCTGTGAGGAGGTAAGTCTTCTTCCAGTTATTGTACTATACCAGTGGCATAAGTGAACTGGTAGACTCACCATAAAATTGTTGCAGCTGTTCGACCACTGCCTGGCTCCAAATACCCTTGGTGATGGCACTGGCTGTGACAACATGACAGCTGTCATTGTGCAATTCCGACCAGAACTTTCAAAGCTTCCTGTTACCTTAACTCGTGACAGTGTCTTTGATGAACCTATAAAGAATGAGAAAGCTGATGCTGCTGGAGAAGCAGAGGCTAAGCATGATGTGAAAATTGAGGATGTAAAGAATGAAACAGAGACAGCTACTGAAGCCGAAGCAAAGCCCAAGGTTAAAACTGAAGCTGAAGTGAAGCCCAAGGTTAAAACGGAAATCAAAGAAGAGAATGATGTACCTAGTAATGAAGTTAGTACATCAAATTCGCTCAAAAGAGCCGCTCCTTCGAGTGAAGTAGATGAGCAAAATGGAGCAGACCCTCCAGAGAAAAAGATTAAGACAGAATCTGAAGCTGTAGCAGTTGAAGTCTAACTGTTGAGCTGTTGTGAGTTTTGGTTTCAAGTATAACCTTTTAAATTTGGGGGAGAAAAAACAGTAGAAAAGACTGATTCAGTTGGCCAGTGAGGGCGTTTCCAAGTGAAGTGACAATTGAACCATCAGCATTGATTGCATGTACAGGAAGTTTGCTTTAAGTGGCCTTCCGTTAGTAAGCATATCAATTCACTTGGAAGAATTTATAGCATGTATGTGTGTATATGTGATATAGTAAATGATCTTGTGGATGAAATGTGACAAGGAATGAATGTGATGAGTGATTGTTCTGTAATGTGTGTTAAATTAATTCAATTTGTGTACAACTTGTAGAAGTTCCCTTTGTTAATTTTATTTCATTAGAATCAATCAACCGTACACTTATTTATTTTGGGGCAAAGTACCTGTTATCTTAGTGTCAGAATGTGGGTTCATGTAATTGATCGGTCCCAGATCTACTTCTAGGTATCAGACTCACTTCAGCTGGAAGTAAATGTATTGTGTGCTTTGCCCTAAATATGGTGAGCAAATTACCAGTCTCTCACTGAACTCGTGTGACCAAGTTCTAATCAACCACAATTGAAACCATGTTTTGTTTTGTATAAAAACGCAGCAATCTCTAATGTCTGTGTTGTAATTATTTATTTGTTTTACCATTTATCTGAAATGAAGGTGGATGAGTTTTCTGTGCCAAGGAAGAAGTGATACCAATTTGTTTTTGTTTTATTACTTGCACTATTCTTTGGCAGTTTCAGTATGTGAAGTTGTGAACCTGTACGTACAGTAATAGGGTGCTGTGTAATTCACAAATTCCTGCGTTTTGCAGCTGTGAGTATTTTGGCACTTATATTTTTGTGTGTTCTATAATGTTAGTTAATATTCATAGGATTAATATGCTTTCAAAACTTTTGTCCTGTGTTATCTATGTCCCGGTGCAGTAGGAATTCTTTTAAGATAGTTCTCCCTTTTTACTTGGTGAATTTTATTTTATTTAATGTAGACACTCTGTGTTATAATTTCCTTGCTGATTGTTTCTTATGATTCACTACTGTTGGTTTTAATCCTTCAGAACAAATTGTCCATTCCAAATCTGACAGGCTTTCTGGAAATGTGTCAAACACAGTAAAAGCATTTCTCCAAACGTGAGATTGTCTTTGTTAAATTCCCTTTCCCTCACACATGGTTTACAATCTAGCATTAGGATTGGCCAAGCCTTCCTAAATTTACTAAAGACTCAAGAACAATTGGAGCTGTATCCATTCTGGACCCGGGAATAGGTTAAAAGATAACTTGTCAATAAAGTTCATTTTTTCACACTTCACAACAAAATTAAAACCTCATCGAGCTCATTCAAGCCCGAAGTTGTATTCTATTCTCGACACTGCGTAAAGATTCGTAAGATGGCGGGAAAGACGAAACAAGTATTGGCATTCCGTCCTCGACTGCAGAACAGAAATTCTCTGCGAGAATGGCGTGGGCCAAGTTCTGCCTCGGGTGGGGATCTTCTCGGACGTGCGCCCAGGTCCCGAGTGCGTGGCCGGGGGCGGGGGCCCGAAGTTTGGGTTTGGGTGTGACGGCGCGGAGGTACAGGGCGTCCACCGTCCGCTCCACCCGTCTCGCCTGGTGCAGGTGGGCTCCTCGGCCTCGGCGGCGGTTCTGCTCTGACGACGAGGAGCCGTATGCCCTGCATTAGACAATCAAACATTTACGATATTCAAAAGAAAAATATACATACTGAATACTGCACGCTGAACAAGGTTCAAACAGTGGGCTTAGGTGGATGTTTGGACTCACATTTCGGAACGGGTGTCGGTGGGGTTCCCAATGCTGTTGCCGTTGCGCAGGGACGGGTAAGGAAAGATGTCCGAGGCCGTGTCCCAGCAGGCGGACGTGGAAATCGGAGTCCTCGGTGCTTGAGGAAGAATGCCGAGGGGCAGGCAGGACGAGTAGCGGACGTAGCCCTCGTGTCCGTGGGGGGTCTGCGCGTACAGCCAGCAGGAGGCGCGGAACACGCCGTTCACCACCATGCCCAGCGGCAGCGGCACCTGTGACCCGGGGACGGGAGGGACAGAACGGGGGAGCTCTTTATTGGGGTGCAGTCGTCAGAGATGATCCGTGAACCTTAGTGTGGCCATCCTGAGAACAATGGCCCCTGATGGGGAGGCAACCACGGCTTTTGCATGCGTGCGGGCCGTGCGGGTTGGCCTACCCTGACGCTCGCAGGCGCTCGGCGTCGCCGACTCTAGTCCGTTCGTGGGATCAGAGGAGGAAACTCAAACGCACTTACCTCCTCCTGCCAGCCGCCCTCCTTGGTTCGGTACAGCGTGCAGGCGCATGACAGAACCATGGGGATGTTGGCCGGGTTGTCCAGGGAGGCCTAGGGGGAACGCCAACAGATCAAGATCGGTGGCAGCTCTAGAGGCAGTTTCTATCTTCCGTTCGTTTTTAAACACCACCGTGACCGACCATACCATACACCGTCGGCAGCTATACTGCTTGGTGCAGGTGCTTACCTTGGCCAAAAATCCGTCCACATCCTCGATATCGTATCCGAAACAGCTCCTAGTCGCTGGGGACGAGCACTTGCGCTGGTCCCGAGGCCTTCTGGACGGCCTGGACGACGTCCTGCCTGGTCGAGCGCGGTGACCGTGGTGGGTCCTGCGCCGACCGCCGAGGCCGTGGCAGTGCGCGTGTCCGGCGCTGTCGGCCCTGGGGATGGCACGCCGGTCACATATCGGTATATGAACCCTTGACTTCCTATTTCAAAGAAGTTGATTGTGTGTGTGTGTGCGCGCGCGCGTGTGTGAAATTGCTACCCGAGTGCGTAGTACCTGGACACGAGGCTGCAGGGCCGCGGCACGGCCGTGCGATGCCGTGCGGTGCTGGCGGTGGCGTCCGGGTGCAGGTGCTGGGTCGGCAGGGTGCGCTCCCGCTCTCCCTGTTGACCCATGTGAATGGGCGCCAGGGCGCGTCGCGGACCAGGACCGGGACCAGGATCACAGAGACGGCCGGCCGCCTGGTGCTGGTGGTGACGGCTGTGGTATCTGCACATAATATTTAAGTGACTCCTGCACCTTGTCCCTGGCTTGGCTGCTCTAGATTGCTGTAGATTCGTCTCTGACGATTATGGCGACAACCACGACAACAACAAAAGCAGCGGAATACCGATGGGGCATTTATTGGAGGTTTCCTTGACAGCCCTGATCGTGCTGGACACACACACACGCACACACACACACACACACACACACACATCCCACTGAGCGGGCAGGACACGGACCGCAGCGCAGGTCGTGATCTTCGGTTATCACGCGGTGGGTGAAGGAATTTAATAATAACAACAACAACAACAACAACAAGACCATAGCGGCCGCTGATGTGGTGCGGAAAGGACCACTTAGAGACGGCATCGCGTTGTGCACGATATGCCCCCCCCCCCCCCACCTCCGCCAGGCCACGCCTCTTCCCTGATATGTGTACAGCACACTTTGCAGCTGTTGCAGCGGACTGGGCTGAGTGGTCAGCAGCAGCCAATACCTTTCAAAATACAGAAGGACCGAAGGACCGACTGCCGATACTGCTGGGTCCGTGCCGGGTCCGAGGCAACAACGACCTACTACCTGGCCCCGCCCAAGTCCCCGCCCCGGCCCCGCGGGGACTAGGACTTCCCTCCTTTCTTCCCGCGGCCGCCCTCCGCGCCATCGGCTGGTGGCGCCACGTCCCACTCCGGACTGCTGCGATGACAAGACCGTCACCACGAGCTCGAGCCCCGGCCCTGACATCCGATACCCGGCACGGAGGCAGTGGCGGTAGCGGCAGCGAAAACGCAGGGGGAAACTGGAATGTGCCCGGGCCCGGGCCAGGGATTGGCCATCCACGTATGCTGGAATGGTGCGGGAATAGACACCACCGAGCAGAACGGAAGCGAGAAGTGCGCCTAGAGAAGGAGGCGCCTGGCGGCTGGCGGCTGTCAGCGCCTTGTCGACGGTGTAAAATGATCGTGCAAGTTTAGTTTTCAAGTCGAGCCCGGCCCGGCTCCAGACTCCAAAACCGATTTGAGGCTCACTTACCTTTGGTGAGCCCCTATGACGTCTGGAGGGTTCTCCAGCGGCATGACGAACGCCCCCGCGGGCGGTCGCAGGGCCTCCAGGGCCTCCAGGGCCTCCAGCGGGCCCAGAGGGTGCCCAAGGCCGTGTCCGAGGCCGTCCTCCGCGGCCTTGGCCCTGGGGCCGCGGCGGGAAGGGCACAGCCGTAGCGAACGCCTCAGCGAGCGGGCCACCAGCGACGAGCTCCGGGCGCCCATGCCTGCAAAAGGGACCACAGCACAGGGTCAGCAGTATTCGAACCCGCGGCGACATTTACGACCTCACCGAGCCGGGCCACGGGCCACGGCCACGCGGTGGCATTGACCAAACAGCATTGCGCGCCCCATCCGGCCGTACCGTAAATCATCGAGAATTTGGCCGAAACGCCACCACCACCGCCACCACTGCGCGTTCTCTGTGCCTACTCCCAGTCCGGCAGGCGGTTCCGTGAGCTGCAGGGCAGGGCTGCTGCCCCACACCTGTGCTGTTCACACCTGCTGACACCTGCTG